>JARHVA010002610.1:712500-1312500 GCA_037957365.1 Torreya grandis
TGGTAATGTAGCTAAAAATTCATTCACACCATTCCTTCCCAAAACTAATATTTTGAGAATTCACATAAAAATATATATTTTATTCATCATAAACCTTGTTGACATCTATCTTTATCAACATTCCTTTTCATATACTCTAGTTCAATGGCTGAATAATTTCATGAGTGATAATAATTCCTTCATGAATATTCCTTCTAGGTATGAACCACCCTTGTTCCCCAAAGACTAGTTTGACAAACAAAGGCTTTAATCTAAAAGAAATAAATTTAAAAATTATTTTGTATATGGTTTTATATAATGAAATCTATTTTAATTTCCCAAAGATATATTGTTGATATATTTTGGAATCAAATCAATGAAATTATAATTGAGATCCGTTGAAATCTTTTTTTCCTCCTAGATTTTTCCATTGTACTCACCACACCTGCTCCAACAAAAAGCTATAAATCTTGAAAGAAAGTATTTGGGAAGGCATATGTAACCAAAAATTTGTCATTTTTCATGTCAAAAAAGGTAAACATGAGATCTTTATTTTTACATTCTAAATTGATCTTGGGAATATATCTAAAACATGAATTTTGAATGTTAAGATTTGAATATTCTAGGTTGCCCAACAATCCTTCAAATAAACCCACTAATTAATATCTAATTTCATAATTAAACTTGAATGATATTTTATACCAAAATTTAATTTTTGAAATTCAATTTAACTTCCTCTTTTTTATAGTTGAGTTTGAAGATGATCAATGTTCTTATCTCCATCCTTGAACCAATCTTATTCTAAGATTGTAGTGTCATGTTTATCATTGTGTCTATTTTAGCTCCAACTATTGAAATGTAATAATGGTCTGAGTGCATTTTCATTAATTTTATTACAAATTAAACTATGTATTTTGGGGTTCATGGTGTATGGCATCTCTTAATTGAGACCCTTAACTGTGACTATATTATCTATGTACCACTCAATAAATCCTATGAGTGGTTTGGATAAAGTAATATTATTAAAGTTTTATGTCATATCTAAGAGGCTTAAGAAGTGTCATGATACATATATTAATTTCACATGAGTTATCATACATAACATTAGTTTTTTGGTTTCCATCTATATGAGGGCTAAGACTTAAAGGCTATAAGAATGAAGTGGGATCATGTTTGTAACATTAATTTTCTTAGTTACATATTGATTATGAAATTCCTTATTAGGCATATCTCTAATAGGTAAAATTTATTTAGGTAACTCATGTTTTTAGGTAATTTGACCTTGGGATATGGAACCATAATTTCAATGGGCTTATAAATATTAGAAGGTTTGTTTGTATTTAATGGTGCTTTAATAGATGTATATAATGTAATATCATCACTATCAATAAGATATTTTATCCTATGTTTTACAACACAACACTTATCCATAGGATGTCCATGAACTCCATGATAATCAAAATAGTATTTAGATATTTTTAGAAGACTTGTAGGAAGTATTTTGATCCATTTGTTTTGAAGAATGTTTTTGAGAGTTTTACTTACATAAATTTTTAAGCTTATAAAAACTTCATGATTCATTAGTCACATATGTCTTAAACCATTTCTAAGATGAAATATTTTGAGACATGTATGTTTCTAATGGGAAGATAATAATTCAATTTACAGTAGCATGCTTAGGATTTAGAGCATGTGTAAGCTTATCTTCAAGTAAGGTGACCTTTAGAGATAAAGTTTGAACTTGTTTTTGTAACTCATCTATGGATTGAATCATAGTAATAATTTGATGTGTAATATGGAGTTAATATGAATAAGTTCATTTAAGGTTTGAGTATGATAGGTTGGGAAGATTTAGTTTTATAAGCATGAAAAATAAAAATCAAATTCAATATTCATGCAAAACCTTACATGATTCTGTAACTTCTTTCTGTTTTGATAACATGGACCTCATGATCCAATATAAGCCTAGGTAAATAATAAGGGAGGGATGGTGGTTATCATTACCATGAGGTCTTAGGGGATGAAAAATGAAAGGATTCATGCATGTCCTTATCCTTCAAGTAGTAATTGTAAG
The DNA here is from genome assembly GCA_037957365.1 of Torreya grandis. Taxonomy (NCBI): domain Eukaryota; kingdom Viridiplantae; phylum Streptophyta; class Pinopsida; order Cupressales; family Taxaceae; genus Torreya; species Torreya grandis. Next base: position 714,554 of record JARHVA010002610.1, read on the forward strand.
CATTTTAGATTCAATATTCATTGAATATGTGCTATTAATAAGAGATAAGGAATCATCAATATTAATATCATCCTTAGTTTTATTATAGATAAATTTAATCCATTGAATTGCATGAATTTTAATCATATTGTTAATTTTATGAAATAAACAATCACTCATGATAATTGTAGCTTAGATCACAAAATATAAATTATTGGCATCCATTGCCACTATTCTAGGGATTTAATAATATGACTAGGGGAAATCAAAAATCATATTTGAATTTCAAAATTTATTACAAGAGAAGTCTTAAACCCTAAGAAAGTATGAAACCCTAAGATAGAAGAGACCTAGGATTTTCCTTGCCCAAGTTAGTGATGATGTTCACCAAAAACATTTTTTTATTTTGTGATTAATGTGACATAACTAAGATAAATATATGAATATTTAGATTATGTAAATTTAGGTAGTAATCATACATATCTAAATGTGAAAGAGATAGAATGATCTTATACTTACTATATTTAGAATAGAAAAAGTAATGGAGAAGAGATGCACTTAGTTTAATTATAATTTTTGTTGATTAGGGATTTTGTTATATTACCTAAAAAATATTTGTAAGTATTTATATTAGGAAACATGATCTCAAACCTTATGTAGACATTACAAGAAAATCTTGGACCTATGTGGTGACTAATACTATCTAGGCTATGCCAGTATTGTCCTAGTTGATTGTTAGGTCTATGCTACCTTAAACCACTGCATCTGCACTTGTAGATGTCTCATGTGTGTGAAATCAACCTTGGTAATGTGTGTTGATCCATATTTTTATTATTATTACTTTGAAACCTTAATAATATTTTTAAAACAAGATGACCCTTGAAAAAGGGATTAGAATATTAGTTTGGATCGCCTCAACCTCTCCCTACTATGAGACTAAGTGTTGCTTATGTTATAATACTTTTAAAAGGGATAAAATTACACATAGTTATCCCAAATAGGTGTGTGTTTACCATAATCATCAATATAGAATGAAATGTAATATGTAAGGATCTAGGAAGCACAATTGATTACTTTTCTATAAGCAATTAAACACAAAATTAAACCAGAATGATTAAGTAACTAGAAACTTAAAACAACAAAGAATATGAGAAATAATACTATCTGTATTAACACTCTTCTTGAATACAATAAATAAATCTTCCTCTCTTCTTCACACCTCTTGGGTGTACAGTATTTCACTCAAGAGTTCTCTCTCTCTTTCTCAACCACAACTAACTCAACACCCTAAGTTGTTATCCCCTCCTTGATAGCTTCAGCCGATCTCCTTGACCTTGCACCTTGTAGATCTCCTTTGACCTTGCTTTCTTGCTTCAATGCTTTACTTGCATTAATTACAATACATGCCTCATGGGTATCTTAAATAGGATCCCAAGCATACAATAATTAGACTTCTAATTACAATAATTAGAAACATAGACTCAAGACTTAAATTAGTCTTCAAAATGCAAACACTCTCGGACCTCTTAAAATTAGACGAGTCTAATTCTAGAAACGCATTCTAGAAATGCATGCACACGCACAGGTGACTGACGTTAGTTGCTATTAGTCTGCTCCTGACCGATGTCAGCCGATCCCTAGTCCCTGCCTGACTGACGTCGGCAATACTATCGATGTCGGTTACTGGTTGAACTCAGTAACCTCCTGATTAGCATCCTGGTGAAGCTTTTAGCTCCACAACTTAACAATCTCCCACTTGGAGATAAATAGCTACACATGTATAACAACCTCCACTAACCATCTTAGTCACCTCCATCTTCAAGCTCAATTTTGAAGACCAACCACCACACATCTTGTGATGCTACACCTGTCATCCAAGTAACCTACCACATCTGAACCTACATACCATGTAGAGAAATGCTTGACCCTGCATAAATACCTGCTATTGGTCCCTCTCAAATACCTGAGAATCCATTGAACTGCTCTCTAGTACTCCTTTCTTGAATTGGCTCCAAACTTTCTGACAACTCCCACTGCTTGGGAAAACTCAGGTCTAGTACATACCATGTACTTAACCTCATCATGTGAATTGAGACACTGTTCTATGAACTGTCTATCCATAGGTGTGCAAACCTGTTCTGCATCCTGCATCTTGAACCTCACCACTGCCTTATTCACACAATTATCTTGAGATAACATGAACCTGTGATCTTCCCTATCTCTAAACATACTTATGCCAAAGAATCTTGCTGCTCCAAATTCTTCATGACACCCATCTGAACTCACTTTACCTTTAGCTCAGTAACTCTGTGAATGTGTAACTCTGCAACAAACATACACACTATAGTAATAGGATAATGTAGCTAATATTATCCAACCTAGTAAAAAAAACACAATGGTTAAACCTCCATTGTCCTGCAGCCTGCTCAAGACCATATACCCTGGCCTTCTATCTCACATGTCTATCCACTCTCTTCTCTAACCTAGGAATCCATTCATCTGTCAGTGCTTTTATCTCGGATGGAAACTCTACCAAAACTCTTACTTGGTTCTCTTCCAAAGAATTCATGCCATGCTCCCACTGTTTCCTGGATTCTACCTACATTACCTCTTCACGTCTTCCTAGTTCTTGACCATCAGTAAGCAAAAACTGATATAAAGAAGGTGAACAATGAATATGAGGTCCACTTACAATTTTAGTCCTCCATATGGGCATTTGAGACTCCTTGATAGCTTGCTGTCTGCCCAACATCTGTTCCAGTGACCGATCTCAGCCATCTCTTAGTCTGCACCTGACCGATGTTGGTTCCATGTGACTGACCCACCTATCAATGTTGATTCCCCCTGACCAACATCAGTCTCTGCCTGCCTGACACTACTGACTCTACTGGTCTACACATGACCGATGTTAGTACTTGCCTGATCGATGTCGGTTCCATGTGACCGACGTCGGTAACTATGTTTTCCTGTAAGTGATGACTTTTTCACCCACGAGCTCATCTTGGATCAAAACCCTATCCATACTACCCTACTCAAAATTATTCAACCCTTGTGACTGATTTCTGTTCATCATCTCCTCCATAACACCGAGGCTTCCCTGTTCTTGTCAAAAACATCAAATTTCCATTTCCTGTAATGACCATGATCTATGTCCTCCGAATCTGAACTCATACCCTTTGACTCAAGAATGTCCATTCCCTTCTTATTCATGTGACCAAGCCTACTAAGCCACATCTTTGAATCTACAGTTGAAGTAGATAAACTAGAAGTAGAATCAGTAATACAAGTAGATAGATAAAGAGTACCTACTTTCTTACCTCTTGCTAAAACAAGTGCACCCTTGGAAACCTTCCAAGAATCTGTTGTGAGAGTTACTGTGCATCCCTCATCACCCAAATTTCCTATAGAAACCAAACTCTGCTTCAGGACTGGGACATGCATAACCTCCTTCAACACCCATGTGTTGCCTGTCTGCAATTTCAGCTACACTTTCCCTTTGCCAACCATTCAACAAGGCATACCATCCCCTAAATAAAGCTCTCCAAAGTCTCCCTAGACATATTCATGGAACAATTCTCTATTTGGGGTTGCATGAAAAGAAGCACCAGAATCTAAAACCCATGATTCTACCTGACTATCCAAAGAAAGTATGAGAGCATTTTATGCCGCAATACCTGCGTCTTTTGCTTCTTCATTACCTTCATGTTGATTTTCTTTATCCTTGAACAAACAATCTTTATTTTTGTGTCCTCTCTTTCCACAAAACTAGCAGGTGATACCTCCATTTCTGGATTTGGATCTCTTTCCCATCTTTGACCTTGATTTCCCTTGCTTGACCTTCTCTCTTTGCCTTCCCCTACTTTCAGCACTTAAAGCATTCCCTAATGATTCACCTATGCTTTTCCTGTGAATATCTTCATTCAAGATTACACTAACCACATTATCAACTTTTAAGATTTTAGAAGCAGACACAGTATTACTTACTACCATTACCAAACTATCCCAACTTTTAGGTAAAGAGCATAAGATTAAGAGAGCCTTTATTTCATCATCAAAAACACTATTGACTGAAGCTAACTGGTTTACCAAACCATGGAAATCACTAAGATGACTATATACTGATCCACCTTCCTGCATTTGCAAAGTAAATAACTGCTTCATAAGAAATACCTTATTTGAAGCTGAGGGCTTTTCATATAAATTTTCCAAAGATTCTATCAATTCTTCCATTGTCTTACACTGTGATAAGTTGGAAATCACAGATGATGCAAGGCTCAACCTTATGGATCCCAGAGCCTTCTGATCAAGAACATTCCATTCTTCATCCTTCATATTTGTGGGCTTGCATGCAACCCCACCCAATGATAAGTACAAATATTTCTGATACAGATAATATTCTATCTACATCCTCTAATGTTGATAATTCTTGCCGTTAAACTTCTCCATTCATAGCTTACTTTCTTCTGCCATTGCTGTACTCCCACTCAATCAAAAACCCCTAAGAATGATTTGTAATCAAATAATAACCTGCTCTTTGCAACCTTGCTCTGATACCACTTGTTAGGATCTAAGAAGCATAATTGATTACTTTTCTATAAGCAATTAAACACAGAATTGAACCAGAATGATTAAGTAACTAGAAACTTGAAACAACAAAGAATATGAGAAACAATACTATCTGTATTAACACTCTTCTTGAATACAATAAAGAAATCTTCCTCTCCTCTTCACACCTCTTGGGTGTACAGTATTTCATTCAAGAGTTCTCTCTCTCTTTCTCAACCACAACTAACTCAACACCCTGAGTTGTTATCCCCTCCTTGATAGCTTCAACTGATCTCCTTGACCTTGCACCTTACAGATCTCCTTTGACCTTGCTTTCTTGCTTCAATGCTTTACTTGCCTTAATTACAATACATGCCTCATGGGTCTCTTAAATAGGATCCCAAGAATACAATAATTAGACTTCTAATTACAATAATTAGAAACACAGACTCAAGACTTAAATTAGTCTTCAACATGCAAACACTCTCAGACCTCTTAAAATTAGACGAGTCTAATTCTAGAAATGCATTCTGGAAATGCATGCAAATGCATGCACACGCATAGGTGACCAATGTCAGTTACTGTCAGTCTACTCCTGACTGACGTCAACTGATCCTTGGTCCCTACCTAACCAACATCAACAATACTACCGATGCCGGTTACTGGTTGAACTCAACAACCTCCTGATTAGCATCCTCGTGAAGCTTTTAGCTCCACAAGTTAACATAATACTTGGATTTTAACACTTGACACCATGAAAATTCGACCTACATTTTTTAAAAACTTGGATCTATGGATACTATTTTTAGGGGTTTTCAAATGTGCATACATTTATGATAATGTCTTAAGAGATTAAAAATGGATTTTTAAAGTTCTTAATTATTTTCCAAGATGAGTTCCATGTGATTATAACCTTAGTATTGATTTGTATTAAAATTTGACTCTTTAATATTTCCTTCTATGAATGATCCATGAAATGTGTCTAAGCCATTGTAATGAAGAATTTTCAAGTTTTAAAATATTTTTTGAGTGTTATTAGATGATACCAATAGAAGAAAACACTTGAGAAAATTTTCAACTATACAAATATTGATGACATTATCTTAATAGTGAAAATCAATTATCTAAAATCTGACAATAGTTTGTTTAGAATTTTGGAGTGTTATTGCATAGATTAAAGTTATCTTAAATATGTGTATTTATAAATTAGGTTAGATAATAAAATATGCAGGTATATGGATAGGTGAAAGTGTGTATAAGATTCAAATGTTTATGTAAAAGTATAAGTATTCCAAATCATGCCAAAGTTAATGTAACCAGGTGTCTAATGCCAAATTTAGGTATTTATAGAGATCATTCAATATTTGATCATATGAGAGACTAATGGGATGATGATCCAAATGTAAAAGGGAATAAAATGTCTAACATGGCCAAAATTTTGGTCACATCATGAAATACCTCAAACAATGGAACAAGGATCACTTCAAAAATGTCTTTCTAGAAATTTATATAATAGAATCAAAACTATTTATTTTGAATGAAGAAATTTCCAAATTTGGAATGGGTTTTGAGCCCTATAATAAATAAAATATCCTTTTTTATATTTACAAGAATTGTAACTCAGAGAATAAATCCCTTGCAGGTATAAATTAAAGTAAATATTATAACATCATATTTGTAAATCTTTATTTGCCTACTCATAATATTTATAAGTTTAGCTATCTTTGAAAAAATTGTAGACAAATAAATTAGGTCACAATAATTGATAATTTTAATTCTTGACACATTTAAAACCACATGACTTGCACTAAATTACATGACTCTTATTCACCATTCCTTTAATCCTTTAATCCATATGTGGGCTTGAACCTTTATTTTTCATTATCACTACATAAAAATTTTCAAAATAAAATACTTAAACTACTTAAAATCACCCTCTTAATTTATTCATATCAGAATAGGTGTTCTTGATCTTTCTATACAATTCCATTTTAGGCATACAAGAGTGACATGTACTCCTGACCACTTCCCACACCAAATAATGACTAGTTTTCAAAATTCAAATCATTTTTTGGGTCTTCCCGTACATTTCATAAGTTTGACTAAAGGAAAGTATATAAATATTCACTATAGTCACTCATTATAACAAATTTATATTCAATTGTTTCAAATTTATTCATATTATACACATTGATAAAATATTCCATATTCATTGTAAATTCAAGATCAGTCACAAGGATCAACCATAAGCCAAGTCAAGAGCCTTCTAAATCAATTCAAGACCTGTTATTGTCAAGTATCAAATCCATTTTATAATTGAATGCATTTAGTCAAAGGATCATAATTTCAGATTCACTCTAGGTGGATATATATGTGGGCTTGATTCCATCCTTGAAATATTGGATACATAGGTAGTGGTTAATTATCAAGGGGGTGATTGAGGTCAGTTCAACCCATTATACTCCCCCATTTTTTACATGTTTTCAATATATCAGAGTGTCCTTAGGATTAAAAGATAATAGAAATAAAAATAATTATTTATATGAGGTATAATTCAACGTTAAATATCTTATATTACTCATAATATATATGCACATAAGGCATAGTGATCAATTTTCTATCATAGTCAATCATAACAAGTCCTCGATTAATGAATTGGAGTGGCCTATGTTGTTGTCCACTTATAGTGGTTTTGTCTAATAATATTTATAATTTTTACTTTGATTTTATATATTTATAAAACTAATTCTTTCTATATTTTCTTATGAATCAAACATAATAATCATTTAGGATGAGTTTGTAGTCAATAAATAGGAACACCATGTGTTGTAGTCCACTTATAGTGGAGCCATATAGAATTTGTTTATGCTTTTAGTCATGATCCTATACTTACAAAATCACCTCTCTTATTTATTTTCATAGCCAAATATTCAAAATAGTCAACTTCAATCCTGATTTGAGCTAAGTTTTTTTTATTTCTAGTACCTTTCTAGAATAACAATTTTCCATATTTAGAAATTTGTCAAAATCAAAATTATTGATTATTATATATCTTTAACATTTTGATATTCTCTAGTTTTACAACTATAATTAGAAATAAAATTCAATATGTTTATAAAAAATAGGTTAAAACATATTGGTGATCCCATATATTTTTTGAGTCCTTGCATTTTTCGATTTGGCTTTCAAATTTATTTTTCAGATTTCTTTTTCTTTTTCTCTTGTTTTCTTAGAAACCATGTTCCAATAATTTTAAACTCATAGGAGTTATCATTCTAGAAAAAATAGTATTAAATTTTACCTAAATCATGGTGTGAGGGGTATTTTCCCTATACTCAAGCCATCATATATCACTATGTATGGATTTTAGTATCCACATACCTCATGGTATATTAAAAATGTCTAGGTTTTGTTTTTCAGCCATAGTAAGCCTTCGATCATTTGTTCTTATAGTGCACCAGTAAGTAGTTATCCATAATAATTTAATATTAATATTAATTATAAATGGGATATTTCAGCTATGAGATAATTGAATACTCAATAGTGTTTTCATCATTTATGACCACGATCAACATATCTAAGAGTCTACAATGTAAACACACATTGCCTTGTTACACCCATCGATATATTTTATTTCTTTATATCATATTTTGTTTTCTATTAGTAATATTGGTTCTTATCATATTTTTTATATTTTGGGTTAAAAAATATAAAATGTATTCTAAATATGCAATGCCCATTGGTGTTCATCCTTTAGATTTAATTCTATCTAACAATGTTACACCTTATGCTTATGATAATGAATGGATTAATAATCACACTTGCATAATTTATAATACTTATTATAATAACTAAAAATATGATTTTGATACATATGACCATGATTATGAAAATTAATATGATTTCTATAATAATGAAGAATATAGCAAAGAATAAATTTGGAAAATTAATTTAGAAATAGAAAAACCAATTTCTTCTATCCCTCCCTTGTATTCCTCTTTTAATAAAGTAGAACAAAAAGAGCATATTGATAATGAATATATCCTCTCCCTTAACCTCTCACAAGGATATAAATGTGAATAATCAATAATTAGTGCACCTTATTTACCCTTTAAGTTTTCTATACATTATATCACATTAACCAATATAATCTACAATATCATAATCCTTGCATAGAAATGGAAAATGATACAAATTAATGTGTTATTACCTCTAGAAAAATTAGATGATGTAAATAAATATGATATCCCACACTCTAATGTAAGCATGGATAAATATATAAAATATTGTGGTTTTTTTTATATTTCATTGGAAACTACAAATAGTGATATTACATCTCATGATACTTCTTCCCTTTCTCATCACAAAGCTAAGTATGCAAATGAATGCGACATACAATAAAAAAGTGCCAATATTTATATAGACTTAAAAAGTTACGATGATAAAATATCATGAAATTATTCTCAATATAGTCATCCTATATCCATTAAATGTGAGTTTCATGATAACACTAATTGTCATGACTCACCCACCTTTCTTAAGTCAAAAGAATCCAATCAAGAGTAATGTGATGTTTCTACTTATATACAAACTCATTTTGATAAGATATGCAATGATTCTAAAGTCAATACCAATTTTGTCTTGAAATGCACTCCAAATCCATGCAATTATATTTATCATGATACTCTCATATGAATTTTTAAATTAGATGATCAATTACAACCCATGAGTGAGAATTTAGAAACCAATACTATCCCTACTAGTCATATTATATTTATGATGCTAGCTATTGGTAACATCCAAAATCAAGTTCTTGATCTCACTTTAGAAACTAGGTCATTGTTGTGCCAATATCAAAGATAATTTTATCTTAGAATAACCCCTTACATGAGCTATATATGAAAATCCATATACAAAATATTTTATGCGTACACCACCCTTGTTTGATTTTCATGGAGATCCTTGTACACATTTAACTCAATATACACTTTATTTCAAAGAATGGGGTGATGATGGAAACATTTTACTAAAATATTTTCATAGAATCCTCACATGATATGCCTTAGATTGGTTTTATATTATACCTAGTGGCTCCTCACCTAATTTTAGAATATTAGAAGATGTGTTCTTATCACAAACACATGATGCATAAATTCATATCAAAACATATACAAGGTTTGAAACATGGCCATGATGAGCTTATTGAAGATTAAATTTTATGATTCAAAACTACTATGCATTCTTTAATTCATCAACCCTCAAATTTAGAAAATTAATTCATATTTAATAAGGATCTTTTGTCCCCACTCAAATAAAAATACATGCATAAACTTTATACTTATTTTTAAGAATTATATATGGATGTGTTAAAATATACATGTGATATAAATTATGAAACACATAAGGCTACTAATATAAATGATTTAAGGTTGTCTTCACATAAGAAGGAATTTACTAATAAAATAATCGAATCATATTTAATGTCTAAAAGAAAGAGTCCAATGAAAATATATAATAGGATGGATGAATCAATGAAAATAATTACAATCAAGGAAGAGAAAGTGAAGATACTCAATAAAGGGAAAGAATCAGTTTACAAAGCACCACCTAATGTGAATAAATCTTCTTTACATAAGAGGCAAACACTTTAATTTGACAGATTTAGATATCAACAACATGATATTTTTGATATATTATTGGATGAGAAGTTAACCACTCTCCCTCCTTATTACTATCATCCTCATCATCATTGCCAGTTAAAAAAAGGAAAGACATTTTTCACCTATCATGATATTAATAGACATCAAGATAATGAATTTTATGCATTATGAGAAAATATTACACAACTTACAAATGAAGGGATTATTAACTTTCAAAACAATAGAAAAAACATAAAGGATACTATGGAACAAGCTAAAGTTACATCTCAACTTACACATACATGGATACCAAATCAAAAATACCAATCTTCAAATCAAATATATGAACATGTAATGAATAAATCAAAGATATCAAAAGAGAATCAACAATATCAACTAAAAATATTAAAGATAACCAATATAGGTGTGATTTTTTCTAAGAATATAGACCAAAGTTTTAGTATAAAAATGCATTTATACAACTTGCTCAATATGGTGAACAATTTTTATTTTTATCGAGGTGTTCAACTCATTATATGATTCTTAATTAGTTATAACATACACAATGTTATAATCGATAATGGGTCAAGTTAAAATGTATGTAGAATGACATGTATTTGCAATCTTAGATACACAAACCAAGATTTAATAGCTACATAAATAATAATTAAAGAATTTGATGGTCATATGCAAGATACCTTGGGACATATAATGTTACCTCTCCAAATTGATTCATTAATGGTAGTAACTCCATTTCTAATCTTACCAGGCACTGAGATCTTTAACATGTTGTTATGATGCCATTGAATACAAAATATTCTTAAAATACCATCTACAATGCATAGATGGCTCAAGCATATACATTTTAATCAAAAGGTAAAATTTTAAGACATTTATTATGAGTACCATGTACAATTAATGGTAACTCATCCTCCTCCCCCACCAATACCATAATTAGTTATGGCACCTATTCAAGAGCATAGTAAAAAAAAATAAAAAAATGGACCTACTCAAAAGCATAGTACTAAATTTATCAATGCACCCATCCAAGAACATAGTATAAAATCAATTATGGAACATATACAAAATATTTCTATATAGTTAGTCTAAAATAAAATGGTACACCCTCCTAAGCAACAAGCTTCATATCAAAAAATGATTCAATGGTCAAATAAATTCAAATCTTCTATAATGTGCCCTAAGAAAACACCTTGGACAATTTAGCATGTTCCACAATGAACATAGACAATGATACCTTATCCTATTATACAACACAATTCACTAAGGCTTGCATATTTTCAAGTTAGATGTGGTGAAAAATTCTATAAGTGATGATCAAGATAGTTACACTAAAATATTTAATGCCTTTTTGGATTCAGACACACCTATTTATAGCAATTTTCATGAATGAAAATTCATATTCAACATATTCAATTTAAACACACACTATGATCCTCAAATTTATGGGATAATAGGATAGGTCCCTTTAAAATATTTTCAAAAAATTCAAAAATATAAAAATGTTAGAAAATCAAATATTTAAAAATATAAAAAAATAAAAAATCAGGGCCTACAATTGACAAAAGTTACTAGTTACTTATTTTATATATGTTATTTATAAATATTTGGTAGATAGCATATTATTTTATATACACACATAAATTTCATGAGGTGTACAAGTGTGAGGTAGGACATACATTATATATACATTCTTAGATGTTGGGCTCCCTTCTACCTAGTGTCCATGCCTTTGTTAGATGCATCTTCTTCTAATGATTACATTATAAAATGTTATATATTTCTATGACCTTAGATACAATATTGAACCACACATATTACAATTTTTTTTTGAACACTCATATTTTATAATGTGTTACATGGAGATGCTATTTATCTATAATATGACATTGATACATATGGATGGAATAGACTAGTTTTCATTTGTTCTATGCTAATTCAATATTATTTTACTTATTGCATAATAGGCTAGACATTTTTGCTTATTATGTGTGGCTCTTGGACCTTGTGTGAAAAATTATTGAAACATATCTATAACACCTTGATGGTATGTGCAACATTTGAACATGCCCATTGCTTGTAGTGTTTGGCCTTATGTGTGCAATTTTTTTTGTAACATATTAACATGTCCATTATCTGTGGCCCTTGGATTTATGTATGTAATATTTTTTATGTGCGACATTTGAACATATCCATTCCTTATGGCCCTTGGAATTTTGTGTGAAATATTTATTCTATGAAATAGTTGAATATATCCCTTATTTATGACATTCTTAATGTCCTTTATATTCATCCCTTGGCCTTTCTTTTCAACATACTCATGTCCATTATATGTGGCCATTGGCCTTATTGTGTGACATTGCATGACATTGTGATGTGTCATGCTATACTTTATAAGCTTGAATAGTGGTGTCATTATACATATCATGTACTTTTAATGCATAGTCTACTTTAGAGATGGTTACTTTACTATGTGCCTTAATGTTGTACATATCTAAACACACTTATATGCCTCAAATTAAATATGTTACATACATACTTCAATGATAATTACATTACTATGATGACATACTCTCCACATTTGAAATAAATACTACATGATTTTATATTTATTGCATAATATAATTAAATATTTTTTTGAGATGAGTGACTTGCAGGATACATCCCTCATCTAAAAATTGGGAATTATAGAGACTTGTCTTAGATTTTCAAGCATCCATGAGTAGAAAAAATAGATTTGGGACATTGTACAAGTCTCAATAATATAGAGCACATGTTTAAAAATATAAAATTGAAGTTTTTAAATATTTAAAGATTAAATGGTATAACAAAGTACACATTATTCAAAGATTTAAATTAATTAAGAAATAAAAAATTGACATATTGGTCATAATAAATGAATGTGCACTTCTCAAAAAATCAAAGCATAAAATTATACACATTTGAATGCATATGCATGGGCATGTGCAAAAAAACTACACAATCAAATTTAACATTGAAAATATAGTTAAAATTTATCATATAGGTGCATGGAATTATATATCACTTGGCACACATTCAAGGGGCAAGATAATAATTCATGCTCTTGAAAAATTTAAAGTTTCAAAGTTTAAAATTATAGTTTCAAAAATTAAAATATTCATTTCAAATGTAAATTTATCAACAATGTAGTAATGATGGGGGCATGGATATTATTCATTCTCTTTTAATCATGTGAAATAGAATCTATATTCAGATATAATAATGTGATTCAAATCATTTGTGTGTAATGTATGTTTAGTTTTAGAGATGATCAACAATCATGGCATTACATATAGTGAACCCATTACGTGGTTACATATTATATTGTAAGTGATGTAAGTTCAAGTCTAGTCACACTCAAAAGACTTAGCATCACTTATAATGAACCCATCATGGTTCCACCTTTTTAGAATAGTACATTGATTACTATTCCCCATTTATAAGAATTAGAATAATACATCCTTCCAACTCAATAGTTTGATTAGTTAATCAAAATTGGGACTTAGTCACCCTTAGTTCACCATTAGTTTGAATTCTTGAAGTGATTTAACAATGGGGCATAGTTCTCCATCATAAATTATAGGTTATAGGGCAATTTGGTTTCACTGCCATATAGGTGAACTCCTTTCTTGCTCTCTTTTCAATTTAAAAAAAATTAAAGTTAGCTTTTTCAAATTTTAAAATACACAAAAGATTACATCATGAGTTATTGCATGGTTTTATAAATTGAGTGCCATACACAATTGAATTATCTGCTCAAAGACAAAGTGTGTTTTACACACTCGAGTTAAACTATTTCTCTTTTAATCTAGAAATTTAATTATTATAATAAATGGTGGGGGATGTAGACATATACATTTGGTCACGAGTACTTGATAATACTAATTCTTAACACATTTTAAAGCACATCACTTGTACCCAATTACTTGACTCTTTTCACCATTATTCTAATGTCTTATCCATATGTAGGCTCAAACCTCTATCTATCATTATCACTACACAAAAATTTACAAATTCAAACACTCAAGTTACTTAAAATCACCTTCAAATTGTCTGCACTAGGATAACCTGAGTGTGTTGTACTCCTATCCTCTTAGGTCAACCATGTCACCTACTAAATAATGACTAGTTTTTAAAATTCAAATCATTATTTTGGGTCTTCACACATGTTTCATAAGGTCAGCTAAAGGAAAATATCAAAATATTTTCCTATAAATACACATCAAGAGTCACTCATTATGACCACTTGATATTCACTTGGTTCAAAATTATTCACATTATACACATTGAGCAAATCTTCCCTATTATTTTCAAATTCAAGAGCACTCATAAGGAGAAACCATAATCAAAGTCAAGAGCCTTCTAAATCAAGTCAATATCTATCATTGTCAATTATCAAGGTCATTTCTTAGCTGCATACATATAGTCAAAGGAGAATAATTGTTGTTAGGAGTTAATACTCACATTTATGGTGAGTGGTTATTTGTTATGTGAGTTGCTAGTGAATGATTATTTACTATGTGGGTGGTTATGAGATTATTTAGTGCGTCAATAGGCTTATATGTTTTTAACCTACCATATTAAATATTTTATGATGACTATTTAATACAACTTGAGCATTTTTGCTCTCACATCTAAGATTTTCTCCAACATGTGGTATCAGAATAAGTTTTATAAGAGGCCTCTCTATAAAATATTTAGATTCATAAGGGGGAAGACAATGGATATGTAGTGCAAACCATGTCCCATTTTTCATTAGTCTTATGTTCTTTTACTATTTTTATTAATAGATATGTATTTGGGACCAAATGTAGTCCTCTACTCTTTCATTATTTTTTTCATCGATGTAGATAACAAATATACACTGCAAACCATGTTAAAAACCCATTGTTCATCCATCCATCATTATATTCTACATTATATTTTTTACTGCATCCCTACTTAGTTTCATTGGTTGAATATCTACATTGAATTATCCCTACTTTGCATGACTCAAAATAGGGTTTGTATTACTTTCAATGGTAGTATTGGATTTGCATTTGGTTTTTTACATTGATCATGGCCCTTTTTGCATCAGTATGAACAAAATTAGGATCAAATTGGCCTCATTAAATCAATTATTTAAACATCCCTTTGTGCTCAAGATTGCATTAATTATGGTTTAATTTACATTTATTTCCTCTTATCAAGCACCAACACAACCTTCTAAACTTTCCTACACCTGAATCTAACTCACCTCAATTTCCATATACTATGTCATGAACTTGTCACCACCATTAATGTGCTCTTCCATCTTCCATAATCATTCTATTTCATCCATCACATTGTGATTTAGGTCTTACAGTGTAATGTTCATTTAGGTATATTTTCTATTATATTTTTGTCTTTAGTTAGCTTGTTTTATTGTCATTTAGTTTTTAAGAATTAGTCTTTTCCTTTGTCATTTATTATAATGAGTCTCTAGTTTATTTTTGTTAAATTTCTTTTTTTTTATAATGAGTCTTTAGATTAAGAGATAAGGTGAATTCAGAATATCATAGTAACTTAGATTTGTTAATTTGTTTATGTTGTTAGATTATATGTTATTACATCTTATAATGTATTTTGAGTAGTATGTTTATTTAATAGTGTTTTTGATGATTTTGATGTGGATATGTTGTGGTGTATTATTGGTCACATAATATGGTGGATCATTTAATATTTTAGTAATGTTTTATTAAAAATTTAATTATATAAATATCCTTCAACAAATGCATTATTGGGTGAACCTGGTGCCAATTTTATGGGGGTTTTATTATATTCATCCATGTGAGCACTAAGGGGGAATGCTAGGAGTTATTAATCACATTTATGGTGAGTGGTTATTTATTATGTAAGTGATTATGAGATTAGTTAGTACCTCAAGAGGCCTATATATTTGTAACTCATGTTATTTAATAATGTTTGATGATGATTTAATACAACTCAAGAATTTTTACTCTCACTTTTAGAGATTTTATCCAATAATTGTAAATTCAATATAGTTTGGAAAATTAAGTGGGCTTGATTTCCATCCTCTAAGTATTGGATACGTAGGCAAAATCCAATCATCAAGGGGGTAATTAAGGTCAAACCATCTTATTACATTTCCCTATTTAAAAAAAAAAATCAAAGTACCCTTAGGGTTTCAAATATAAGAGAAACAAGACAATGATTTATGTGTGGTATAACTCAGAGCGCAATATCTCTAGTTTCTCAACAAATGTAGGCATAAAATGTGCAATGATAAGTTTTATGTCACAATTAATTGAGATAAGTCTATGGTCAACAAAATATAATAGCTTGCAACATTGTCCATTTTATTGAGTATGATGCCAATATGGGCACTTGAGTATTCATGTTAAATTTATTTTATTTTTTATTTATTACCTTAGTATAGTTATTTCCTATATTAATTGTTTGGTAATTTTAAACATTTTTTGGGAACTTCCTAAAAAATAACTAGAAGTATCAGTTAGAGTCATGTTGTCTAAATGTTTACTTAACTAAATTTAAAGTGATTTTAGTCAAAATTATATTTTTATTTTTACAGTTATATTTTTAAAGTTATATTTTTAGACTTTCACTTATTTGGTGTGCATGTGAATATGCATGTTTGTTTAACTGATGGAGAATGTTTTTGGATGATGTCCATATCTTATCAATGACTTTTTTCTTTTTTCATTTTATCTTAAAGTATATTTTTAGTTTATTTAGTTATAAATTAAATTTATAAACTTAGCATTAACTTATCATGCAAGTTTCTTGTAATTGGTTAGTTTTAGTCTTTATTATTAATAAAAGAATGTGCACAAGTGTGGTGTAATAATTTATTTTGAAAATTATTTTTGAATTTTTTATCACTAAATTTTTATTTCATGTATTCACAAAGGAAAACTATCAAGATTTGTTATCTTAATTTTAAGTTATTCAGTGCATATTCAACCATAAATCACACGTACACCACAACTAGTTTAATAATTAGTAGTTCTAAGATAGATTGGATGATATATAGCTTCATTTTTAGATTAAATAAGAGCTAATTTACAATTCTCCATCACAAAAAATATTTATTTGGTATCATATCCATTTTTAATAAATATTCATAAGGGTTTCAAGCCATCATAATAAGAAACAATAGCTTCAATTAATTTTGATTTCATGAATATTCATGTTTTCAAAGGTGACAACTTTGAGTATTGGAGAGATCAATTAAAAATAATTATTATATGGAAATGAGTTTAGTAAAATGGTTTTCATGGGTACACACTAATTTAATATTAGAACATCTTGACATAATATCAAAAAATAACAAAAAAATATGAAGAAAAGGTGGATGCATAAGCGTAATTATATCTTTAGAGTGCCATAGACCCAAGTATTTATTCAAAAAATTTAGGATGAAAGAATTCTCATGAGGTATGAAATATCTTAGAGAATTTATATAAAGTATATATTAAATTAATAAAAACAAATTCACAAACCTTTAAAATTAATTTTGAGAATTTTATAATGTTAAATTCTGAAGGAGTAGGAGATTATTACATAAGGGTAAATGATTTAGTGCATAGAATAAGGGCTTATAGAGAAACTATCTAAGATAGTGTTATATTAATAAATATTTTAAGATATTTAATTCAACTATGGTTTAATATTTTGGACAATATTGAAAATTTCAAGGACATAAACACTATAAGTGTTGATGAATTAGTGGATTATTTTTTGTCCCATGAAGATGAAACTAACATAGGAGATCAATAACAAGCACTTGAAATTGAAGAAAATATTTCAAAGACTAAAAATAAAAATAAAAATAAGAACCAAGGGATTTAAAAAAAAATAAAATTCAAAGGAAAAATTTGAAGTTAACTTCATAGGTAAGATCAATAAATACTTTACTTGTCATTATTGTAAAACATCGGGACACGTGATAAAAGATTACATGATACTAGTAGCTAAAAACCAAGCTAATCAAGAGAGTGAAAATAAAGTAATGGAAAATAATGTTCAATAAGGATCATATTATTGTCTCACATGCAATTTGGGAATATATAAATCAAATAATTTGTGGTTTTTTTATTTAGGGTGCTCAAATCACATGACAAGCCACAAAGATAGTTTCAACAAGTTAGATGATTATTTGAAAATCAACCTATAATTGAGAGATGTAAAATCCATCCAAGTTTAAGGAAATGGTAACATTAAAATAACCAAAAATCAAGGTAATGGTGAAATTAAGGATGTTTATCTTTCTCCAATTCTAAGTCAATATAATCAGTGTTGGTCAATTAGTAGAAAAGGGTTTCAAACTATTTTTTGAAGATGGTGATTGATCTATTTTTATAAGATATCAGGAAATAGACTAATTAAAAAATTATATATGGAAAATAATAGGATGTTTTTATTGAATATTAGTATGATGAATGTTGGTACTTGTTTCTCTACCATTGAGGATGTTAACATGTTGTGGCATTCAAGATATGGTCATATAAGTCTTAAAAGCTTATATATTATTGACATAAAGGGTATGGTAAGAGGTCTTCCCAAGCTATATTTCAAAAAAATATGATACATTAAAGTCATATATTTTTGAAAAACATCATATATATTATTTACCTATCATAAAATGAAGAGAAAAGACACCTTTGGAGTTGGTTCATTCAAATTTATGTGGATCAGTGTATTTTATAAATTTTAGTAAGAATTTGTATTTTATTTCCTTCATTGATGATGCTACAAGGTTTATGTGGGTATTTTTGTTGAAATAAAAGAGTGGATATTTTTTATCTTTAAAATCTTTGAAAGCTTTGGATAAAAAATAATGTGGATAATTCACCAAGTCTCTATGAACAAAATAGAGGAAGTGAATTTTGTTCTAATGAATTGAATGAGTCTTTTTTATTCAAATGGAATCAAAATGTAGTTAAAAATGCCTTACACACCACAATAGAATAGTGTTTATGCAAGAAATAATAGATCCATCATGCATTTAAAAAGGACTATATTGGAAAATAAGCTCTTGGATAGGTGTTTTTGGGTTGAAGTAGTGAAAATAGTAGTCTACATCATTAACATAAGTCCTACAATAGAAACCAAAGAGAATACACCTTATGAAACTAGGTATGGAAGAAAAATGGTTGTCTATCATCTTAAGGTATTTGGTTTCTTCGCTTTTATACATGTTAAAAATAAGAAGAGGAATAAATTAGATCCAAAAAGTGTTTAGAACTACCTTGATTCTGATTTTTATTTTTATCAAGTACTCAAATTGGAATCATACTCAACAAAAATTAGATCTAAAAAGTGTTCCTCATATTTCTGTAGATTATAATGATAAAATTAAAGCATAGAATTTTTATAATCCTGCTAGTAAATCAACAATTGCTTTTAGGGATTTTAATTTTTTTTAATGAATTTTATGTTGATTCTGATCATGTAGCTATAGAAATCATAAGTGAATAGGGGAAAATATTGAAGTTTATTTTTATGGATTACCAAGTTTGACATAAGTTTATATCTCAACAAAAATAATACTAACTCTTTACATTAGACTAGTAATGCATATTCATCATCTCCAAGAAAGAATAAGTAGTTGTTGAATCCACATCCAACCAATCAAATGTTGGATCAGAATTATGAGAGGAAGATTACAAAGTTTCAACACAAAGAAGGTAAATTTTTAATGATGATTATGATTAAAATATTATGTTCTCATTATCAACAATGATGTAGATATTGAAATTAAATATTTATAGCATCTTAGCCTTGTACACTTGATAAATATCAATCGGGGCTCTACATTTTAGTTCTAGACCTCCATACTATCGAAAGACTTAAATTTGCCATATTATTATGCCTAAATTATTATCTCTTAGAGATATCCATTTCATTATGATGACCCATGTATCCTACACTACACATAAAGATTAAACTATGATATACATTCTTCACTATCAGTTTCAGATCCATACCTATTTTTCATCCTTATGGACACAACCAATGATAGAGGGACACTATCAATAATAGTAGTGTTTAGATCCTAATCTAGTTTCTTTTTTTTAAAATTCATCCAAATTAAAAAAATTTCAAAACTTATGGGTCGGCCTATCTATCTATTAACCCCACAATGAGATATTTTCAATAGGTGTCATATAAATATAAGTGTAAGCCTTCTCATCCCTCATCCAAAAAATACCAAAAATCACCTTTCAAAGTTCATTAGATCATTTTAATAACTGAGTTATTATATCTTATTCATCCCTATTTATTTATTAGTTATAGTAATAGTAATGTAAAAGGTTTGAAGCATTCAAAGAGAAATCCATGAGTGATATTTGTAAAATTGTAATCTATATCACTATATGCATCTTCATATAGTATATTTCACCCTTGTACACATACTCCCACATATAGGAAATACATACATAAGTATGAGGCCCTCCTTAGAGTATTGGATATGTAGGTAGTGCTAAGTGATATAGGAATCATTGAGGTTAGCTTGACACTATGAGCTCACTAACCCATTTTTTGGAAAACTTATTCTAAGGGTGAAGAAGGGTGAAGATCTAGGGTTTGATAAATTACCAAAGAGTGAAAAATTATATCCTAGATCTAAATATATAATTAAAAAGGTGATATAAATCCCCAAAAAATTTAGTCACATTGATATCCAATCATTATTTCATACTCAACACCTGCATCACAATCAGACACTAGCTTCAATGATAGTGTCTATATCTGACAATAGTGTCCTACAGTAACATAAGTAAAATTTATATAATCTAATGACTAATCCAAAATATTTATATTTCATAATTTATACTTATTCCCATTTAAAATATGCTTGCATATAGTAAACCTAGCTAAGTATCATTTCTCTTTGGTGTTGTAATTAACTATATATCTTTCAAATTTGGTACTATCTCATTAATATAATTTAGAATATTCATTTATCTAAGTTTATAATTAATTGGCCTAATATAGATTATTTTATCACCCTTGTGATTGAGATAATTATATATTATTAAACTTATACCTATATATTTGAATTTAGTGTCAAACATTTGGTGAACCTGATCTTTGGTCTCCAAACCCTAGATTGACCTAGGGTTTTCGGTTTTCTAATTTTAATTGATGTAAATTGTTGTTTCAAATTATTAATTTTTAATGTATGGAAAATTTTAATCAAAACATTCCTTTTCAAATAGAATATAAGGAAGCATTATTTAATCATATCAATAATAACAAGGAGTTAATGGAGGAATTTTTGTATGTTATTAGAGATGAGATCAATAAACATGTTAAGTGTAAGGAATCATCTCATAGTGATGGTGAATCCTTAGGTGGTACTACAAATGATTCCATACCAATAAACCTCATCATCAATTCCTACATATAGTGGGGGCATGGATTATGTTTTCAATCCATTGTTCCCCAAGGACCAAAATCTTATTGTTACATCTACCATGGGGTTAGTGAATGCTTCAACTCAAATACCTATTTCAATGCCTATATCAACTCAAACCATGTTTACATCCCCTTTTGTGACTACTTAATTATCTACTCTTATCCCATGGGTCTATAATGAAATGACTTCTTCAAGTTATAAAATCTTGGAAGATAAGGTTATCAATATTGAACAAAATGATTTAAAGGCTTCCCATGCTATTCATTCACAAGATGTGTTAATTAATCCTCTTAGACCTAAAATATGTTTAAACCCTTTACCGATTGGTTTTGGTTCACCTAAGTTCACATTTTATGATGGAAAGGATGATCATGATCAACATCTTTGATATTTCTAGATGACATGCCTTGATTATACCTCCAATGATAAACTTTTGACCAAATTATTTCTAAGGATCCTAAAGGACCATGCTTTACGATGGTTCTATGATTTACCAATCTAATTAGTGAGAGAATTAAAACCTCTATTGCATAATTTTATATCACATTTCTCTATTGACATAATTGAAAAGATATCATATGCTCAAATTTCAAATATCAAATAGGGAACCAATGAACCTATCAATGAATATGTTTTGAGATATAAAATAATGTTGGCCAAAATGATAAATCCAATGGCATATAAAGAGCTTCAAGACATCTTCAAAAAAAAATTCTTTCCCCATTAAATGATTTCATTATTTTAAATTAGTTTAAATATTTTGATAACTTATTCAATATTGTTAAAGATCATGAAATGAAATACATTTCATTAAACAAGCTTAATTATGTAGTAAACACATCGACTAAATCTAATATCAAGTTTCATATTAAACCAAGATATACGATGAAACCTAAAAAACTTAAAAATGAAACAACCACAATAGTTAATGTCATGTCATAGAAACCTAATCAGCTCATCTTATTTAATGTACTTAAGAGACTATTTACATGATTACCTAAGTCTCTAGCTTCATTACTTATGAATCTTGTGAAGTATTATTTCATCTCTCCTTCCCCATATAGAGGTTGATATGAGTCAACCTCTACCCAAAGGATATATGCTAATGCATATTATGAATATCACCAAGGCCCTAGGCATTCCAAAAACAATTTTTATACCTTGAAGCATAATATCCAAGATCTTATTTATGACTAAAGGATTACCTTTGATGATCTTCCAAAGGATTCCGGTTCATAACCTAGTGATTAGTAAAATCAAAATATATTTAACAATCCTTTGAAAGACCATTCTAAGAAATATCTATAAGTGAAAATGGCATATAATGCACATCCTTATCCATCATATTATGTTTACCCATTTGATGATATTATTGGCAATTATACACACATAATACCTCCTATAGTTTGAAGTTCTTCTATCATAGTTTCTAGAATTCCATGTGAACATCCAATTGAACAAGAGAAGTTTATTCCATAATAGCTAATAATAAAACTTACTAAGGTCAATCCTCCTTAGTAGGGTAAGAAACATGTAATCCCTTTTCCTAGGTAGCCCATACTTGAGATTCCTTTGCACCAAAGTTATATAATGGACTCTAAGGAATCCTCATATACTCCTACACAACATATTAAGTTGCATAGATCAACTGAATATGTTCCAATTGCTACTAATACAAAAAAACACAAAGCACTAAAAAATGGGTTATATGAAACCCTACTACTTATATTATTTATTCATGACCACATAGTCCTATTATACATATATAAATTACCATAGATTCTACAAATCTAGATATGACACTTATACATGATCCTTGGTTAGGACCACCAATTTGATGTAACATATTACAAGTTTTTATTTACCTATTAACATCCCTTGGATGAGATCATAGAATAGCCTTTTATTTTAAATTATTCTACAAATACAAAAAATCAAATATTCAATAAAATACAAAAATATTCAAATAATTCAAAAATAAAAAAATATTCATCATTTCGATGTTTACTTAGCTCCTTAGTATCTATTTTTCTTGATTTATGTTAGTATATATCATATGATTTTATTGATATAGGAATACCGAGACACATGATCTATGCACTTACATATGTTGGACCTATCCTTTACTCACATCATATATTAAAATAGAAGAATTTATTTCTTTGATCATGATTGATATAAGTTACATATCCTTTATTATCCTTTATAAATTATCATGTTTTATTTTATCTACTAACACTTACACATGTATATATCCTTACTCATATCTTTCACAGTGTACTTAATATTTTATGTTACATAACATTTTTTGCTAACACATATATGTAGAGACTAGTATGATATGCTTATGTTTTTGATAAGGTAAGGTGGCAAACCAGGGGCTGAACCCTTCATAGAGCAAAAAAAGACAAGAAGGAAAACAAACAAAATGCCTTTAGAGAAATGATGGCACTAGCCGAGAACCAACAAACATAGAAACAAGAAAAACTAGAAATAGAGAGACCAGAGTCAGAGTGGACTCTCCTTACATAATCATTGATTTGATAAGATCATTAAGTTTCTCAGTATTCTCTACATTCTCAGTAGGCCCAGTATTACCCACTTCTTTCAGCATAGACATGTTCAGGAGGATTGTATTCTAGAGTCCTTTGGTGAAATTCTACTCCAGCTTCTCAATACAATCCTTTAGGGCCCCAATTTTAGATTTTCAGTTAGTCTCATTCTCTATTTACTCTCTAGCTTCCTTGACATACATTTTCCCCTTATTTTCAGCAATTTCCATAGTGTCAGCACCATGCTCCTCAGTAACATCAAAATCCCTAGTCTCCTACTTCCCTCCTGTGTACTAAAAAATTTCCTATATTTCCAGCTCCTTAGACTCTTCCTCCTGAGTTGCTTCCTCTAAAGCACTTTATAAAGAATCAATAAGTCTGGCTTTTGAGGCTAGTTTACCAATAATCCTCCATAACCTGTGAACTCCAGAGGATAAGCCTTCCTTATTAACTTTGGAAGACTTATAATATTTTCCACCTTGGCCCCCCGTGGCCCTACCCAAATTTGTGTAGGTCCCCTCCGTGGTCTCCCTAACATTCTCTTCCTTCTCATCAACCTTCCTCTTCTTACCCTTTTTTCTTACAAAGGAGCTAGGTGTGTCAACAAGGGTCTCATCCAGGGTGGAGAAAGAAACATCTTTTGTTTGGGTAGGAGCAGGAGAAAAACAAGACTTATCAATAGCATCACCAAACACTAGATTGGAATGAATGCCTCCACTATCAATTCTGATAGTCTTGGATGGCTCAAGGGCTCGGTGAAAGTTGTACAAGCAAAAAATGAGGCCCTGGTGTAGGGGAATAGGGTTCATGTCAGGAATATGCTTATGTTGGTTGCTTATGATTCATATATTTTCCAATTATTTGAATGCATTCCATTTTTTTATTGTCTATCTTGTGGAACATTTAAATATGTTCTTTGCTTGTTGGCCCTTGTGCCATTATTTTTTTATTGGACATTTGAATATGTAATTATATGTTGATTAGACAATTTAATATGTTATTCCTTACAACTATGTAACATTTTAACATGACCCTTATATGAGTTATCCTTGGACCATTATTTTTAATTACATTGAGTGCTCTTGTGTGTGTGCTCTATTATTTTTTGAGCTTGTATTGTTACTCTATAGACATTTCCATTATCTATATCATGCATCTTAGGACTTGATGTGATCACATAATCTAAGACACACACACACACACACACACACACACACACACACACACACACACACACACACACACACACACACACACACACACACTTAGACATGTTATCCATATATATATATATATATATATATATATTTTATGATAAATACACATATTATAAAATTACCTTATCCTTTTGAGGTAAAATACATATCATATTATATTTATCTCACCTCAAAAAGTGGGGCATATTAGTGGGGGCATGCCATGCAAGCACAACCTCCATATTTTCACAATTTACAAATTTTAGTTGGGGCATACCATAAAGACATGAACTCCACATTTAAAAAAAAATGTTTCTATATCTTAGTGGGATCATGTGATAAATACATGACCTCCAAATTTTCATAATCTCGAATTCATTTTCATGATTTAAATATACACTTGGGTTAGAATCATATACATTATGCCAATTTTGCATAGATTTGAAATAATATTTTTTAAATTTATGACACATATACTCTAAATAATACATATTATAGGTGAATATTCCATATTATTGCACTAAAAATTACAAATTTACCAATTATACTATTCATTAGGACACAATGATTACACTAGGATGTACTGTTATCAAGCCTTTCTACTATAACAATTGGTTCATTTTATAGGTTGAAGTGAGTAAATAATTAAAATTAACCATATTTATAGGTTTGAGTTATTAAATCATCCAATATAACCCTATTTATATGTTGAGTTGATTAAATTAGTCACCCTCATCAGACTACCTATTCACACTTGAGTTGTGTGATTGAGATTTAGTGATCTCAATAGTCATGTCATGAATCATCCTTGTAATATATTTGGGGAATAATAACTTATAATAACCTTCTTAAATTATATAAAGTTCAAGTATGAACCTCTTCCAACTCCAATGATTCATAAGATATCATCTTTACCAAGTTAAAGAATCAATAGGCAACAAGGTTGTATCAACACATAAGTGTACTCCTTCCTTGCCTTCTTTCTTTTCAATCATTTAAATTATTTAAAAGTTTAAATTATATGGACTGATTTATATTGTAACATGATCTTGATTACAATTCATATACCATCAAAGCACTCAAATTGGGATCAATCAAAGGTAAGGTGTGTTGCACACACCTAGGTATGCATTTATTTCCTATAAACTAGTGATTTCATCTTTATGCATTACTATATTAAATGGGGGGGGAATGTAGATACTAAAATTGAATATTGATATCATATTAATCTTGTATATTTGATAAATATCAACTAAGGTTATACCCTTCAGTTATAAACCTCTCTACTGCCAAAAAGCACACATTCGCCATTTCATTGTGCCTAAATTCTTATCTCTTAGTCTGATCTATATAATTATGATGACTCATATCTCCTGCACTGCATAAAATGATTAAAATATGATATACATCCTTCACTATTATTTTTATATCTATACCTATTTTCTAGTTCTTTGGACATTACCGACCATAGAGGGACACTACCATCATTGGTAGTGTCTAGATCCTTATCTAGTGTCTAGTTGCCAGAAGTCATCCAAATTTTAAATGTTTTAAAATCTATAGATCAGATTATTTATCTTATTAACCCTACCATGAGAAATTTTTAAAAGATGTGGTATAAATACAAGTATAATCCTTCTTATTCCTCATTCAACAAATACCAAATAAGCACCTACAAAGACTCCTTCAATCATTTACACAACTGAGCTATTCTTCCATATTCATATATATTGTTTGTCAGTCTTAGGAACTATCATAAAAAAATCTTACGAATTCATATATCAGTCCATGAGTGATATTTGTCAAATTACAAGATATATCATTGTATGCATCTTCATATAATATATTGCACATTTATACACACACACTCCTACACATAAGGGAGAACTACATGATTTTGAGGCCCTCATTAGAGTATCAATTATTTATATAGTTCTTGGTGATATAGGGGTCACTGTGGTTAGCTTGACACCATGAGCTTACTAACCTATTTTTTAGTAAACTCATTATAATGGTGAATAAGGGTGAAGATCTAAGGTTTGATCAATTAGTAAAGAGTGACAACCTATATCCCATATATAAATATAAATTAGTATAAAGGTGATAGAAAACCTAGAATAATAAACTCTAGATCTAGTCAATGTTCTGTATTAGACACCTTTATCACATCAGACACTAACATCAGTGGTAGTGTCCAGATCTGACAATAATGTCCATAGTTACAAAAGTATAATTTCCAAAATCTAATGAGTGATCCATTATATATATATATATATATATATATATATATATATATATTGATAGGTATTTAATTTTGATAAATGCTATGAACTAGTTTGGGACATAATCAAGGGCCTCAATCCCTAAGTGATCATCTTTCACATGTACTAGATATACCAACAACAACCATGACTATCTTGATAATACTAGCAATAGCCACAACTATCCCAAGATTACCAATGAATGGCCATAACCAGCTCAAGAATACAAATGATATGCACATATAACCTTAAATACCATAGTGATATTTGAAATTGGGTGGAAATTAAAATAACCAAACCACTTTACCAACTCACCTACATCTTATTGGTAAAAATTTGGGTACATATATTTTTATAATTAGAATGTCCAAATAAATGGTGAATTGAATCCTTAACCATGGGTTGTAGACTTGTCTTATCACATTGAACACAGGTTTCAAGTCACATGCTAACCTCCATCACATTGAACACTAGTCATGTATTTTATTGCATTGGATACTTTTTATGAATAACCCATTATAGTTTAGTGCGGGAATGACACTATAGAGTGGTCATCCCAGGGAATGGACCCTGAGGCCTCCCACTTCTAGCACTCATCTCACTCACCACTAAACTATCATCATCGGGTGCTGACTGATCCATAATATTGATCCTACTACTTTCCACTTATTTGTAGTCCAGATCTACTTACACATAATAAACCTAGATAAGTATCATATTTCTTTGGTATTGTAGGTAATTGAATATCATTCAAATTTGGTACTTTCTATAGTTAACATATCTCAATATTATGATTTAAAATATTCATTTATTTGAGTTTATAATTACTTGGCCTAATATCCTTTATTTTATCATCCTTTTACTTGATATATTTCTATATTCTTAATCATATAACCATATATTTAGATTTAGGGTTAAACAAGTGACAAGTGAACTTAGAAGTTATGCAGAAACAAATCAAAAGAAAGAATGGGTTGATGCTATGAAATTAGAGATGGATTAAATTGAGAGTAATAATACATATATTTTTTTTCATCCTTCATTAAATAAATATTTCTTTGGGACCAAGTGGGTATATAAAACCAAATTCAAGAGTGATAAAATAACTGACAAGCTAAAAGTTAGACTAGTTGGAAAAGGATTTGCATAAACATATGTGGTTGATTATGAGGAGGCCTATATACATGTGGTACATCAATATGATATAAGATAAATTATTATTTTATCTTCTCATAAATTATTATAAATCCATAAAATGAATGCCAAAAGTGTATTCTTGAATGGAGTAATTGAATAAGAATTATATGTGGGGTAGCCATAAGGTTTTGATGTAAAGAGTAAAGAATTTTGGATATATAAGTTAAATAAGGATCTTTATTGGCTAAATTAATATCCAAGAGCTTAGTATTAAATAATTTATATATGGTTATTATATTAAGGATTTTTAAGAATTTAAAAGCAATAAACCCTTTACATACAAGCATTGTGTTTTGATTTTTTATGTGTTTGTCTCTATGTAGATGACCTGATATTTATAAGTAGCTCTATGAATATTTTGAATAGATTCAAGGAAGATATGAAATTATAATTTTATATGACTAATTTTTTAGTTATGAATAAATTTATTAGCATGGAAGTTCATTGAAATAAATAGGATTATTCATTTGTCAAGTCAAGTATGCCCAAAACATGTTTAAAAAGTATAATCTTCAAGATTCAAAGCCCAAAGACACTCCAATTACAAGTGTATAAAATATTTTGAGGATGGAACTCCTTCAGATGATAAAAATAATTTCAAAATCATAGTTTGAGGTTTTATGTATCTCACTATGATAATACAATATATCAATTATGGGGTTTCACTAGTTTCTAGATTTATGGACAAACTTTCACTCAAAAATTTGTAAGTAGTGAAAATAATTTTTAGTTATGTAAGAGGTACATATAATCATGGTATTAATTTCATACCATAAATTTTATTATGTTTATTTTAATAGATATATTCATATTGGGGAATATCTCTTGAAGATAAGAAGTCAACTTAAGGTTATTGCTTCACATTGGGAGGTGGGTTAGTTTCTTGATCTTCAAATAAACAAGCAATAGTTGCATTATCCTCTATTGAAACTAAATATAAAATCCTTATACTAGATTACAAATAAATATTATGAATGATAAAAATCTTATATGATTTTAGAGAGGCTCAACTTGAGCCAATGCATATTTTTATGATAATAATGGGGCAATATAATTGTCTAAGAATCCAGTTTTTCATGCTAGAACCAAGCATATTAAACTTAAACATTATTTTTTCAAAGACTTGGTCAATGATAAATAATTTTTCATTGAGTATGTGAAAATTTAAAATTAATTTTATGATATTTTCACCAAGAGATCGCTAAAGAAGATTCATGGAAGACTTAAGAAGATGATAGGCATCTCTCATATTTACATCAAAGGGGGAAATGTTGAGTATGATGCTAATATGGGCACTTGAATATTTACATTAGATTTATATTATTTGATGTTTTATTATCTTAAGAGGTTTATCTAATTCATTTACGTCCTAGAGTAAATGTTTGTTCAATTTTAGACACTTTCTAGGAACTTTCTAAAAAATAGCTAGAAGTCCAAGTTAGAGTCCACTTCAATGAATGTGTAGTTAACTCAATTTAAGGTTATTTTAGTCAAACTTATTTTTATCCTTTCACTTGTTTAGTGTGCAAGTGAGTGTGCATGTTTTATTAACTAATGAAAAATCTTCTTGTATGATGTCCATTTCTTATTATTGAATTAAACTTGTTATCTTAGATTCTATTTTTATGAGTCTATTTTTAATTTATATAATTTTAATGTAAAGGTATTAATTTAGAATTATTTATTTATGAAACTATCAATGCATGTTATTATTATACTTATTTTTACTCTAGATGGTGAATATGTTATTGATTGTGAACCTATATTAGGTTATTTACATAGAGGGATTGAAAAAATTGTTGAAAACTGAACATTTGTACAATATTTGACCTATGTAACATGATGGGATTATTTAGCTAATATGTTCATAGAATCAATAATAATTATTGATCCAAAAATATTAGATTATATTCAAGTACCTAAAATATCTAGTTATATCAGATGGATTATTTATTTTAGTTGACTAGTTTTAACTTTTATTATTAATAAAACATTGTGCACAAATGTGGTATAATAATTCTTTTTGTAAATTTATTTTGCATATTTAAATATCTATTATTTTTATTATAGTATTCAAAAATAAAAAATATAAATATTTAATATTTTATTTTTAATCTATTCAATGCATATTCATTTATCAAACACACATACAACACAACTAGTAATTTTGGGACAAATTGGATGATATATAGATTCATTCTTAGAATAAATCAGAGTTAATTTACACTCCTTCCATACATAATTTTTTTTAAAAATTATAGTGATCATATCCAATAATATTCTCTAATTCTTCATCTAAAATATTATTTCTATAATTATTCTTCTTTCTATATTTTCATGTCAACTAGTCATCATAGTTAACTAGGAGGAGTTTGAAATCAACAAATAGGAATGCCAGTGTTGTAGTCCCCTTATAGTGTACCCATCCATAAGTTGTTTTTAATTTTGTTCATGATCTTAAACTTGGACAATCACCTCTCTTACTAAATTTTATAGTCATAAATTTAGAACAGTCAATTATAATCATAGTTTGAGCTAAGTTGTTTTCTTTTTAGTACTTTCTTAAAATAAATTTTTTCCATATTTAGAAAATTTTCAATATCCAAATTGTTTATAATTATATATTTAAAATTATGATATTGTCTAGTTTTACACCTATAATTACAAATACAATTCATTTTGTTTATAAAAAATAAGTTAAAACACAATAATCCAAGATCTAATCTTCCATGACTAACCCTCTAAAAACCAGTCCTATTTAACACATGTGTATGGGCATGCTTATAGAGATGTTAACCCTGTATAATTAAACTAAGTGATTTTAGCTGACTAATGGAATTAACACACCTCAATGAGTTAAAAATATTAAATGTATCTCATAATTCTAAATCACAATAACATGTTATAGTGTAACACATCACAACATACTCCATCACATAAATATTAAATAAATCCTTATTATCTTCCAAGAATTTTAAGAATAAATACAAAATAGTCAGAAATGTCTCCTTCCACAACACATTACTAGGATATATGTGCCAAAATCAAGTGCACATAAATTAATTCATAATAAGTTTCAAGTATTCATGACTAACAATTGTGCTAAAAAATCCTTATGCCATGCGTAGAAAACTAAATTTGGCCACCAATAACCTCCAACCAAGATTTTAGCCAATTTCCATCTAAAATGCATAATTTTGCCTAAAAACACTAAAACATGATAAATGATGTGAAATTGACCTATTCAAGTGCCAATTTTAGCTAGGGTATCCCTAAATGGGGTAATGTAATTTATGGGCCAGCTAACTTTGATCAAATCATTCCAAGTCAAAATACCAATTTTGCACTTAGGTGCTCTAGATTGCTCTTTCTTATCAAATATCTTACATAAGATGTATGCATTTGCTATTTGTTGTTAGTAACAACCTCAATGGGATATTGGATCTAACGTATCTGACATCATCTTCCAATACCAATCCAATCAAAATTTGGACCAATAACAAGGCATTATTATCAATTTGAGTAATTTGTACACAAAGTGCTTAAACATGCCTGAGAACTAATTAACCCAAATCAAGGCCTAATTAATAATTCCATGGAAACTTGTTTTTAGAAATTAATATTGAATATCTACATCATCAAGTGACCTCATTTCTTGGGAAGACATTCCTAGGCCATAAATGCTACAAATATCAAGATTCATGCCTCACATGCCTCATCAATGCCTTCCATGATGCCCTCCATCCCTCTTAATTTCCCCTTCTTCCAATGTCATGATGAGGATAATTACAAACTTAATTACAAAAATTGAATTAATCCTCAACCACACATCTCAATCTTGAGATAGATGATTGAGGTTGATTTTGATCAAATCCAAAAATCTATAAATAGGTTGTCTCACAACATCATTTCTAAGCTATTTTGGTGCAAAGTTATAATGTAAAAATATCTTCAAGGAGCCATTGCAACTAGTGTTACCGTGCCAAATTGACTCCAAACCAAGCCAAGCCACAAGCCAAAGGTACCAAGGAGAGATGGAGGTAGTCAGGCTTCCATTTCTAAGGACTTCATGAGAACAAGCTGAGCAAGCCATCAATACAAAGGCATTTGAAGCATCCAAAGAAGGTAAAGGAATTATTGTGTTTTATTCCTTATTTTTTAGTTGTATTTGTCATTTTTTTTTGTTAACTAAGTTTTCCCTAGTGTTTAGGCCTAGAGATGTTATGCTATTAGTGTGTTTCTTTCATTTTGTTTTCATTTTGGAACTAACACCATACTAACCATCCTCTCTTGAGTCAAATTCCTAGATCACATAATGGCACACCTGGTAGGACTCAACGCATCCTACACATGAAGAAGACCATTTTGCAACTCTAAAATATTTATTTGAGTCTTTAAAGCTCTTGTATATTGATTTTCTAACTTTATTTTGTCATTTTTGTTTGCCATAGTATTACATAGTAATTGACATCAGCAAGTAATACCGACATTGGTTACTTGCTTAACTAATGTTAGTTAACAAAATTGACATTAGTTAGATCTTAGTTAGCTAGAGTAACCGATGTTGATGGTAATAACTAATGTTGATCATTGTGTTTTTCCAAAAACATAGACCTGAGAGCTACTTTTTCAAAGTTCATTATTTCAAGCTAAAAATAGCTTCAAAGTGAAAGGACATGATAAAATACTTGCTATAGGACCAAGCTTTATATTTGATCAAAACATGTTTAAATCACCTTTTATATATTTAAAAATCAATTAGGAACCTTGTTTTGGTGTTTAATAAAAAATTTAAGTATTTTTGATGAATGTTTTTAAAGTTTGCAACTAAGACCAAGGGGTCAAATAAACACCACAAAATACTTTATTTTGGGTTTAAAGTTGAACACACTTATCAATTCTTATTTGCAATAATTGTTTAATCAAATTTTTATTTGGCAAAAAGAGGAATTTTATGTGTATGCTCTTCTATTTGTCCCCTATAGGGAACACTTGGAATCAAAAGTGCCATTCCTATTACAAGTAGCCTAGTCCATGGCTTAGTAATAAATTCATCTAAACCACTCCCCAAAAACTTGTCAAAGTTTGAGTGACCTTGAAAATGACCCTAAAATCTTTCTACTTTCATGCTTTCTTTATTTTTATGCATCTTGGCTTGCAAGGGGGACTTCATCACCTCCCATAAGTTCTTTAGGGAAGCTTTGACCTGGGGTTTCATCTCTCAAAATTGACTTCATTTGGGTCCTTTGGAGTTACACATGGGACATAATGGCACTTTGGACATTGCACTACACCAAATGAATAGTAGGATGTAGTGGTTGTAAAAAAGACTAGACTTTTTTGCAATAAGCCAAGTGATATAGACCCAAAATCCATGTTTTTATTTTGCATTGTTTGGCATGAAAGTCATCATACAATTGATTCCCCTAGATCATTCAGAAACTTGTTATCTCTTAGACAAATCCCCACTTGCCATGGAAGTATTGTTGGTGAAAGGTGGGCCTCAAGGTCCATGTCATAATACTGTCATTTGAGAGAAGTGGGGTGTAAAAAACCCTACTATATAATGCACATTTACTTTTGGATGAACCCTTAAAAATCCTCACAAATGATGTATATTGATGGATTCCAACAATACCAAGCAACCTTGTTAGTTTAGGATCTAAGGGTGATTAATTAGTTGGTCTTGTCCTAGATTAAAGTCTTTTTTGGAGTAAAAATTTTGTGTAAATAAATAATCCAAAACCAAACACAAATTCCAAATTTTCCTTTGAATAAAGAGGTGTTATGCTACCCACGTGACACCATCAATTTGCCTTGTTCAAAAGTTCATTAAAATCTTGAGAGTCATATCATCCACTTTGGTGTAGTTATGCTTCCCAATTGAGTCTAGACCTTTACCAAAATTATTTAAGTCTAATTATAATCTAAATTTGGAATTACACCTTTACAAGTTCATAGGGTTAATGTGTTAAGTGGGTTTTCCATTTACACTAAAATTGAGGGAACCTAGTTTTAATTTCCAATTTAGGTTGAACACCATTTAAGACTCATAATCATTATCATCACTTAATAGACTTAAGCCATTTTGTGATAAAAAATTACACTTTGAGTCTATACACCACCACATTTTGAGACAAGAAAATTAGTGTTATGCTATCAAAATTGTAGGAAAACATCTTTTGCCTTAGAGAGTTTTTGAAACAAACCTTTTTATCACACCTTTTTGGGTAGTATAGCATTTTTACACTACCCAAAATATTTTAAATATTGTTTCATAGACCTTCTTACATATAATTCCAAATTTGTTCCTACAATTTCAGACTAATCCAAGTGTACTTTTGTGATCCTTTATCTAAAACATAGTTACACCGTTCACTTTTGTCTAGCTTGTTTGTTAAAAGAACCCAATTTTATACCATTTTTTGTGAAAAAATAAACTATTGATAAAGTGGCTTTTG
The DNA here is from genome assembly GCA_037957365.1 of Torreya grandis. Taxonomy (NCBI): domain Eukaryota; kingdom Viridiplantae; phylum Streptophyta; class Pinopsida; order Cupressales; family Taxaceae; genus Torreya; species Torreya grandis. The sequence continues at coordinate 749,848 of JARHVA010002610.1, forward strand.
TTTCATACCTTATACCTAGTTGATCAAGTTAATGTCCAAGAATCAAATTCCTAGTGTTTGTTATAAGTGTTTCAAATCCATTAGATTAAAACTTTCATCTATTTCCAAGTCTAGATTTTGATGCCATTTGGCCAAGAGTCCTAGCACATGCCTTATTTGAGCCTAGATTTTGATGTTGCATTTGGCCAAAAGACCTAGCAACTTTTAAAATCCTAGATTAGATTGATTTGAAACCCTTTAACCTTAGAGTTTGGCATTTTTATTTTTAGTCCATTTACTTGCTTACCTTTGTGTGAATAGTGAAATGTTAGATACTTTATGCTAGCTTGTTTCCTCACAAATATTTGCATAAACCTTTTGATCCTTTTGACAAATCTAGACCAAGTTGAAACATTATCTATTTTAGACATTGTCCTTTTTAGATTTTGTATAAATCCTTTACATTTTATCATAAAGCATTGACTATGGATCCCAACATGTATTCCTACACTCGTAGTGGACTCATGTACAATCTAGGGATTAGTAATGTAGTTACACAGTAAGAAATGGTGCAAGACCCCTATGCGGATAGTGTTTATTATGAGATGGATTTTTATCCCTCTTATAATACTAAATTAGGGGCACAAAGCCAAGATCCATTGGCTAAATATTTGGTTAACACACCACCTTACATAGAATATGACCAAGAGCAAATCGAGCAATACCTAGCTATAATACCCATAGTGAATGAGCTAGTTCTTCAATAGTCATATTATATTAATATAACTTCCACATATGATCCATTTTTGTTTGAGCAACATTTGTTAGAGAACAAAGATGAGATTTTGGTTAGATCCATCAAGGTAGAGGCCAAGTTTTTGGTAGACTTCCCCCATGAAAATTTACCAAGTCTAGTAAGAGTGCCCCATAATATCATTTACGATCAATAGGCTTGTTCTAGAAATCTATGGCTCTAGTCAAAATAATGTACCAAGATCATAATATATCTGATCAAGGTAAAAACATCATGAAAGAGCACTTTAACCAAATGTAGACAACATATAAAACCTGCCTGAATCTAGCACATGAGTTTAATAGATGAACATGGTGAGTAAGCCTCTTATCGACATAATTCCTTCAACAAGAGTGCTAATAGAGTTAATTGGACAAGAGAATATAATTTTTAACCCATTCATACAAACCAATGTGATAAATAACTTGATGCATATGCCTATTATTGAAGAAGTGTCTTCAGCCTCTACACTAAATAGTGAGCTAAATGTAGTAGATAATGTGCAAATAATGTCCAACTTAGATCAAAATGGTACCAACACACAAATAGATAGCCAACAACATGTGCCTATAGTTAATCCCATTAGTAGATCATCATACCAAAGAATAGGAGTTTCTACACCCCAACCTCAACTAGTTGCTTCCTTAAGTGTATAACCTATAGGATTAGGTAATCAACAACATCTAATGTCATGCCTCAATGATAAAATGTGATGAATCATACTCATTATCAATAAGAGGAGAGTAGTATTCCATAATAACAGGCATAATCTATTGTATCAATGAAATAGAGGATAAATACATTGTCACCTCAATTTGGGGCAATAAATGTTCCACCTTGCTAGGTAATGATGAACATACCTCTTTAGTCATAGACTAATATGCCAATCCAAAACAAAGTAATGACTAGTCAACAATGTGAAAATATTTGTCAACAATAGATGTTGAACCTACAACCTACTTTCACTTCCACACAAGGATTTATGCAACAAGGAGGTCCCCATGTTTCTTGGGTACCTACTAGACAACTATTGGTTCAAAATGTTGCACAAATCTAGAGACAGGGTCTTAGTCCACAATTTTCCACTCAATATCAAGGTTTGATTAGTTGTTATCATGTCCCTTTTCAGCCATAATAGGCATAATATAGTTATATCCCTCCATCCCAACCAAAAAATCTTCTAAGTCAAACCTTTATCACCAACCCAAACTAGAATATCGCACAACTAAGTGTGCAATTTCAAGTACATCCTAATCCATGTATGCATATTCATAGTCCATTCCCAAACCAAGATAATATACCCCATTAGGTATTTCCATCAGATTGTGGTCAAAGTGTTTCACTTGTGACCTCTTAACCATCTATCCAAATGCAAATTCTCCCTCAAACCAATATTCCATCTTGTTTCCTATCCCAATAATTGTAACAAATGAAGGAGGTAATTGCTACCATTTAAGCTGGTAAATAAACTAAAAATTTCAAATTGGATGACATATGTTCCTATCCATTCAACATGGAGTATTTTCAAATACCATTTCCTCCAAGATATGAACCATCAAATTTAGATAAATGTAATGGAAAAGGTGACCCTAAGGCTCATTTGACCAAATTCTTCATTGCATATCAACCAATGGCATATAGAGACATATACCTTTTGATTTTGTTTACAAGAAGCTTGGCTAGATAAGCCTTGGAGTGGTTTTTGAAATTTCCCAAAAATTTAGTAATATATTTTGATAATCATTTTGATAATTTTGTGCAACACTTTTCCTATAATCTTGAGCATGAGATTTCAGTAGTGGATTTAATGCAAGAAAAGCAAAAAACTTGTGAGTTTTACAAATTATTTACAGTAATGGAGAGCCCTTGTGAGCTATTTCACCCATATTTTACCAGATAAATAATTAGCTATTGTGTTTACCAAAAATTGGCATAGTGAGATAACTTATTATTTGGAACTACAATGTGCACATACATTTAAGGAGATCATTGATAAAGGTTTGTTGATTGAGAGGGTGCTCATCAATAAAGGAGTCATCAAGCTTAACTAAACTAATCAAAATCAAGGGAATAATTAGGGAAATGACCAACATCCCACCCACATACAAGCGTCACAATCAATATAGGCCAATAACTATGAAAGACCAAAGCAATTCAACCATAATAGGAATGTTGTGGGAAATGGAGTAACCAAATCCCATCATGTGTAAATGATGCAAACATCATTTGCACCACCTTTTCAACTTACTCCTACTCAACTAGTGCCATAAGCACAACAAACAAAACTTACACAATAAATACAACAACCATTACCATTACAAATCCCTCTTCATAAGAGAATCATGCTTGCACATTGTGTCTTTAGTGACCTAGGTGAACCTATTAAGTCTAAATTTAGTAAGCTTGTTGCCACTAATATGATTAGTTGGCCTATACCAAAGCATTATCTGTAAGGCAATCCTTATCTTGATTGGTAGCATGAAAATGAATTATGTGACTATCATTGGGTTAATGGGCATTATCTACAAAGATGTGTCCAAATCAAGTATTTAATTTAGAATATGTTGGAGAATGGAGAGATAAAATTGGATAATGGTTCTTCCACTTATAATCAAACTCTTAGGATTTATCAAAACCCCTTTCCTTGATATAATAATCAACAATAGTAAAACAATCAACAACAATAACAATGGCTAGTGTAGTAACAAAATAAACAGTATCAAAATCAAAGGTTGAACTAACAAAATCAACAAAATTAGTAGCATAACCCATAATGATAGAATAATGGACAAAACAAAGGTCAAAATGGTAATAACTAATAAACCTACCATGTAGTTACACATGACTACAACAAGGTTGTAGGTCATATTATAGGGGGTAGCGTTAATACATTCTCCATTAATTCTAGACCAAGAACTAATCAACCTAGACCATTGTTCAACAACATTTATCCAAATTACATGGATAATCCTTATTTGACCTAGGAATGAATACATGCAAACCAATAAATTAAGACTTCCCATTTTAGATCTTATATCAATAACTTGTCCTTGCCATGTGACCACATGCAAGTGCACTGGCAACTGAGACTTACCCTATTTGGTCCCACACCATTCCCAACATCAGTTAGCAAAAATGGTCTAATATTTAATCCCAATTATGTAATCACAACTCATAGGTTGAATATTACTATCCCAGGCCCATAACCATCCACCAAGTTACATGTCATCTAACCAACCATTCAACCTCAGAATAAACCATTCATTACTGACCAAGATAAGAAGTTTTATATTGTGGAACAATTATAGAATACACCCACACAAATTTCTATTTTAGATTTGCTGTGAATGTCAATAATCCACAAAAAATCTTGAATGAGTTTTTGACCCAATCCACTATTGTTAATGACATATCCCCTAATAAATCTCAAGCTTTGGTTGGACACCTAGCTCCAAACCAACAAGTCACATTCTACCAAAGTAATATGTCTTCTCTTGGCCCACTCCATAATAACCCATTGTACATAGAGGTTTATATAAGATATCATAAAGTGAAATGTGTTCTTATAGAAAATGGATTAGGCCTCAACATAGTGTCTCTAAATCTTATCAAGCTTCTTGGGTATACAATGATAGATCTCCAGCCAAAAATAATAACTATTAAAGCCTATGATAATCAAGAAAGAGAATCACAAGTCACCATTAGTTTACTAGTTATCATTGGGCCTTTAACCCAGGAAACACTTTGCCATGTGCTTGATCTTGAGTTATCATACAACATGCTTCTAGGCAAGCCTTGGTTACATGAGATTTATGCAGTCCCATCAACATTGCACCAATATACCAAGTTTTTCCACTCAGGGATGGAAGTGAATATTCCAAGAGATTTACACCCATATGAACACTACAAACATCTTGAGGCCAAATTTCAAAGCTATAATTATCATAATAGTATGAATCCAAGTTCCAAATAGGAGAAAGAAAAGGCCATACTTATTGATCCTTCACTAGATAATTGCATAGATCCTAATAACTTGGATTCCCTTTCCCACATGATTCCTCTTGAAGCTTCTAATCATTTCACCATTTTAGATAATGGATCAGGAGAATATGTGACCCATGATACATTTCATATTACCAATATTCTTTAGAATATAAAAACCTTTCGGTGACCTAAAGTCACCCCACATATGCATTGGAAACAAAATAATAAAGATAAAGGACCTATCACATTTATACTAGCATCTAGCCTAGAACTTGACCCTCTTGAAGGAGATGAATCATGGTTATATAATGACAACTAAGTGAATTGTTATAAAAATGCAAGGTATCATATTCCCAATAGGATCATGAAGCATCACAAATATGAAGGAAGAGGCCTCAAACCAAATCATCAAGGAACCATCAAGCTAATTTCTATGACTAAGTATGAAAGACCTTATGGATTTGGATTTAAACCACCTGGGGGTGACCCCACATATCTTATTCAAACTCCATCACTAGTGACTAGTGATGATGATGTTGATAGTGAAGCAGAGTCTGATCATAGCCTAACTTTTGATGACCTAACTAAAACCAACTTGTTTGATAAAAATTAAATTTATACCCTTACTTTAGCCATTCATAACAATCCATTTCCATTATATTATCCTCAACTAATAGATTGGGACCAACATGAATCAAGTCTACTGATTGATGAGTTCTAGAATGATGAGTCATTCTATGATTTCTTAGGCCTTAGAGACAATGTTCCATTGGGAGATCACAAATAAGGATTCTCAATCACATTGGATCCTACCACCTATTTTAGACAGTGAGTGAACACCCTTAGCCAAAAATAAATAATTTAAACATTGAGGTCCCAAAGCGAAAACCTCTTTGAGGCATTTTTTAACCAGGGAAAAATTAAAGATAAAGGCTAGTCTAGTGGTGAAAACCTATTTCAGGTGCCATTAGATGGGGGTGTTCATTCTTCTTCAAATTTAGACCAAAAGACCACCAATGATGAATTTACCTATGGATCCAAGTTCAGATTTGAGTAACAACAAGTATTTAATCAAATTATCCAAGAATTTTTGACTATTTTTATTACATGGCTAGATCTCTCATTAGGAAAGTCAAATTCGTCATGTCTAAGAGAAGTTAAAGAGCAAGTCCTAATAGAGGACCCTGACATAATCCAATAGTTCAAGTCATTGCCTACTATCCTAGAAGATGATTTGACATTTATAGTTAAAGATATAATAGAATTAAACATCAGGACTCCATCATACTTGAAATGGATAAAATTAGGTGCATCCCTCATTGAGGAGGAACACGATGTCCTTGCAACTCTGTTGAGAGAGTTTATGGATATTTTTGTATGGGCCTCCTCTAACATGCCATGTTTAGATCTTGCCTTAGTTATGCACCACCTTATGGTTAATTATGATGCCAAATAGATAAAACAAAAGCTACATAAGATTCATTCTCACATTTTTATGTTGGTAAAGAAAGAGTTGGAAAAACTCTTATAAGTAGGATGTATCTAATCTATTGACTACTCTGAATGGATCTCTAATATGGCACCTATTAGTAAAAACCCCGAAGGGATTAAAATTTTTACTAATTTTTGAGACATCAATAAAGCTTTTCCTAAAGATGATTTATCCTTTCCTAATATTGACATGATCATTAACTCCATGGTAGGTTATGAAATGCTTTCACTCATGGATGGCTTTTTAGGATACAACCACATCAGAATCACACCAAAAGATCAACATAATACAGTGTTTACCACTCCATGGAGAACATTTTTTAATCAATTAATGCCATTTGGAATTAAGAATGTTGGAGCTACATATCAAAGGGCCATGACTATCATATTTCATGATATGATGCATGATATTGTTAAAGACTATGTCAATGACATATTAAGAAAATCAAAAACTAGGGTCAAACATCCAATAGTGTTGTGTAAGATATTTGAAAGATTATAGGAGTATAAATTTAGACTCAATCCAAATAAATATGTGTTTGGTGTAACTTCAAGTAAACTACTTGTCTTCATCATGTCTTGTAGAGGTATTGAAGTCGATCTAGCTAAAGTATATGCTATAATTGAGATGTCACCACCAACCAATTTAAAGTAAATCCATAGTTTACAAGGAAAGATCCAATTAATCTGATGCTTCATATCTCAATTAGTAGACAAGTGCCATCCATTTACACACCTTTTGAAGAAAATAGTTTCATTTCATTGGGATGATCACTACCAAATATCTTTTCAACTACTCAAAGACTATCTTATTAATCCACCTATTTTATTACCTCCTCTACCAAGAAAGCCATTCTTGCTATACCTATCAGCTATCGATCATGTCTTAGGGGCATTCTTGGCTCAAAATGATGACAATGGAAAGGAGCACACTGTATACTACCTAAGCCATACCTTGGTTACATATGAAAATAACTATACACCTATTTAAAAAGCTTGTCTAGCCATGGTCTTCATAGCTCAAAAACTGCACCATTACATGTTGAATAATAAGACCATGGTCATTTCAAAAGTATATCCACTCAAGTATCTACTATCTAAAATAGTTTTGCAAGGTAGAATGGCTAAATGGATCATGCTTCTCAGTGAGTTTGACATAAAGTATGTCAATTACAAGGCAATCAAGGGACAAGTTCTTGCAAATCAACTTGTGACATCACCTCTCACAGACACAGCCACTCACATTTCAATTTCTTGATGAATCTATCATGATCATCATCAACACACCCCTTGAGGAGCAGTCATAGAAACTATATTTTGATATTTTATTTATTGCACATGGATCGGGGGTAGACCTATTGTTTATTATACCATAGGGGGATCTAATCCCTAAATCATTCAAAATTAGCTTTCCTTACACAAACAACATGGACAAGTATGAAGCACTTATTGTAGGAATTCAACAAGTAGTACATTAGAATATATCTCATCTTCATGTTTATGGTGATTCTTAGGTAATCATCAATCAGGTCATAGATCATTTTCAGACCAAAGATGACAAACTAGTTTCATATAAAGCCATGGTTGACACTCTTAAGCAACAAATTGCCAATACTTAGTTTGAGCATATACTAAGGGCTAGTAATATAACTACAGATGCCATGGCTAATATTTTCTCTCTTATTTGACAAATAGATAAAGCTAGAGAGTATCAGTTCCTCATCAAAAATTTGTTAACACCAGCTCATGAACCTCCAACCATTGCCATGATTTGTGATATTGTTGGTCCTAATTCTATCTAGTACTTAGACCTTTACAACTTCCTTCATGACCAAGATTTACCACCTAACCTCTCTCAAAAACAAACTAAAGCCTTCATTCATCATTCCATTCATTATCCTCTAGTTGGATCCACCCTTTACCATCACAATTTTGATGGAACTCTACTTTGTTGTTTATCTTGATAGAGTCTACACTAGAATTAAGATAAGTTCACAAAGGAGTATGTGGATCTCATTCTAACAAGGTAGTCCTATCCAAAAAACTCTTGCGTAATGGTTATTATTGGCCCATAATGGATGTAAATGTCATTGCATATGTAAAATAATGTGACAAATGTCACTAACATGCTAATCTAATTCATGTCCCAATAAAAACCTTGAAATTGATGTTGACACTATGGCCATTTTATATATGGGGACTTGACCTCATTGAGAAGATTAACCCCACTTCATCTAATGGCCATAAACATATCCTTACCACCACTAAATACTTCACTAAGTGGGTTGAAGCTATACCCCTCACTTACGTGACTGGAAAGCAAATTTTCAAATTCATCTTCAACCATCTCATATGTCACTAAGTTATCCCCTTTGAAATTATATCTAATAATGGAGGATCATTCAAGAACAAAGATGTAGACCAGTTATGCATTCAATACAACATCACATAATATTTTTCTACAACATATTATCCTCAAGGTAATGGCTAAGCTGAGGCATCTAACAAAACCATTTTCAACATTCTCAAAAGTATTGTCAATAATGCCAGTCATGATTGACACCTATAGATATTCCCTACCCTTTAGGCATACCATACCAATCATCGTACCCCCATAGGAACCACTCCATACTCACTTGTTTATGGTACTGAAGCCATCTTTCCCATTGAGGTTGAATTACCTTCAATATGCATCTCTTTCAAGCATGTCCTAGATGATCATGATTATCGAGTAGCTCACCTATAAGAGCTAGACCTACTTGATGAGAAATACACAACTGTGCTCAACAATCTTCAAGCATATCAAAATTGACTCAAAGGAAACTATAATCAACATGTTAAGTATAGAACATTTGAACTTGGTGATCTTATTATTAAAGAAAACCAAAAGAATACCATGGATAAGAAGAAGTGTAAAAATAAATTCAAACCAAATTGGATAAGGCCTTTCATCATTACTACAAATTGTGGATCAGGAGCATATAGGCTTGCCACACCAGAAGGTGATGAACTTCTAGAACTGATGAATATTATTCGTCTCAAGTGGTACTATACTTGAATGCTAAGGTGTATTTTACATAAGGACCATTTTAATTATTCCATTTTATCACTATTCTTCAAATATCACCTTTATCCATCTCTTTATTGTATCTACTTTCTACTTCCATTCTATCAACCCAATGTGTTCTAAAGCCTAGCTCATTTAACCTTGGTTTTTTTCCATTCATTATGTAGTTTTAGTATTGAGGTATTTGATGAATTCATCAGTTAGTTTAAGTACTTTAGATAGAGAGCATATTTTGGGATAGTGTGATATAAGTTTTGGTAATTGCATCCTTTTTTTGTTATTCCTTTCTTACCACTAATCTTGCTACAAATTATAACTGCCTTTAGAAAATTAGTACCATTGATCTATGCCATTGTGTCCTAGTTATAATTGCCTATGGTCAAACTATGGGCAACATTAAGCCTTGATGTACCAACTTGCTACTTCTTATGCCATGCTATGCCTTTTCACCAACTATGCTTATTTTATTTGAATTGACTGCTACGCTAGTCGACTTCCTCCATTGTAAGAGTAGAACTATAGTGACTTGAGGTCCTACTCTAGGACTATGTAGGTAGTGCTCGATACTTGTTGAGGTCAGCTCAGTCACCATAAGCCATGTTCTCACTATTTTGTGAGCTTTGTTGGGTGAATATTTTGTCAGTCAATAGTCTAATTAAGCAAAATAGGTCTTATCATCCACAACAAAGGAGACTGGTTGGCTCAGTGTGCAAGTTTACTACATCAGAGGTGGATAAATCTCTCCTCTCATCAAGGGGAGGTTCCTTATAAATACATAGGAGTGATATATACTATAAATATGTAGAAAATAACACTCAGGGGTAGGATACATCATCCATCTCTCTTCTTTTAGATATGATGTTAACCAATAAAGGAGAAAATCCTGGTGAAAACACTGAAGGCACTTCTCTTCTTTCAGAAGTGTTCTTATAAGAAATAGTAGTTCTTTCAGGTAGTAAAAGTAACTGGTAACCAAGGGCTTAGTAACCAATAGCCTGAGATGTAGCACAAACTCTCTACCTCAACTGCCCAAGAGTGAGATATGAAGGAAAATAAGGGCACAAAGTTGTCCCAAGGTCCTTTACACAGAAATAGAAAGAAAACACACTAAAGGCAATTATGGGGACACAAAGTCTCTCCACAGTTGGCTTCAAGACACCTTCCTGATTACTTCCACTAGTTCTACTTGCCAAATTAAATAAACAAGAACACATTTAGAAGATAGACATAAGAACAATCTCCTAAAATGATACAAGCTATAACAACACAAAGTCTACAAACAACTTGATTTCTCATTCAGATAAAATGATATGAACAATAATCTGAGCTCAAAGTCTCAGTATTCACCTTTCAATTTGGGTAGAGTTTTGCTTCTAGTAATGGGAAGATCTCTTTCAAAAAATAAAAGAGATTACAATATATAGCCACCAAGCAAGGCTTGGCACTCTCTCCCATGGGATGGCCCATGCTACAGTCAATGCCTTTAATGCACCTTCAATTTTGTCTAGAGGGACCATGCCTGAAATAGTACATTGCCTTAACTATGGCATGTATATTCATCTAATATGTCTTTTCCTAGGTCTAGCTTATTTGGTCTATCCCCTCTGACATCTGCGTAGCTATCCATTTTTTCTATAATCCAAAGGAGACCAATAGGGTGTGCCTTCAATGTTTACAAGCTCAAATATCTACTTTGTAGACTGTTCCACCTACTGGAATAACCTCTACATAGATATTTTAGGCTTTTCCCTCTTCTAGCTTTATCTTTTCTAGCTTTATCTCTTCCTGGAATTTAAGCTCTCAAGCTATATTTTTAGCCAGTTGCTTGGTTCTTCCTTCAAGTTCTATGCTTTATTTGAATTTCAATGGATATTCCCTTACTTTAAATTTGATGTCTATAGGTCCATTAATGGTCGCTAGCCACTTGAACCGTGTTGAACCTTAAAACTTTGAACCCACTGAAAGTACATTGGTTCATTGTTTCATCAGTTCATTCTGCCTCTTTTGTTCTATCGCTTCCTGGTTCAATCGCTTTCCCACTCCTTGGTTGAACCATCTATTGAACCACCTATTTTCTACTTCTTTCCTTGACTAAGGCCACCTTTGAACCTTTGAAGCCATGAACCATTGGACTTTGATCTCTTTTGGTTCAAGGTTCAATCAGTTCATTGGTTCATCCTTTGTCTGTCACTTGTTCTTTCTAAGCTCTTTGATCTTCATCACACTAGTTAAACCTTTGAACCTATGAACTCATTGAAACTTTTAGTTCAAGGTTCAATGGTTCAATCAGTTAATTCTTTTTGATCCCTTAAACCAAACGCATTGAACCGCATGGCCGTTGAACCTATTGAACCATTGAACCCATTGAACCTTTGAACCAAAGTGGTTCAATGGTTCAACGGTTCAATGGTTCAAGCCTTCTTCTCTTTGATAAGTGTTTTGAAGCCATTGAACCTTGAAGTGGTTGAAATTTTAACCTTGACAAATGAGCTTAACTCTTGCTGATGACGTTGAACCTTTAAACCCATTGAACCCGTTGAACCAAAATGGTTCAAGGTTCAACGGTTCAATGGTTCAATCCTTGCTTAGAAGCTTTTCAATGAACTCTTTTGGTTGAACCTTGTCATTAAACCAACTTTGAAATCACCTAAGTGTTGAGAGCTTTGCTTCTTTCCTATAGAGTTTGTAGAAATCAACCTGTGAAACCTGTAGAACTTAGCCTGTAGAGTCCATAGATTTTCTTCCTGCAGAGTCCATAGATTCAATCCTGAAGAGTCTATAGATTCAAGCCTATAGAGTCCGTAGATTTTTGAGAAGCTTGAAAAATGAGGAATTTAAATGCTTAGAACAAATTTTGAAAAGGGAAGATATAATTTTGGTCTTGTAGGGCCCAAAATAGTTCATATGTTGTCCCAAAAATGAGTGATATTTTTGGGGGACAACAGTTGGCTCCAGTTGGGGAACTTCCCTTAGTTAAAATTTTGAAACAACTGAGGGGAGTAGAAACTAGAATCTCCAGTGCCTTGAAGTATGCCATTGGGTTATGGAGTCATGATACCCAAAAAGAAAGGCTCCAAAAAATGAAAATGAAAAGCACAAAATAGAACCAAAGACTACACAAATGTACATATGTATAGGTGAACTTATATGATACTTCAAGAATTGAATTGATTCAGATGATACCCATTGTGAGATAATGAAATTGATGTTCCATCTTGATAAACCAGTAGGAAACCATTTTGTCCCCAGAAATGGTGACGGGCGAATGGAACTCTCCACCAGGAAACCAATTTTTTGTGTCTTCCTCTTGACTCTTTCTTCTTCTTGCCCCATGGCAGGATGTGGTCTTCAAACTAAAAACCATAACTCCTTGATCTCTTGGCAAAGAGTTCCTTTTGCTAACTTTGGAGTACAGCAGTATGGTCCACCACCATAGCTTGCTATTTTGTTGGTCCAGTCCAGCACATGCTTTGATTGTCAGCATCAAACTCCTGACAAACCATCAGTTTAACATCTCTTTTGGTGTGAATGAGTTTGATATCTTCATCCTGAGCAGTCTTCAATCTAAGCAATAGAGATTCACATCTAGCTGTGTTGTTGGTGTTGCTAAACTACAACTTGCATGAAGGAAAAATATCTCCTTGAGGAGATATCAACATAGTCCCAGCTCCAGCATTAGTAAAAAAATTGCTGCCATCAGATTCCAGGATCCAATCATCATCAAAAAACTGATCTTCTATCATATTTCTCTTTATTAGAAGTGGAAGATGCTTTTTTATCTATACTATGCCATACCAGTTATTCTAATGTCTTGTTTGAATCAATCTTTAGATTGTCACCTACAGGACTTTTATCTATAGAAAAATGAATGTATTCTACGGACAAAAAATAATTACCCCTACCTAGAGACTCATAGAATCTAAGCTTCAAGTGCTGATGTCTGAGTGACAACATATTTTTCCTCCTTTTTAGGGAGCAATCTCTTCATTATTCCCTTGATAGGAATCCTTGCCTCAGACATGTCCATACTTAGTTCTCCACCAATGTCCAACTGCTCAGGATTGGCTTGCAAGAATTCAAATTTAGTCATTTGAATTTTGGATTTTTTGACATGATCAATTATGTCAAATGAATAAAATGGACTAGGAAGAGAGGATGGGAGTTCATACTTTTGGTTTTTGGGAGGGGGAGGATTGGCCTATGAATTTGAATTTGAAGGTGCAAAAATGATTGGGGTACTTAATTTTTTAGAAACTACTGGGTCCTTTGGCTGGTAGAGTGGTTTCATGCTTAGCAATTGAAATTGTTGGTTGAGGTCACTCCTCTATCTTCTTTTTATCAGCTTGTTGGGCTGACTAATTTTTAGACCGAGTGAACACTGTGTATGATCCCTCATCTATTTTACCTTCACTTTTGGGTTCATCTTAATAATTCAAAAAACCAATGTGGGAGTCACCAACTGATTCTTCTTGATCATCCGTGAAGAGATTAACATCATTTTCTTGCTCAAACTCAAGTTGGAAAGAGAAAGCATATTCTATTTCTAGATATCTAATTGCTGAGTTGGTTGGAGGTACTTCAAGGGCAAGGTTTCTCTATGGGGGAGGAAGATGATTTGGTTGCCCTTGACTTTTGGTAGCATTGCCTTGATATGGCTGATTGGGGAATGTTCTCCTTGTTACATCTCTGTATGAAGGAGCAGAAGACATACCTTGTGGCATTTGCCTTTTCAAGGCTAGTAATTCATTTTCCATCTTTTGTACCATTTGATCAGTGGTGGATGTGGGTGGATACTCAGAAGATGAAGAGGATTTACCTTTGTTCAGGTCTATCCTTATTTTTCCTACCAAGGTAAGGTCATCTTCTACCTCAGTAGCCAAGTCTTGAGCAGCAGCAAGGTCTATGTGGCTAGCTCATCTCAGCAAAAAAATCACTTCAGGTAGTTGTGAGTTGATGAAGAAGCATTTGAGATTTTCAAGTGTTGGCTGAGCAATTGTAGGAATCCTGTTCCTTAGCTCATCAAACTTAGCAATAAAATCCCTCACAGGCTCATGAGGTTCCTTATTCATCTGAGTGAGTTGGGCCAGCAAAGCATGTGCATCCTCTGCAGGCTTGAACCTAGCTTCAAACTTGGCTTTGAGTGTATCCCAGTCAGTCACTGATCTAGCTTGTAGATGGTAAAACCACTCTACAACAACACCTTGTAGGGTCTCCACAAAAATCCTAACTACCACATCTTCAAATTCCACCCCTATCACACCACAAGCTATGCTAAAGGCTGTAATGCGTTCATCAAGGTGAACTCTCCCATCTCCAAAGAATTTGGAAGTTCTTTCTTGAGCTATGTGGAATTTCATGTAGAGGTGGAGTCAACTTGAGTGGGCCAAAAGAGTTACCCCAAGGGCCTTGAACTACCATGATTTAATTATAAAAAATAGGGATAATAAATCTAGGTGGAGTGGCCAGATTACAAAACAAAAATGGAAAATAACTGGCCCTGCTTCAGCTTAAGGCTTGAGGCTTCAAACTACACACTCTTTTCTAGCAACTCTGGTTTTGCAGACCAGATAAAATAATGGAGATGGAGGAAAATGGTAAGGCTATAATGATAATGGGTAAGACACAGAATGGAGTTGCCAGAGTCTATATAATGGATAAGGGAAGGAACTGCTTCAATCTAAAACTTGAGGCCTTAGACTACACGTTCATCCCTAATAAAGTCACTAAAAAATTGTTGGGTGAATATTTTGTTAGTCAACAATCTGATTGAGCAAAATAGGTCTTATCATCCATAGCAAAGGAGATTGGTTGACCTAGTGTGCAAGTTTACTATATCAGAGGTGGACAAATCTCTCCTCTCATCAAGGGGAGGTTCCCTATAAATACATAGGAGCTATATATACTATAAACATGCAGAAAACAATACTCAGGGGTAGGATACATCATCCATATCTCTTCTTTCAGAGATGATGTTAACCAACAAAGGAGAAAATCTTGGTGAAAACACTGAAGGCACTTCTCTTCTTTCAGAAGTGTTCTTGCAGGAAACAAGAGTTTTTCAGGTAGTAAAAGTAACTGGTAACCAAGGGCATAGTAACCATTAGCCTGAGATGTAGCACAAAGTCTCCACCTTGACTACCCAAGAGTGAGATATGAAGGATAATGAGGGCACAAAGTCATCCCAAGGTCCTTTACATAGAAACAAAAAGAAAACACACTAAAGGCAATTATGGGGGCACAAAGTCTCTCCATAGTTGGCTTTAGGACACCTTCTTGATTACTTCCACTAGTTTTGCTTGCCAAATTTAATAAAAAAGAACACATTCAGAAGATAGACATAAGAAAAATCTCCTAAAATGATACAAACTATGACAACACAAAGTCTGCAAACAACTTGCTTTCTCATTCAGATAAAATGATATGAACAACAATCTAAGCTCAAAGTCTCAGTATTTGCCTTTCAATTTGGGCAGAGTTTTGCTTCTGGTAATGTGAAGATCTCTTTAAAACAATAAAAGAGATTATAATATATAGCCACCAAGCAAGGCTTGGCACTCTCTCCCATGGAATGGACCATGCTGTAGTCAATGCCTTCAATGCACCTTCAATTATGTCTAGAGGGACCATGCCTGGAATAGTGTGTTGCCTTAACTATGGCATGTCTATTCATCTAATATGTCTTTTCCTAGGTCTGGATCATCTAGTCTGTCCCCCCTAACATCTATGCACCTGTCCATTTTGTCTTTACTCAAAAGGAGACCAACAAGGCATGCCTTCAATGTTTGCAAGCTCAAATATCTACTTTGTAAACTGTTCCACCTACTGGAATAACTTTTGCACATATATTTTAGGATTTTCCCTCTTTCTACTTTTGTCCTTTCCTGCTTTGTCTTTTTCAGCTTTGTCTCTTCCTAGAATTTAAGCTCTCAGGCTATCTTTTCATCCAGCCACTTGGTTCTTCCTTCAAGTTCCATGCTTTATTTGAATTTCAATGGATATTCCCTTACTTTAAATTTGATGTCTGTAGGGCCATCGATGGTTGCTAGCCACTTGAACCATGTTGAACCTTAAACCTTTGAACCCACTGAATGTACATTGATTCATTGGTTCATCGATTCATTCTACCTCTTTTGTTCCATCGCTTCCTGGTTCAATTGCTTTCTCGCTCCTTGGTTGAACCATCTATTGAACCACATGTTTGCTACTTCTTTCCTTGACTGAGGCTGCCTTTGAACCTTTGAACCCATGAACCATTAAACTTTGAATTCTTTTGGTTCAAGGTTCAATCGATTCATTGGTTCATCCTTTGTTCGTCACTTGTTCTTTCTAAGCTCTTTGATCTTCATCGCATTGGTTGAACCTTTAAACTTGTGAACTCATTGAACCTTTTGATTCAAGGTTCAACAGTTCAATTGGTTCATTCTTTTTATTTGGCTAAGTCTTTTTGATCCCTTGAACCAAACACGTTGAACCACATGGCCGTTGAACCTGTTGAACCATTAAACCTGTTGAACCTTTGAACCAAAGTGGTTCAATGGTTCAATCCTTCTTCTCTTTGATAAGTGTTTTGAAGCTATTGAAACTTGAAGAGGTTTAACTTTTAACCTTGAAAAATGTGCTTAACTCTTGCTAATGATGTTGAACCTTTGAGCCCATTGAACCTGTTGAACCAAAATGGTTCAATGGTTTAATGGTTCAATCCTTGCTTAGAAGCTTACCGATGAACTCTTTTGGTTGAACCTTGTCATTGAACCAACTTTAAAATCACCTAAGTGTTGAGAGCTTTGCTTCTTTCTTGTAGAGTCCATAGAAATCAACCTGTGAAGCCCGTAGAACTTGGCCTGCAGAGTTCATAGATTTTCTTCCTACAGAGTCCATAGATTCAAGCCTGCAGAGTCTATAGATTCAAGCCTGTAGAGTCCATATATTTTTGAGAAGCTTGAAAAATGAGGAATTTGAATGCTCAGAACAAATTTCAAAAAGGGAAGAGACAATTTTGGTCTTACAGGGCCCAAAATAGTTCATATGTTGTCCAAAACTGAGTGATATTTTTGGGGGACAACAAGCTTGAACCATTTAGTGTCTCATCATTCTTGTTTGAGTTGAGATACTCCAAAATAATTCTAAAAACATTTATAAAATTGTTATAAAAGAAAAGAAACATTGACCACTTCTTTGCCTTAAGGATTCTAGGAACCCTTACTAAGTTACAAACAGATCACTTGTCATTTAGTTTCCCCACCTTTTTGGCCTTTTTCTCTCACACACTTTCCATTTTATAAGACCATTCCTTTCTTCTATCACATCTATTCTATTTGTTTTCCTTAGTTATCACATTCTTCCCATTCCCTAGGAGAACCACATTTAGTTTGAAGTTTTTTATTGGATATTACATCCATAGAACTAAGTAGGTAGTGTCCACTTACCTAGTGCATATGGAGACATCTCGGCTACCCCCTTTATTTTCTTCTATTCCCCCATTTTGTTCATTTGTTAAGTTGTCACCTATTATCTTGGGGCAATGTTCGTATGGTTTTTATTAGGTTTTTTGTTTGTTTATTTCTACTTATTTTGTTTGTTTGTCTACCTGTTTGTTTGATTTTTGCATTGTTGGCTTGATTATGTTTATGTGTGTTCATTGGGTAATTCCTTTCCCACACTTACACTTGAATCCATCCCTATTTAGATGTTTACATTGTCATCATGGTTTTTATCATTGGTGCATTATTTTTTTATTGAATATTGGATTATGGGAGTCAGTCCTCATGCATATTTCAGCCAAGTCCTCATGATGTTATACCGTGATGCCTAATGATACATGCTATAACAAACCTTAGCTTCAAGAAGTCTATTCCAAAATGGTGACATCTTTTCGATACTAACATCTTGATTCCATCCTAATCATATCTAAAATAGATTAATTAACCATGAAATAATTTCAACCTTTATTAGTTCATATGAGCATCTCCCTCCTAGTAGGTTGTTCCAATTCATCATTACCCTCTATGTTAAGTTATCATCATCCTCGACCAAGTTTATCATGTTTTCCATGATTGAGGTCTAATAATTATAACCACCTATAGGCAAATCATTGTGTTGTCACCACTTTACTTTTTCTACATATACAGGGGCATGTTATTATCTTGTTTGTCTGTTCTAACTAGGGTAGCCCCATCTTATCAATGATTATAACCACCTTTGGGCAAATTATTGTGTTATCATACCAATTTGCCACTATCAGGGTACAATGCTTATAACCACCTTTAGGGAAACCATTGTACACCATCCCACTTACATTCTCAATAATTTTGACTACTTTTTTAGTATCATTGAGTTTTCAACCCATCATCTTTCCTTTCTTTGGTCCCCTCATGTCGCTTATTTATTTTTGAGGGACCGTTTGCTGACCTACTTGTGCTAACTATTCCCTTGAGGGGGCATCATATAGTTAGTTTATCATCATTACAGTTGTAGGCATATAGGCCATTTTTCATTATTTGAGAAGACATTACTTTTCCTATGGTTTACAATGCCTTCTCAAATAGGGGAAAATAGTAGACACCTAAATTTGGCCACCAATAACCTCCAACCAAGATTTTTGCCAATTTCCACTTAAAATACACAATTTGGTATAAAACATTAAAACATGATAAATGATGTGAAACTGACATTTTCAAGTGCCAATTTTGGCTAGGGTATCCCTAAATGGGGAAATGTAATTTATGGGCCAACTAAATTTGATCAGATCATTCTAAGTCAAAATGCCAATTTTGCACCTAGGTACTCTAGATTTATCTTTCCTATCAAATCTCTTACACAAGATGTATGCCTTTGTTATTTATTGTCAGTAACATCTTAAATGGGATAATGGATCCAAAACATCTAACATCACCTTCCAATTCTAATCCAATCAAATTTTAGACCATAACAAGGCATTCTGATTAATTTGAGAAATTTGTGCATAAAGTGCTTAAACATGCCTAAGAGATAATTAACACAAATCAAGGCTTAATTAATAATTCCATGGAAACTTGTGTAAAACTTGTTTTTAGAAATGAATATTGAATATCTGTATCATCAAGTGACCTCATTTATTGGGAATACATCCTTAGGCCATAAATGCCACAAATATCAAGATTCATGCCTCCCATGCCTCATCAATGCCTTCCATGATGCCCTCCATGCCTCTTAATTGACCCTTCTTCCAATGCCATGATGAGGATAATTACAAACTTCATTCCAAAAATTGAATTAATCCTCAACTACACATCTCAATCTTAAGATGAAAAGTTGAGGTTGATTCTGATCGAATCCAAAAATCTATAAATAGGAGGCCTCACAACATCATTTCTAAGCTATTTTGGTGCAAAGTTATAATGTAAAAATATCTTCAAGGAGTCATTACAACTAGTGTTAGCATGCCTAATTAATTCCAAACCAAGTCAAGCCACAAGCCAAAGGTGCCAAGGAGAGGTGAAGGTAGCCAAGCTTCCATTGCCAAAGAATTCATGATCACAAGTCAAGAAAGCCACTACTACAAAGGCATTTGGATAATCCAAGGAAGGTGAAGGAATTTTTGTGTTTTATTCCTTACTTTTTAGTTGTGTTTATCATTTGTTTTTGTTAACTAATCTCTCCCTAGTGTCTAGGCTTAGAGATGTTATGCTCTTAGTGCGTTTCTTTCATTTTGTTTTCATTTTAGAACTAACACAATACTAACTATGTCAATCAGAGGGAAATCAAAGGACAAGTTCTTATAGATTAACTTACTAAAGCACCTCTCATAGACACCCAACCACTCATATTTTAATTTCTTGATGAATTTATCATGACCATCATTGACATGTCCCTTGAGGAGTAGCCTTGGGAGCTATATTTTGATGGTTTATTCACTATACATGGATCGGGGGTAGGCCTATTATTTATTACACCACAAGGGGATTTAATACCTAAATCTTTTAGAATAAACTTTCTTTGTACAAATAACATGGTTGAGTATGAATCACTTATTATAGGTCTTCGACAAATAGTGTAGTGGAATATATCTCATCTTCAAGTTTATGGTGATTTTGAGTTAGTCATCAGTCAGGTCACAGATCATTTTCAGACCAAAGATGACAAGTTGGTTCCATATAAATCCATGGTTGACACTCTTAAGCAAAAAATTGCCAATATTCAGTTTGAGCATATATCAAGGGATATTAATAGAACTACAAATGCCATGGATACTATTGTCTCTTTGATTTGACAAATAGATAAAGTTAAAGAGTATTAGTTCCTCATCAAGAATTTGTTAGCACCAGTTCATGAATCTTCAACTGTTGCAATGATTTGTGATATTATTTATCTTAATTCTATCTGGTACTCAGACCTTTATAACTACCTTCATGACCAATATTTACCACCTAAACTCTCTAAAAAACAAACCAAAGCATTCATTCATCATTTTGTTTGTTATACTCTACTTGGATCCACCCTTTACCATCATAGTTTTGATGGAACTCTGCTTCATTATTTAAATTCAAAAAAGTCTACACTAGTATTAAGAGAAGTTCACAAAGGAGTATGTGGAGCCCATTCTAGTGGGTTAGTCCTATCCAACAATCTTTTACATACTAGTTATTATTGGCCCACAATGGATGTAAATGCCACTACCTATGTAAAAAAGTGTGACAAATGTCAATGGCATGCTAATTTGATTCATGGCCCAACAAAAAATCTAAAAATAATGTTGACACCATGGTCATTTTCTACCTAGGGACTTGACCTCATTGGTAAGATTAACCCCACTTCATTTGATGGCCATAAACATATCCTTATAGATACTAAATATTTCACTAAGTGGGTTGAAGCTATACCCTTCACTTACGTGACTGAAAATGAAATTTCTAAATTCATCTTTAACCACCTCATTTTCCACTATAATATCCCCTCTAACATTATATCTGATAATAGAAGATCATTCAAGAACAATGATTTATAATAGTTATGTATTTAATACAACATCGCCCAACATTTTTATATAACATATTACCCTCAAGGTAATGGCCAAGCTGAGGCATCCAACAAAACCATTATCAACATTCTCAAAAATATTGTTAATGATGCTAGTCATGATTGACACCTATAGATATTCCATACCCTTTGGGCATACCATACCAATCATCATACCCCCACATGAGCCACTCCATACTCACTTGTTTATGGTACTAAAGCCATCCTTCCCATTGAGGTCAAATTAACTTCACAATGCATCTCTTTCAAGCATGTCCTAGATGATCATGACTATTGAGTAGCTCACCTACAAGAGCTATATCTACTTAATGAAAAATGCACAACCATGCTCAACAATCTTACAACATATCAAAATCGACTCAAAGGCCACTATAATCGACATGTCAAGTATAGAACATTTGAACTTAGTGATCTTGTTCTTAAATAAAACCAAAAGAATACCATGGTAGAGAAGAAGCATAAAGGGAACTTAAAACCAAACTAGATAGGGCCTTTCATCACCACTATAGATTATGGATCAGGAGCATATAATCTTGCCACACTAGATGATGATGAACTTCTAGAGCTGATGAATATTATTCATCTCAAGCGATACTATGCTCGAGTGCTAAGGTGTATTGTCTATAAGGACCATTTTAGTTATGCCATTTTATCACTATTCTTCTTTATAAAAATACCATCCAAATACCATCCTTATCTATCTCTTTGCCATATCCACTTTCTACTTTTGTTCTATCAACCCAATGTGTTCTAAAGCCTAGCCCATTTGACCTTGGTTTTTACCATTCATTACATAGTTTCAACATCAAGGTATCTAATCAGTTCATTAGTTAGTTCAAGTACTTCAGATAGAGAGCATATTTTGGGATAGTGTGACAAAAATTTTGGTAGTTGCATCCTTCATTTTTTATTCTTTTCTTACCATTAGTCTTGCTACTAATTATAACTACCTTTGGACAAATTAGTACCATTGAGCTATGCCATTGTGTCCTAGTTATAACCACATATGGGAAAAATAGGGGCAACATTAAGATTTGACATACCAACTTGCCCCTTTTCCACCATGCTATGCCTTTTTACCAACTATTCTTGTTTTGTTTGAATTGACTATTATACTAGTTGATTTCTTTCACTATAATGGTAGAACTACAGTGACTTGAGGTCCTACTCTGGGAATATGTAGGTAGTGCCCAATACTTGTTGAGGTCAGTTCAATCACCACTTTTTCCCATGCTCTCACTATTTTATGAGCAACCTAAGCCACACTCTCATTATTTTGTGAGCAACCTAAGCCATGCTCTTACCATTTTGTGAGCAACCTAAGTTTGAATGCTCTCACCATTTTACGAGCTTGAACCATTTAGTGTCTCATTGTTCTTGATCAAGTTGAGATATCTCTAAAATAATTCCAAAAACATTTGAAAAATTGTTAGAAAAGAACAAAATTATTGACCACTTCTTTGCCTTAAGGATTCTAGGAACCCTTACTAAGTTACAAGTAAATCACTTGCCATTTAGTTTCCCCATCTTTTTCGGCCTTTTTCTCTCACACACTTCCCATTTTTCAAGACCATTACTATTATTCTATCATAGCTATTCTATTTGTTTTCCTTAGTTATCACATTATTACCATTTCCTGGGAGAACTACATTTGGCCTAAAGTTTTTTATTGGATATTACATCTATGGAACTATGTAGGAAGTATCCACTTGCCTAGTGCATATGGAGATAGCTTAGCCACCCCCTTCCTTTTCTTCTATTCCCCCATTTTGTTTGTTTGTTAATTTGTCACCTATTTTCTAGGGGAAATATTCATATGTTTTTTATTGGGTTTTTTATTTGTTTATTTTTTCTTTTTTTTTGTTTGTCTACCTATTTTTTTACTTTAAGAACTGTTGCCTTGATTCAGTTTATGTGTATTCATTAGGTGATTCCTTGCCCACACTTACAATTGAATCCATTTCTATTTAGATTTTTACATTTTCATCATGGTTTCTATCATTGGTACATTATGTTTTATTGAATATTGGATTATGAGAGTCAGTCTTCATGCATATTTCAACCAAATTGTCATGATGTTATACCATGATGCCTATCAACACATGCTACAAAAAACCTTAGCTTTAAGAAGTCTATTCAAAAATGGTGGCATCTTTTTAGCACTGACATCCTGATTCCATCCTAATCATATCTAAAATAAAGTAATTAACCATGAAAGAATTTTAACCTTTATTAGTTTAGATGAACATCTCCCTCCTAGTAGGTTATTCCAATTCATCATTACCCTCTGTATTAAGTTATCATTATCCTTGGCCAAGTTTATCATGTTTACCATAATTGAGTTCCAATTATTACAACCACCTATGGGAAAATCATTGCACACCATCCCACCTGCATTTCTCAATAATTATAACTACCTTTGGGCAAATCATTGTGTTGTCACCACTTTACTTTTTCTACCTATATAGAAGCATGTTATTATCTTTTTTGTCCATCATAATTGGGGCAACTCCATCTTCTCAATGATTATAACCACCTTTGGGCATATCATTGTGTTATCATACCATATTACCATTATCAGGGTACAATGCTTATAATTGCCTTTGGGCAAACCATTGTACACCAACCCACTTGCATTTTCAATGATTTTGACTACTTTTTTAGTATCATTGAGTTTTCACCCCATCATCTTTCCTTTCTTTGGTCCTCTCATGTTGCTTCTTTCTTTTCAAGGGACCATTTGCCAACCTGCTTGTGCCAATCATTCCCTTGAGGGGGCATCATACAGTTAGTTTATCATCATTGTAGTTATAGGCATAGATGTCATTTCTCATTATTTGAAAAGACATTGCTTTGCCTATGGTTTTTAACACCTTCCCAAATAGGGGCAAACTATAGACACCTAAATCTGGCCACCAATAACCTCTAGCCAAGCTTTTGGCCAATTTCCACCTAAAATGTATAATTTGGCCTAGAAACACTAAAACATGCTAAATGATGTGAAACTAACATATTCAAGTGCCAATTTTGGCCAGGGTATCCCTAAATAGGGAAATAAAATTTATGGACCAACTAACTTTGATCAAATCATTCTGAGTTAAAATGCCAATTTTTCACCTAGGTGCTCTGGATTGCTCTTTCCTATCAAATCTCTTACATAAGACATATGCCTTTGTTATTTGTTGTCAGTAACATCCTAAATGGGATAATGGATCCAATGCATCTAACATCACTTTCCAATTCCAATCAAGTCAAATGTTGGACCAATAACAAGGCATTCTGATCAATTTGAGTAATTTGTGCACAAAGTGCTTAAACATGCCTAAGAGATAATTAACTCAAATCAAGGCCTAATTAATAATTCCATGGAAACTTGTTGAAAAATTATTTTTAGAAATGAATATTGAATATTTTCATAATCAAGTGACCTCATTTCTTGAGAAGACATCTCTAGGCCATAAATGTTACAATATCAGGATTCATGCCTTCCATGATGCCCTCCATGCCTCTTAATTTCCCCTTCTTCCAATGTCATGATGAGGATAATTAAAAAATTAATTCCAAAAATTGAATTAATCCTCAACCACACATCTCAATCTTGATATGGATTGTTGAGGTTGATTCTGATCAAATCCAAAAATCTATAAATAGGAGGATTCAAAACATCATTTCTAAGCTATTTTGGTGCAAAGTTATAATGCACACATATCTTTAATGAGTCATTTCAACTAGTTTTACCATGCCAAATTGATTCCAAACCAATCCAAGCCATAAGCCAATGGTGCCAAGGACTTTATGAGCACAAGCCGAGCAAGCCACCATTACAAAGGCATTTGGAGCATCCAAGGAAGGTGAAGGAATTATTGTGTTTTATTCCTTACTTTTTAGTTGTGTTTGTCATTTTTTTTTGTTAACTAATATCTCCCTATTGTCTATACCTGGAGATGTTATGTTATTAGTGTGTTTCTTTCATTTTGTTTTCATTTTAGAACTAACATCATACTAACCATCCTCTCTTGAGTCAAATTCCTAGATCACACCATGATCCTCATGTCTACTCAAGAATAATATCACCCTTTATTTTATGCACTCCAAATTAATTACAATATAACACATAATTTTTTCATTGAAGATCCAAATCCACAAATAAATCTCATCAACTTATTTGCTTTTGTGGTGAACAAAAAAAAATCTAAATGAACACTCAACTACTCAAGAGATACCATAAAATAATGGAAATGTGTCATAAATATTTACACTATTATGATTGAATAAAATACTAAAACAACTTATTATACAAATATTTACAAGATTATTTATACAAACAAAAATTTTATCTATGCACAATAAAAGGTTCATGGATCATTACAAGCATTTCCCAATTGTAATAAATATCAAACTACATAAGACACATGTACACATAAATAAGGTATGAACACCACATAAGACTTACTCAAAATTAAAACAAAACATATGCATAATAATAAATTTGTGTAACATAACACAAAAAAAAAAAATTAAACTAAAATATTTTTTGTTGATGCAAGATTGCATGTGAGCTCAGATGCTCCTACATCATAAACCTAGGTAACAAGTGAAACATGTGCTCTTACTCAAGTGACATCTAAGAAATTTGTTAATATTATTCTTTATCATTTAGATTTTGATGCACTAATCCATGCTACATATTATATGTCTCATCATTTCCCATTTATTAGATATTATGTCTATTAATTTCTACACTTATTTTTTCTAACTCACGTGTTAATTGTTTCTTCTATTTCTTCACACTCTTTCTTAATAATCTAAAGTATTGAATCCATTTATTTAGAATCTAAACTGGCACTTTCATTAATTGAAGATTCATAATATGAATATAAATTAAACACATAAAAAATAGGTGATTTATCCCTTTAAGAAATTATATCTCATATTCATTCTTTGTAAACTTTTGAAAAAAATTACATGAACAAATATTTTTCCATTTTAACTTATCATAAGTCCCCTATGGAAATCTATCTTTTCTCGAGTGTCATAAACTAACTCTCCCACCTAGTATTCTACTTACCATATCTTCAACTTTGCATGTTTTTTGTAATTTGATATATTATTTTTCAACTTTAATCATACTTACGTAGTACTCACATATGCTCTACAAAATCCTCTAAATTAACACTTATCTTTTGTTAAATTTTCATGTTGCATAACTCTAAAAATCCTATTGGACTTGACCCATAAAAAATATAAAATGATTTTTTCCTTGTACTTTTATTTATTAAAATTTTATAGGCAAACTCTTTATGCAATGGGAAATGCATCAAATCTATAAATAAATCCTAGCTCAGATACGATAGATCTTACTTATACTTTCAATTAGGGATATATTATATAATCAAGGTCATGACCAATATGTATCCTCTAGACCTAATCAAGGGATCTCTTACCATAATAATATTATTAGGGAGGGTTACAAAGTCTCCAGTCAAGAAAAACCATGCAATAACCCTAACTAGGTCCTATGTTTTCATATTCACTAAACTAATAACAAGTAAAGAAAAATATAATCCTAAAAATTATGGCACAAAGTGGAGGTAATAAATAATAAAAGTAAACATGCATAGTAGACATATACTCATGTCAATGTATACATAATCCTAATGCATGAAAGAGAAGTGCAAATGCATATCTATCTACTCTTATAAAGGAGTAATAAATTTAATAATACTCACCTTTGAAGATGAACCCACTAAGCCTCAATCTCTCCCTTGGCCAAGGTGTTTCACAAGAAGTTGTTGTGGTATGTAAGGATGATAAGGATAAATAAGCTCTAGGCTACACAACCTCTCAATGCATCCAAAAGACTTCTCTATAAGATAAGATCTATATCTCTAAAGAAAGTATGAAACCCTAATCTTAATCCTCAAGTAGAATGGTAGATAATCAAATGTGTAATATATCTTACTTCTTCTTATCTTCATCATAAATGATGGAAATGGTTTTTTTTATATAGGTGGATCTAACCCTAAACCTTTCCAAATGTTTTGACCAACAAGGTCAATCTAGTCAACCTAGTATTGTAATTGACAAAAACATAACTAGATAATGAACTATGTCAGCTATGGCTAACTTAGTTTTTAGTAAGCTTTATAAATAACAATACTAAGCGACCTGACTGACATAGTCATGTAAACTACCAAAAAGGGTTTTAGGTTAGGTAAAGGGATAATGAAGGTGGTAAAATACTAGAGGAGTGTGAAAGAGATAATAACAAGCCTAGGTAAATGGTTTTTAGGAGACAAGCATGTAGATAGTAAGTGGTAAAAGGGACAACAATCTTGTGAAGCACCAATGTTATGCCCATCCCTTTCCTAGTGCACCCCTTAACGTGTGCACTCAGAGAGATTGAGACTTGATGTGTTCCTATAAGATAGAAAGTGTTAGTAAGTGGTAAATATAATAAAAATATTATGTGTATACCTATGTCCCACTCGAAGCTCATCACGTGTCATATGAGTATAACATGGGATGGTGCTTTGAGAAAGAACATAGAAACACATGAAACTAAAAAATGACATATAGAAAATACTGCTAAAATGAAATGAGAGTAACTGAAAATACCATCTACATACCTTAACTTCACTTTCCACTAAATTATTGCATGCAGACATCCTAATCTTGATTATGGAGGGTGAAGTATTTGTATTTGAGAAACCCTAGGGATACAAAACTAATAATAAAAGCAATGTGTGCATATGTATGATAGTTAAAGCAGCAATGAGGGACTTAGGAAAATTGGAAAATTAGGATTGGTAAGGTAAGGTTAGAATATTTAAGGAAAACAGATGACAAAATGATGTCAAATGAATTTAGAACACATTGGAAAGCATGTAAAACATAAATGGAAAAATAATAATGTAGGACATACTAAATCAGGTTGGGAAGTATGTAAAACATAAATGCTAAAAAAATAATTTAGAACATACTAAATCATGTTGGTAAGTATGTAAAACATGAATGAAAAATGAAATATCAATGCAAGAAAACTTTAACAAAGATATGTAAGTGACAAGTAACCCCATGTAAGATAAGCATGTTGAATCAAACATAAAAAAACATGAATGACTGAAAATGAAATGTAAGTAAAGCTGGAAGATATATATGAATAAATCATACATAAAGAGGAACATTTAATAATTCCAAATGTCACATGCAATATAAGTGAAGTCTACAAAAATAAAATAAGAACATAATGGATAAATCAAAATCAACAATTCTAAAGGATGAAAAATCAAACTTAGTGTTTGTTCTAAGATAGAATGTAAGAAAACACAACCACTTAATGACATGATTATTATGATAATTAGATGGTATGGTAAATAAATGTGTAAGGGAATTTTTGAGGAAGGCTTGGTCATATCCAAGTTCTTACAATGAAACTCACAAACTATAAACCAAGAGGTGTAATAAGGTAGATGTGATCAAGGATGTGATCAACTAAAATCAATATTTAACAAGGACAATATAAGGAAAATGTGATGTAAATAAATAATTTAAGGCAATACATGGGTGATGTGAACATTCTTAGCAAGAATAAGACACAATAGGCAAGTGATAAAGTCCAAAAAATATAAACACAAAGGAATTAAAACATTTTGACTAATGAACACAATGCTTAGGCTAATAAGTGAATACATAGATCATCTCATGAAGGATATATGCATGAAAATTAAAATATAAATACCTTCCTACAATGTTTTTCCCATTCCTTAGGACCCCTTATAGATCCATCAATTTACTACAAATATTAGGTACTTGCGTGAGAAAGTAGGTGGCACTAGATGGTATATGATATAATGAGTAGAAAACAACTCATCTCATTATATTTTCCTTTCATTGATCCATTTTTTATCTCCTTTTACCCTTTATTCCCTTTTTTCAAACTAAGCATATACATGGTTGATATTTGGGATAACATGTTGGTTCATTGTCAAGCCTAAGTATCCTAGTCAGTCTTGTCTTTGGTTACTTAGCTTCCTTTAGCCTAAGCCTACAACTCATTCATGTGTATCATTATATCTCTCATGTTTGGTCATTCCAAATATATATGGAGGAGGAATCTTAAAAACCCTTAAAAACATTCAAAATCTAAAATCATTTAACAAAAGGCAATGATATAATAGCCAAAAACATTCAAAATTATTAAAAGTCAAATCACACTAAAAGTCATGATTCAAATCACATCTCCTTTTTCTATTTGAAGCTAAAATTCCATAATTGGCCTCATGATAGATATGAGGTCCATTGGGGTATGGTAGGATAGTAGATTAGAAAATTAGAATAAAAAAATCTTTTAGTGCTGCTTACTTTCTCACACAAGTACCCAATCTTGGCAGTAGACCAATGACTCTATAAGGGGTTTTGAGAAATGGGAAACATGTCATTGGAAGGTAGGTCTATTTTAATTTTATTATACCAATCTACCTTTATGATTTGATCTTGGTATCATGCTTATTTTCCTACAAAGCTTTGTGTCTATAGTGAATAGGTTTCCTTTGTATATTGATGGTCACTAGTCACTTAGTGTCTTCTATTGTCTTTAGTATGCCTCATATTTCTTAAGGTCTTCTCATAAGATGCCTAAGTCATAATTTTTACATTCCCTCTTTTTACTCCCTAAATTCCCCATAATTCCTCTTGAAAAATATTATTTTATTCATTGATCACTCCCTTAGGGATTCTATTTGTAAGTTATATTGTAAGACCATGGATAGGACTTGGCCTTCCTCACAAATTACCATAATTTCACCTTCCTATTACCCATATCTCTTTATTACCATATTTTCAAATTGATTCCACCTCAGTGGTGTTACCTTTATGAGTTGTAGAGTAAGACCATGGATAGGACCTAGCCTTCCTCATAAAATTTTCCAATAATCTAAGTCACAATTAAAATTACATGTGTCAAATATGAGAAGATGTGATTGATTATGAAGTTACACATCATTGACATGCTTCCCAACTTGATTTAGTATTTTTATTCTTACTTCATTTCTCTTTTACATTTATTTTCTTATTTTCTAATTGCATGTAGGAATCTAACCATTTCTTAAATTTTTCGTACTTCCCATCTTGAATAAGTGTAATAAATTTAAGACCAAATTTTGCCAATTTTGTTTTTCTCTTATACTTCCCCACGTGATTTAGTATGATTAAATGACTTAATTGATTTTTTTATACCATTTTTTCCTTTTATACGACTTCCATTTTATTACATTATTTTCATACTTCCCAACATGATTTAGTGTGATTTTACTTATTTTAATTAGGTGCCAATCTTTTGTTTGGTTTAAAAAAAAAATACCATCTTGTTTACTATCCCATTTGGTTCTTTATACTTAATCATTTTCTTGTTATTACACATTTCCCAACTTGAAATAGTGTGTAGTACATTTTGGATTGGTTATATTTTACTAAGTCCTTTTTTCTTGTTTCTTTTTAACCATGCATGTGTCCTACATAATGCTAGAAAAGAAACCATAAACTCATATATTTCCTATAGCATATACAAAAAATAGCTAAATATATGTGCTAGAAAGAAATATATCCAAGCATAAAAAACCAAAACCATAATTATAAACACATACAATCAACATCCAACTACCAAAATGAACCATATATATATCTCAAGAGTTTTAATACACCAATACAACCATATATGATACTCTATCTCTTTGGTTGGGCCCCATCCTACCTATCTCATGGCCTAGCCACACTACCTGTAGTTACCTCAGTCTAACTCTTCACAAGAAAAAACTATAAAAAGGTTGTTTGAGATCTCAATCCTGACACCTACCCCTATAAATGAGCTACTTGATCTTACACCTATGACAACTGGGCTAGGTTTGCTAGATTTGTCACTCTCTCCTACTCATGTACCTATGTTAGGGGTCGCTACATGTGTCACTCTCTCCTAGGTTTGTGCCTATCCCATCTATGTCACAGTCATTAGATACATGGCTCTCTCCTTAACCAAGGACTACCATGCCCGTGTCTCTCTTGTACCCATCTCTATTGGTGGTTGTATCTCCTCTCTATGCACTCACAATTGCCTTATGGCCTCTCTAGATAATCTAAACCAACTCACCTGAGCTGGGGTAGAAGGTACCCTAAGATCCTATAGTGTAGCAGGGTCGTATGGTGTTAGAGCCTCATTTAGGATATCGAAGAGTGATACCCTCACTAGGGACCCCCATTTGGTCTATTCATCCTCTATCATACCTACAAAAATCACACTAGGTAGATATTAGATCACTGATATATCTCAAAATCTATTTATCTCTAGTTTATTTCAAATAAACTTAAGCAAAATTTTAACCATATTTTATTACTTGTCTATGTGTTGGCCACCACTAACTTGCCATCTACATGACCATTGAACATGGTCTCCCCATCCATGCATCCTTTGACAACCTCTTCTTTAGGTCACTATCTAAAAACAAATATAGGAGTCTCCACTCATGCTCATCTTAGCCTACTATTATATGGTCTCTTTATCCTCTAACTCTACTCTAGCCTACCTATTGGTTCATCTAAGATGGTGATAGACTCTTCTCTCTCCTATTCTTATTTCCTCTATTAATTATATATATATATATATATATATATATATATATATATATATATATATATATATATATATATATATATATATATATATATATATATATATATATATATATATATATATATATATGGTGGTCATTTATCCTCTTATTATGGAGCTAGTGGTGCTATCTATGGTACTCCTACTTCTGTACCCATCTCCTCTCACCCCTCTGCCTATCATGTTTGACTAGTCCATGGTCTTTCATGACATTGCTAGAGCATTGGCCTTGCCATTGGTGGCCCTAGTCCTCCTATCCCCTATGGCTCTTTCATATGCTAGGCCCAAAATGTGGGTACCACTAGGTGAAGTAATCCCATCATCCTAGTAATCATGCCATTAGATGCAACTCTGTTTACCAAGTATAATACCTCATCACCTCTATCCATGCCAAAGTTGGTGTAACTATATCCCAGCTAAGGCATATCATAGTGGTGTGTCTATACATATACCATATAATATCTACCCATCTAACTATCCATAATGATAGTATGTGGGGGATGACCCATGCTACCTGGTCTTATCTCCATCTCTGAACCTAAGGCAACCTATCATCAAGCACATGGGGTAACCTAGTCAGCCAATACATAAGGAACCTCTCATAGATCCATGCCATCAATAATATGATCAATCTCACTAACTTATACCCTCTGGACAACACTCTATATATGTCATACATGAGCTATACCTAGATGATATACCCCATGTCATATAACATCCTCTCCTCTAATATTATTCAACTCAAGGTTATCACAAAGAGTGGTACCTTAACATCTGACTTATGGCACAACATTGGTTTTGTCACAAGTCCTATCATAACCTTATATATGTCAAAAATATGTGATGTATATACATCAAACATATTTACCCTCAATCTAGGATGTATTGTCTCTAATCCCATTGCCCATATGGCTAACGCTCTCCTCTCCCCATCACTATTAGGTACTGCTATGATTATGGGTATGCTTGCTATGGGAAATCCTAGGATGGAATGCACATCCTCCAAGGTGATACCCACCTTTATAGTATCTCCCTCCACCTCCCACTTGAAGGTGTTAGTCAATCATTCCTAGCATCCCATGAACATGACTAACTGATTAGAGCTAAGGGGTATCCTACACATATCTACTATGTTGCCTAGGCCTAAAAAAATCAATCTAGCCCTATCCTCTATCGATAAATGCTCCAACAAGTCTGAGAGCCATGATGCATTCACCAAACACTAGAATCTTAGATTTCCCTACAAATGAGAAATAACACAAGATGTATTAAATCCTCCATGTTAATTATAATTAAAAATACATTCTTTTCAAATATAAAAACAAGCCTAAATTGCTTAAATTTATTCATATTTAATTAATTGAACCTATTTCTAGCCTACTTGGCCCTTTTAGTCCTCACTCAGTCATTCTAGGCCATTATAACACTCTTTTGGCCACTTGCACACATTTTTTTACTATTCTGGTCCTTTGGTCAAACACTAGTTTGACTAAAATTTTCCTATGTTGACCTAGTTGACTTAAAAATCTAACCCTCTTATTTCCCCCCTTAGTAATGGACTTTTCTACTCAATCAATTAACAATGTACTAGGTTGGTATTCTAAAAAACTATGTCGACATAGACCTACTAGGTTGACAGTATGGATTTTGTCACTTTTTAGCCTACTAGGTCAACTGGGTCAACCTAGTTATTTTTCCCTACTGACCCCTTACATTTTGTGAAATAAGTGCATTCTTGCAGTTATTTCCCCAAAACCTTCAAACCCATTTCCCTAATTGGTTTTTACTACCCTAAGAACCTAATTTAGTTTCATTTCAATGTCTAAAAATGATTAAAACACAATTTTTCTAAAAATACACTTAAATCACTAAAATATTAAAAAATTGACTTGAGATTTCCAACTACCTACCTATCTTGCACCCACTACCACCTTTGGGGCCCTCTCACCTAGCCTATCATCTCCTCACCATCCTACCTCATTTGGTTTCTTAGAGCTCTTTTTGTCTCTGTCACAAGTCAAAAATAACAAATGTCTTTCATTTTAACCTATTCAAAATCACTTTTCAAATGTCTTACTCTTTCAAATATTTTTTATTAGATTCCTTGTTTTGCCTCTATCTATTTTTCCTCATCCATTTTTTGAACCATACAATGTTCTAGAATAGTGATGACAAAGAGAATCCTTTCCACTATTATATGCCTATCTTCCAATTTTTTTGATTTTTGGCTACTTTTTGCAGTAACTTCTAAAGGTTCACCTAATGTTGTTCACATTAGATGCCTTCACTTCTCTTGTAGTCTACTTATTTATCTATAACACTAAGGTAAGTAAAGGTATGTGTGTTTCAATTATGTCCTTTCATTTATCTTATTTTATACTTATCACACTTTACTTAGCATCAATGTTATGTGTTATCATGTTCTTTCTCGAAGCACCATCCATTGTTTCACCTTAGTGACACATGATGAGCTTTGAGTGGGACATATGTATACACATAATATTTTCAAAATTGTATCAATTACTGACACTTTTAATCTTACAAGAACCCATTGAGTCTTAATCTTCATGAGTGCATGCCCTAATAGGTGCACTGAGAAAGGGGTGGGTGGACCATTGGTGCATCACAAGATTGTTATCCATTTTCTCCACTTGTTATCTACACACTTGTCTCCTAAAACCATTATCCCTAAGCTTATTCTTCTCTGTTATACCCTTTCTAGTCACTTTTTACATTTTATCCTCCTTTTCATTACCTAAATCTCTTTTTTTAGTCAGCTATACTAGGTTGACTAGGTCAAACCTATATAGTTTCAAGATATTTTCACCTAGGAATTAGGTTAGCCTTTGGCTAACTTAGTTCAGGATTTAGTTAATAATTATCCAAAATTATGCTAGGTTGAATGGGTCAACCCTATTGGTTGGGATTCTCAAAAGGGTCAAGGTTCAAATCCACCTATATATACACGTTCATTCCCATCATTTATCAAGGAGAAGTGAAACAAGAATTAAGAGCAAACAAACATTTGCATATTGACCATTCTACTTGAGAAGTAAAGCTTAGGGTTCCATAATTTCTTTGGAGATACAGATCTTGTCTTGTGGAGAATTATTTTGGATGCATTGATAGGTTATGTATCCTAGATCTGATTTGTCTTTGTCATCCTTACATACCACAACAACATCTTGTGAATCACATTAGCCAAGGGAGAGAGCTCAATAGGCTCATATTTAAAGGTAAGTATTATTAAATTTGTTTCTCCTTTGTAAGAGTAGATAGATATGAATTTATGATTATATTTAATGCATTATGATTTTGTATACATTGACATGAGTATATGTCTTCTATGCATGTTTAGTTGTATTATTTTTAACCCCTACTTTATGACACAAGCTTTAATGAGCACTATATTAGATTTACTTTGCTTGTTATTAGTATAGGTGAAATATCAAAACTCAGGACCCCCTTAGTGTTATTGCATGATTGTGCTAGACTAGAGGATTGGGAACCCTCCATAATATGATGTATTATGGTAAGAGATCCCCTAATCACATTTAACAGATCCCCATATTGGTTATGCTACCTCTTAACAAATGTGTCCCCAATCAGAAGTGTATGGTATGGTCTATCTTCTTCAAGCTAAGATTGATTTATAAACATGATGCATTTTTGATTGCATACAATATGTAGGTTATCTTTGAGAGTTTGAAGGATGATTACATGTGTGTGAAGTGTGAAATAAATTAATTGTACCTTGGAGTTACTTGGAAATTAGGTTTAAAGAGAAGGCAGTGGTTGATTGTAAATAGCCTAATATGGGGTCATCATAGTGGCAATGTGGTATGTTGAGTTTCACCACCATTCAACACGGGGTAATCATTTAATCTAATGAGTCTATTCATTAGAGGAAAAACAATGCAAAAAGGTATCCAAGCATTTATTGACAATTTATGTTTGACATTAGTTTGTCTATGGTAGTAGAACTCATTTTATGTTGGGTGCCATATTAGAGGAAAATATTCTTCTATAAGTGACTAATAAAAGTGGAATCATGATCACATACAATTGAGGTAGGTAGTATATGGAGGTGACTGATCTAATCGAGAAAGGTTTGAGAAATAATGGAAGTAATAAAAGGATGACTAAGAACTCATAAATGTGCATTCTTGGAGAGCCCATCCACCACCACAAGAATAATTGATTTCCCACCTAACTTAGGTAGTCACTAAACAATCCATGGAAATATCTGACCATACCTAGATAGGGACATGAAATGGATGGAGCATGCCTAGGGTGTTTAAAATTACCCCTTTCTTGTGATAATATGTTTACTATTCTTCCACACACTATTTGATGTCTTATTGAAAGCCTTCCTAGAAAAAATATGGTAGATCCTTTCATATATTGTTAAAATAATTGAATCATTGGCTGATGGAGAGGTATGTGAATCAAATATAATTGTCTATCTTAGTGTTGATTTTGATTCCAATACTAAATGTCCTTTATACCTTAAATAATGACCATACTAAGATTAATTTGATCAAGAGATAGGGTTACTGGTCATTTCCTGAATGAGTTGTTGAATTTGGGTGTTATAGGACATTCTTATTGTGCTTGATGTACCCAATCCAACATGAGTAAGGATAGTACACATATGGTTGTTTTTACCCCTTATTGTAACTAATATTATAGTCATAACCCATTAGTTTGTTTAACCACTTCAATTACTCAGGCAAAGATAATTTTTGATTGAGTAAGTACTTAAGGCTATGGTGATCAATTTTGATGCAGAAGTGCCCCCTGACTAGGTTTGGGAACACTTGTTGATGAGATGAAGTATAGATAATATCTCTTTCTCATATATGGAATGAGAAAAGTTTTTCCCCATAAGTTCCTTTCTATTGAATGTAATGGGTTGACCATCATGTATTATAATAGATTCAATGCCACTTCTTGAGGCATCGCTTTTAGTGACAAATGGTTTGGAGAAGTTGGGCATAACTAGAACAAGTATAGTGCACATTGCATTATTAAGAAGTTCAAACACATTTTATGCTACCTCAGACCACTAAAAGGCATACTTTTTTAACATAATTTTTAATGGAGAGGTAATTTTCCCATAGTATTAGACAAAATTTATATAATACTCAATCATGCCCAAAAAATATTGAAAGCTCTTGATTGATTTGGGTTAAGGCAAAATTTCCATATCCTTAATTTTTTTAGGATCCAATTTGACACCTTATTTAGAGATGATGTGTCTAATATACTCAATTTAATTTTGTCCAAAAGTACACTTGGACCATTTGGAACATAAGTGGCTATTATCAAGGAGTTGGAAAATGTGGTCCAAATGCATTTGATGTTCTTCCTAAGTAAAAATATATAAAAGGATGCCATCAAATAACATTAGGATGACTTTGCATAAAAATGATAGGAATATCTTCTTCATTGAGCCTTGAAAGGTTGATGGGGAATTGGTGAGGCCAAAGGCCATGTAATAAACTCATAATGGACATCATGAGTTTAAAAGGACATGTTGGAAATATCCTCTTCCTTGAGGTAGATCTGGTGATAGGATAATCACAAGTTGAGCTTTGAGAAGAAGCGAGCTCCAAGTAATTCATCCAAAAACTCATCAATCTATAGAATGAGAAGCTTGTACTTAATATTGAGTTTATTGAGTGAAAAAAAATCAATATAGGGATGCCAAGATCCATCTTTTTTTTGTAATAATAATACAATAGAAGATTAAGGACTGATGTTGGGCATGATGACTCTAACCTATAATAATTCTTTCAATTTTTATATTTCATTATTCTATATAAGTGGGTAATAATAAGGGTAAATATTTGGAGGTACATTACTTGGAATTAGCTGAATTACATGATCTTTAGGAAACTTTTGAGGTAACCCTTTAAGTTCCTAAATAATAATTTCATGCTTTTACAAAAGCTCCTATAAATCTAGTGGGTGGCTGGAATCAAATTAATCATTGAATTGGATGGCACAAAGTCAGGAAACAATCCCATGATATTGAATTTTTAATAACTTTTCCATGTGGCAAGAGTGAATGGTACTTGTATATCCTAGTGTAATTCCTCTTAATGTGTGTTTTTAGTCTTTATTAGTTAATTATATCCAAATTTTAAAAAAATTAATACTATGTTTAAAAAAAATTACTTCAACATAATTAAAAATATAATATTCTATAGTTACTAACATAGTTTTTTTTAACTATTTGAGAGCTAAATAAAAATAAATAAAATGTGCATAAATATTATTAAGCCATTGGTTAAGCAATATTATATTTAGCTTACAAACATCCCAATAATGTAGAAGATAAAAATCCATGTAGTAAAGCATATAAAAAATGAATGGTATAACCGTACACCAAATTAATACATTATTATAGCTAACTTGGAATACATAGCCACCGATCATATTTATTATGAATTATGTTTAAGTACACAACCACTACTGTAAATAATTATAATCATACAAAATATGCAATGATTATGTTTTTTACTAAATGTCATAGTAATACATAATGAAAAGTACAATAATGCATCATAGCATCATATGACAACTCAAAATAAATACATTATCCATGAGTATGTATACAAAATGGTTGATCAATTGATGAGAGGGAGAACATCATCTAGGAGATTTTATTTAAACCACAAATTATCGGTCACCCACATACCTACCCACTAGGAGTGGCATTTCCTTTCATAGAGGGGTAGATAATGGCAATGTGGATATAAAGAACTCAATCAGAACTATGTTTAGTATAGCTACTAATACATGTGATATTCATATAGACCATGGAACACAATCCTCTATTTAATACATTTCATGCGCATGCATGTAAACTAGACAATATAGTGAATTGATAATGTTTACAATTATAACATTACTTTAGCCAATTTTTTTCATGATAAATCTCATATGTTTCATGAATCTGAGTCAAATCCACACACACTCATACTTCCTACAAATTCAAATTAGTTTTCATTGTGTTAACTAATAATAGGTATGTACATTTTATGGCCTCAACCCAAAATACCTATCATCCCTTCACACAAAGGAACATACAATTGTGTAACTCATAAAAATAGTTCTAGAGATATTTTGTTCAAAAATTGCAACACATAATCATATAGTCATTTATATTATATTTCATAGAACCATTTAATACAAGTTCAAAAATATTTTCACCCATAGAATATAGCTTTGATTTTCTAAAAACATGCAATCATTATCACATCCAATAATTTCAAGCACTATAGATTTATTTCTATTAACTTTCACATTAATTTTCCTATCATTAGTTTTCATAATTCTTCATAGATTGATCAAGGGTTCAAACCAAACTCAAGGAGGTTTATCATAATAAAAAAAGAATAACAACCAAGATATATACTATATTCAAGTTGGACAATCAACTCAAGTGTTTTATATATACGAAACTATTCTCTCTTAAATCAATAAGCCTGTCTCATATTAAAACTCTATTATATATAATTATAAATTATTAAACTAATTATTCTTTATAATATTTATTTAATTCCACTATATATTAATATTTTTCAATCATTCATTTAATCATATAAATTTTGTCCAATGACCAACTATCTAAATAAAAGGATAAGAAACTAATTATCTTCTTAATACTCCACTAAGGAGATATACACTTTAACACTATTTAGACTTGTCAAAAGATTTTAAAATACATTTTATTCCTTTTAAATATCTTTGCATTTTAATCCCTAAAAAACCTTAAAAATTAGACATAAATTTCATCTGCAACTCAACTCAATGCATGATTGGTATGAACTTCCATAACAACTTCAACATTATGCAAATCTACAATTCATATATATGTATGGTTATAAATTAAATTTCAAACAAATTCAATAAAATTTAAACATAAAAATCATATATATGTATGGATATAAATTAACTTCCAAAAAATTTCAACAAAATACAAAACTATAGCTACCTTGTTGGCAAGCCTTTTAAATCAAGCAAAAGGTATAACATATAAAAGAGACTTATTATCCACATTTATGTATAGTTTGCCTAACAGTTGGCCATTCAATTTAATAAGATTTGTTTACATCCCAAAAACACATAACACAATCCAAATGTGATTCTATATCCTTTATAAGTTTAGTGATCTTGTCCAAAATGGTCTCTATAGCCAAGATAAGATTATGGCTAAGTATTAATTTGTGTTTACCCGAGGTGAGAAAAATGGATATTATCAAGACAAGGAAACTACCATAAAAACATTACTAAATGTTATTGTCTCAAACTCATAACCCTTCAAAATTATGAGTTATACCCATATTTTCATAAGATGAATCAACCAGTAAAGGGGATTTCTCTAGCCGTAAATACAAATGTAATAAATCCCATTTCTTTCACTATTACTTTGCAAGTTTATATATAACTAGTTTACCCATAATTATTATGGGCTTGTGGATGGAATATAGTTCCATCCTTAGGTCTGTAAGAGTGATTTGTATTTAAATACATAAAGGGTATTTTATCTACAAGGACAAAACCAAAACAAAACCTTGTATATTATTTTCCTACTTGGTTGAGTCTGACAACCACAAATGGCCAAATGACTACCATTATATGCATTAAATCAGATATATATCCTAACCCAAGCCCACAAGATGGTTCCCAATTTTATTTATAGAATAAAAAAATGAAATAAACACAATCTATTCATATTCATGTAAAATTACAATATTATATGGCTTTAAAATTTTAATACACCACTTGCCTAGTTATTAAAGATAATAATGGTTGTCATTTATTGGATACATATAATGATAGTTGATCATCTTCCCTTTAATAATACTTCAATTTTATTCCTTTTTCCTATCTCTGTAACTTCCCCATTCTCTTCTCTCTTATTTTCTTTTCTTTTCTCCCCCCACATTTTGCATGCCCTAGAATTCATCCTAAATCTCTGCAAGTTCTCAAACACAGAACTTGAATTCATTAAATGCATAAGCATCTTATGTTAGTTGATTCATAGTTTAATTGAGGCTACATTAGTATGATAGTTTCATGAAATTAATCATGCATTTCCATCAAAATAGTGAAGTTAAAACCTTTATCATAGTAAAAGACCTAATCTTTTACCAATACTTTAAGGGTAAACTTAATTTTCGTTCAAAATTGTGCATGGAAATTATTCATGCCAATTACCTCATAATTATCCAAACTAGAACCTTCAAATTATTATTTTTTACATAAAACCATTTTCCATAAGTTTTTAAGACTTTATAAAAAATGAAAGTGCTTTGGTGACTAATGTCCCATGACCCTTAGGACACAATAGAGGGGTTAAATAAAACCAATCAAACTTTTACACATTTGATACACAAAAATGGATTAAATAACATCCCAAACCTTTGTATATTTTAAAATAAAAAAAATTAAAATTAATATTCAATCATAACTCATCAGACCACCATTTAACACATTCATTTTTCATAGAGATACACTCAAAAAATGTGCACAACAAAGTTAATAAATGACACTAATATAAGAATATGTGTTTAAATTGATTTATAAGCAACATGAAAAGTATATGACTTAAAAAAAATTCAAAACATGACATAATAAAAAATAGCTAAAAGTAATCACACAACTCATTCAAAAAATACTAGAAACACTAAAATCACAACATGAAATTATGTAACTATGTGTGTGCATGTATTTAAGTTGAGTGTTTTCTATCCCCATTTGATGAAATATGCATCCTCCCCTATGATTCGTTCCCTATGTTACACTAAATTAGGGTGAGATAATAATGAAATCACCTCAGTTAATAAAATAGTATTTAGTCCTTGCTTAAATAAGATCAAAAATTAATTAGCATGTATATACATCCAATAAACTTTGCAAAATAGATCAAATATTTAAATGAAATCATCCCAACACAAGATTTTAAAACACAAAAATATAACATACCCAGATATATGTAATATGTCCTCAAATCATAACAAACCATGAAATAAACATAACAAATAACTAATTAAGTAGCATATCTATGAATATACCATTAGAATCTAGGAAAAATAACTAATCAATAATTTATTCCATTTTCTTAATACTAATATAGTTTGTGAAAAGTAGGACATAATATAAAATCCCCCCATAAAATAGGTTATCATCCCAATGAAATTTATTTAATCAAGATTTTTTAAACTAAAAATTAAATTAAAATAAAAAATGAATCAAATAAATGAGAAAAAAACCTATGGAATTCCTCATAATCCTCCCATGTGGCACTTTATTTAAAATATTAGTCCCATAGACCTTGCATTGAGATACTTATTTGTTACACAAGCTAATATTGCATGTATCAATTATCCTAATTAGTTCTACTCTTACCACCCCTAGATACAAAACCTATAATGCATTCAAATCCAAAACATGTGAAGGATCAACTACATAATTTTTAAGATATGATACATTAAAAAAATTATGTATTTATGATAAAATTGGTGGCAAAATCAAGTCTATATGCTATATTATTTATCACTATGAGAACCTCAAGGGGTCCCACATATCTTGGTGATAATTTTTATGATTTTCCAAACTATAAGGGACCTCTTTCGGTGTTTCACTCTCAGAAAAATCTTATTTCCAAATATGAACTTTCTTGTTGTCCTTTTTAAGTCAACATGAATTTTCTACCTATCATTGGTTTTAAAAAATATTTTCCTAATTAACTTCACGTTTTCTTCCATTTTAATGATCATATCATGCCCAAAAACTACTATATCCTCTAATTTATCCCAATTTATAGGTGTTCTACACCTCCTACCATATTATACTTCAAAAGGAGCCATTTTTAAGGTTGATTGAAATGAGTTATTGTAAAATAAATAATGGAAGATATTATTCTCATTTTTATTGATGGTCCATGTAATACATCCTTAAAATATCTTCCATGATTCAATTCACTCTTGTTATTTTCCCATCCGATTTTGAATGGTAAACTATACTAAAGTTTAATTATGTGTCTAACATTGGATTAAGAGTTTTCCAAAACCTTGAGGTCATTCCCTATCTAATATCATCTTTTATGGAAACCCATGAATTCTATACACTTCCTTTACAAACATTTTTACAAGCATAGGTACATCATTAGTCAAATTTCCTAGAATGAAGTCCATCATATCATGACAATTCCTTGACATAGGAAAGCCTTAGAAAAATTCCATACTAATGACTTGTCATTTACATTATAGTGTAGCATGAGGGTATAAAAACTTAGTAAGATTCACATGTTCATCCTTAACTCACTAACATTATAAGCATATTAACATAGAATTTTTTGAATCTTTCTTTATTCCTTTCCAAAACCATAAAGATTTAGCTCTACTTCATCATATTAGGATAACCTAAATATGGAGCATTATGGAACTCCTTTAGAATAGTCACCCTCAAATTTTATTTATTAGGCACATAGATCCTTCCATTTAATCTCAAAATTCCATCATTATCAAATTAGAATCCTTTATATCTAAAATCTTGAGAATTCCATGTTATAGCTTTCTTAACCTATTCAAATGATTTGTCTCCCAATGAGAACTTCAAAACCTAATCTTGGAATGTACTCCTGATAATAGCCATTGATGCAATGTACCTTCTATGACTAAGATCATATGTAAACATATTTTACTTACCATTAATGTATCTAATGTCAAAGTCATAATCTGATAGGAAATCCAACCGTCATCTTTATTATGTATTAATATTGGGTTGAGTAAATATATACTTAAGGCCTAAGTTATTAGTTTTGATCTCAAAAGGTTTTCCCAATAAGTAATGCCTTCATACTTGTAAAATATACACTATGGTATCCAACTCAAAGTCATGTGGGGCATAGTTAGCCTCATAAGTCTTCAATTTCATTGATTCATAAATGAACCCTCATGCATAATAAATCCTCCTAAACCATCCCCATATGCATTAGTTATTACTACAAAATGACCATTTGGATCTAGAATATGTAACATTGGTGATGAAGTAAACCTCTTTTTAAAAGTTTGAAAGG
Source organism: Torreya grandis (assembly GCA_037957365.1). NCBI lineage: Eukaryota > Viridiplantae > Streptophyta > Pinopsida > Cupressales > Taxaceae > Torreya > Torreya grandis. The sequence goes on from JARHVA010002610.1 coordinate 793,934, forward strand.
TTTCTTCACACTTATTAATACAAATAAAATGTTACTCTTTTTGTTTCAAAGAGGTGATTGGGTTATCTATCTTAGATAAATTTAGCACAAAATTCCTATAATATCCCACTAACTGCATAAATTTATGTATCTTGTGCACATTCCTGGGTACCATCCACTCCATAATGGATCTTATTTTAGTTTTATCTATATAAATTAATTCTAAAAATATGATATGCCCTGGGTATTGTACTCTTATTTGGAAGAAAACACATTTTAACAATTTTCCATATAGCTTATGCTTTCATAACTATTGCAAAACCAAATGTAAATGCTATACATGCCCTTATTTGTTTTTGGAATAGATTATGATATCTTCAAGAAAAACCAAAATAAATTTATCAAGGTAATCCATGAACACATTTTTTATGAGATTCATGAATGTTGTAGGTGTATTTGTTAATCTAAAAGGAAGCACTATGAACTCATAGTGAATTTACCTTGTCTTAAAAGTAGTTTTTGGAATATCTTCCTTATTGATCCTTAAATTATGGTACCATAATTGCAAGATAATATTGGAAAAGATTGTTTCACCTTGAATTTGATTGAAAATATCATCAATTAAGGGTAGGGGATACTTGTTCTTAATGATCACCTTATTTAACATCATGTAATCTATGCACAGGCAAAGGGTTCCATCCTTCATATTCATGGATACTACTGGTGATACACTTGATCAAACCAAACCATTGGACAACATTTCCTAAAGTTTGGATTTTAACTCAATTAATTATGTTGTTTTACTTCTATAAGGAGCCTTAAATTGTTTTGATCCTAGACTAATGTTAGTAATAAGGTCGAATTCCATTTTGGGAGGTAAACTAGGTAATTATTTTGGAAAAACATATTTGAACTCTTAAATAAATGGGTAATATTCAATGGTGGTTTCTTTGGTTTATTTGATTTCATCTATTTTAACAAAAAATACTTGACATCCTTTCTATCAAGCCTTTTTAAATTGAATGGCTGAAATTTATCTTAATTTTAACTCTTTCTTTTCTCCTTGAATTTGGGTTTGATTCTCCAAATCATCGAAGCATTTACCATTATTTAAAAAATAGTAAACATATGATTTATGCCTAGAGAGCCAATTCACTCTTAGGATCATGTCATATGATGCTAGTGGTGTTGCATATAAATCAACTACCATGGTGAATTATGATAACTTCACCTTTACCTCTACAAGATGCTTGCCAACCTTGACCTTAGATTCATACTGTACTAACTAAACATTTGCAATGAAACCAACTTTCCTAGGTATTTTATTTAACTTACTAGGAAAGATAAAATATTATGGATCTCTAAAATCTATTAAAATTGAAATATGATGCCAAAATAAGGTACTTGATACTTTGATGGGAGAGGCTTGGTATTAAACTTGATGATTGCCAATAACTACATGAATTCACAGCTATAAGATTCCCTATTATGATGTAGAGGTAAATCAATTATTAGTTTTACCTTATATGTTCCACCAAGGACAATCATTATCATAATGATCTCCTCCACATGTAAAACATCTACAAGGTGGTCTCTTCCTCAAAAATTGATTCTCACTTAAACCTTTCTTTGAAATAATTTCTTGGTTTTTTGCTCCTTTTGAGTATTATTGAACCTTTAATTATGACTATTGAACATATTATTAGAATTTACATTTCATTTCTAATTCTTTTTCTTAAAGGTAGTTTTTGAGCCATCGAATTTATTTTTGAATTTGTCTCTAATCTCTACAAGTAATTTTAAATTTTGTTCTTGCTTAACCATTTTACTGAAGACTTGTTCCAAGTGGATGGTCCACACACATCCAATTCACACCCAATATGTGTATTTAAACCCATGATAAACTTACTGATTTGAAATCATTCATATTTTTGGTATTAGGGTACATATTTTAGAATCTTTGTGAATTATTCCTAGTACTCATTAACTAATTTGTCTCCTTGTTGCAAGTTTTTAAAATTTGTTAATTTATAATCAAAATACAAGTATGGTAGCCACCAATACCTAAAAAAATCTATAAAATGCTCATAATTGGTGTTGGTGGAGTCAAGGTTCATTTATAGCTTCTTATTGGCCCACTAAGTTGTTACTTTACCAATAAGTTGATAGGCTCCCCAAATAATCTTGGTTACCTCAAAATAATTTTAAATTTCAAAATATTTTTCCATTTTTATAAGCCAAGATTTATCTCCCTCACTCAAAATTATTAAATCAAACTTGGGTGGATTTAATTTCTTTATATCTCAGACAAGTTATTCATCTACTTGCGCTTGTACAATGTATTATTTCTAGGGATATTTTTGATAAGCTAGTAACTCCACCATTTCCTCTCACTCATTTTAATTGTTATATCCACAAACTTCATTCTCTAGGGATGCTAATATGTCCCTTGTCTCATTCATGAATGGTAGGATTTGATCAAGATTGGTAGCTTACTTAGTTATTAACTAATTAGGATCAACTTGAGGATTCTCATTAGAAGTCCCCTCAACATTTATTCTTTGAAGTACCATTCTCCTTAATTTAAAAAGATAAATAATTTAGTGTTAGTGGACTCATTAATTCTAAGTGTTTAAACATATGCTCTAATAGCAAAATGTGAGAACCCCATTGGGATTCACTTAATACTATGTTTTTTAATATATATTTTAATTTAGTATACTTAAAAATATAATCCTCTACACTTACTAAAATAAATGTTTTACTGCTTGAGAGCTAAATAAAATTAAATACAACATGTGCAAAAAAATATTATTAACCATTGGTGAAGTAATATTTTATTTAGCTTACAAAAAACATCCCAATAGTGTAAAAGATAAGAATTCATGTAGTAAAGCATATACAAAAATGCATGGAAAACCATGCACCAAAATAATACATTCTTATAGCTAATTTGGAATATGTAACCACTCTTGTTCTTATTTACTATGAATAATGCTCAAGTACATAACCACTACTATAAATAATTATAATAATATAAAATGTACAATGATTATAATTTTTAATGAATGTCATAGTAATACATAATGAAAAGTACAATAGTACATTAGAGCCTCATATGAAAACTCAAAATCAATACATTATCCATGAGTATCCAAAGTGGTTGATTATTTGAAGAGAGGGAGAACATCATATGGATGCTTTTCCTACAACCACATACCATCAGTCTCTTATACACCTCCCCACTGGGGGTGGCCCTTCCCTTTATGGAGGGGCAGATAATGGAAGTGTGGATATCAAAAACTCAAATAGAACTATGTGTATTACAATCATGAATATATGCAATAGTTATATAAACCATGAAATATAATATTCTATCTAATATGATTCAAACACATGCATACAAACTAGACAATATAATGAATTGATAATATTTACAAGTATAACATTACTTTAGACATTTTTTTCATTATAAATTTCAGATTTCTCATGAATTTAAGTCAAATCCACACACATTCACACTCTTTGCTAATGTAACTCAGTCTCCTTTATGTTAACTAATGATCGGTGTGTACATTTTTTGGCCTCAACCCAAAATACCTATCATCCCTTGACATAAAGGAGCATACAACAATATAAATCATAAACATAGTTCTAAAGATATTTTATTAAAAACTTATAGCATATAATCATCTAGTCATTTATGGTATATTTCAAAAGAACCATTTAATACAAGCTCAAAAACATATTTCACCCATAGACCATGGCTCTGATTTTCCCAAAACATGCAATCATTATTACATCCAATATTTTAAAGCAATACATATTTATTTATATCAACTTGCACAATAATTTTCATATCATTAGTTTCCATAATATTTCATAGATTGAACAAGGGTTCAAACTAGACTCAAGGAGGTTTATCATATAACATAAGAATAACAACCAAGATATTTACTATATTCAAGTTAGAGATTCCACTCAAGTGTCACACACACAAAACACACACACACACACACACACACACACACACACACACACACACACACACACACACACACACACACACACACACACACACACACACACACACACACACACACACACACACACACACACACACACACACACACACACACACACACACACACACACACACACAACTATCCTCTCTTAAACCAATAAGTTTGTCTCAACTTAAAACTATATTATATATAATTCTAACTTACTAATTTTCTTGTTCCTTACAAGACTTATTTAATGACACTATATATGAAGAGTGTTCAATCATTCATTTAATTATATAAATATCATCCAACAACTAACTATCTAAATAAAAGGATAAGAAAACAACTATTTTCTTAAGACTCTACTACGGAGATATACACTTCAGCACAATTAACACACATCAAAAGCTTTTAAAATCCTTTTAAATATACTTACATTTTGAGCCCCAAAACACATTAGACACAAATTTCATCTACAACTCAACTAAATGCATGACTGGTATGAACTTCCATAACAAATTCAACATGATGCAAACATACAATTCATATATATGTATGGCTATAAATTAAAATTCTAAAAAAATTAACAAAATGCAAACCTATAGCTCATATATATGTATGGCTATAAATGAACTTCCAAACAATTTCAACAAAATGCAAATCTATAGCCACCTTATTGGCAAGCCTTTTGAATCAAGCAAAAGGTATACTATATTAAAGAAACTCATTATCCAACTTTATGTATAACTCACCTAATAGTTGGTCATTTAATTTAATAATCTTTATTTAGATCCCACAAGCACATAATATAGTCCAAATGTGATCCTAGCTCCTTTATAAGTTTAGTGATCTTGTCCAAAATGGTCTCTATATCCAAGATAAGTCTATGGATAAGTATTAATTTGTGATTACCTAAGGTGAGACAAAATGGATATTATCAAGACAAGGAGACTACCACAAAAAAATTCTTAAATATTATTGCTTCGAACTCATAACCCTTCACAATAATAAATTTTGCCTAGATTTACATAAGGTGAATCAACTAGCAAAGGGGATATGTCTAGCCATAAATACAAATATAATAAATCCCATTATTTATTATTAATTTACAAGTTTATATGTCCAATTCACCCTTCATTATTATAGGATTATGGATGGAATCAAGTTCCATCCCCAAATCTGTAAGAATGATTTATATTTAAATACACAAAGGGTATTTTATTTACAAGTGCAAAACAAAAACAAAACCCTGTATATTGTTTTCCTGCTTCGGTGAGTATGACGACCACTTATGGCTAAATGAATAACATTATCTTCATTCAATAAACTATATATCCTAACTTAAGGCACAAGAGGGTCCCCTATTTTATTATAGACTAAAACAAAGAAATAAACATATTCCATTCATATTAATGTGAACCCTCAATATTATATGGCTTTAAAATTTTAATACACCACTTTCCTGGTTATTGAAGATAGTAATGGTTGTCACTTATTGAATGCAAAGAAAACAATTTGATCCTCTTCAGTTTGATAATCCTTTAGCTTCTTATTTTTTCTTGTCTCCCCAACTTCCCCATTCTCTTCTTTCTTATTTTGTTTTATTTTCTTTCCCCATGTTTTGCATGCCCTAGAATTCCTCCTATATCTCGACAAGTTCTCCAACACATAACTCAAATTCCTTAAATGCATAACCATATTACTATAGTTGATTCATAGTTTAGTTGAAGCTACAATGGTATGATGGCTGCATGAAATTCCTCATGCATTTCCCTCCAAATGGCAAAGTTAAAACCCTTATCATAGCAAAAGACCTAATATTTTACCAAGACTTTAGGATAACCTTAATTTTGGTACATGAAAATGATTCATCTAATTTCCTCATAATTATCCAAACTAGAACCTTCCATTTTTTTTACATAAAACTATTTTCCCTAAGTTTTTATGACTTCTTAAAAAATGAAATTGTTTTAGTGACTAATGTCTCATGACCCTTAGACCATCAAAAAGAGATTAAATAAAACCAAGAAAACCTTTATATATTTGATACAATAAAATTGTCTAAATAACATAGTAAAAATTCAAATAGTTTAAAATGACCAAATTAAATTAATATTTAGTCATAACTCAACAAACTACCATTTAAGCTACATTTCATTTTCATAGATATACATTCAACAAATGTGCACAAGAAGGTTGATAAATGACACTAATAGATGAATCCATGTTCAAACTAATTTATAATCAACATAAAAAGTATATGACTTATAACCAATGCAAAACATTCCATAATAATAAATATATAAAAGTAATCACACAACTCATTTACTAAATACTATAAATAATAAAATCACAATATGCAATCAAGTAACTCTGTGTGTGTGTGTATGTATTCAAGTAGAGTTATTTCTATCCCCATTTTATAAAATATACCTCCTCCTCCCCTATGATGATCACCCTCTACTCCACTCAATGAGGGTTAGACAGTCCTAAAACCACCTCAGTCAAATAAAATAGTAGCTAGTATGAGCTTAAATAAGATAACAAAATTAATCAAAATGTATATACATCCAATAAACTATTGTATAGTAAATGAAATATATAAATGAAATAATCCCAACACAAGATTTTTAAAAAAAATATTATAGTATACCCAAATTTATGTAAAATGTCCTCAAATCATAATAAACCATGAAAGAAATAGAACACTTATCTAATCAAGAAATATATATCTGAATATACCATCATAATAAAAAAAATAACTAGTCAATTATCTATTCCATTGTCTTAATACTAATGTAGTTTTTGAAGAGTAGGACATAATGTAACAAATAGTGTTTGAAGACACTATGCTCCTATAACTATGTCACAACATCCTATAGGTATAACAAATATTCTAATTTCATATTATAATCCCTCATTTAAATGTACACATTATAGAATTTTCCTCTACAAGATAAGGTTCATCTATTGGCAATCATGAATTCATAACTTAAACAAGGATAAATATATAAATTATCATGTTTAGGTAGCCTAGGATAAATGAAGCTATGTGTACTCCTATATTAAATGACAATTGTGAGGGGATGTTTCTTAAAATACCCCTTTACTCTCATAGTATGAGGACTAATTACCCTAGCCAAGGCATACACTAAAATTTTAGGGTGTGATTCTATGGTGCTAAGTTATTCAACTTCATGTTCTTCATCATGGGAATCTTGAGCATCTTCCCATTCTTAAACTTTGATAATGAATCAACATCCAAAAAATATAACTTCTATTCAATGTATCTGTGTCATTTGGATAACTTTTCATCATAATTATAACATAGCCCTTTTTTTCCACAAGTGTGCATTTATGTCTCCATAAGGAATTTAATGGATTTGAATTTTAGAGGAACATTTATGATTGGCCTAGTGTCATAAATGTATTGAAAGAATAGATATTGGAAGGTCAACATTGGGAGGTGATCTTATCTCCCACAATATTGTCCAATCCCAATGCTTCCATCATGTCCTTTAGTTTAAACGTCTTGACCTATACAAAAATTATAAATTTGAGCCCACTGATGAAAAAAATATTGAAAAATTCATCATTTTACTTGTTGGTTTGGTTGGCCAAATTAAAATAATTAGATTGATACTTGTGAACCATTCTAGTTTACTATAGTTTGGTTAGGGCTTCAATAAAATCATCATAAAACTTGGGACCAAAGCAAACCAATAAAGCTTTGACAAAATCATACCAAGTGGGTTTTGTATGTGATTTTTAATATTATTGATACCACTGGACAAATTATTTCTCTAGTGAAATGATGCGATGGATACCTTATCTATCCCCAATATTGTGTAAACTAAAATACTATTTGGCATGGTAAATCTAGTTGGTTGTTCTATGCCATAAAAATTTGGAAAGTCTAATTTATATCCATGTGGCATGGTTCAAGATAGAAATACACCTTTCAAAATGCCAGTCACCATTAAGTCTATTAGGGAGCATGGTATTTTTTGCATTGATGTTGTGTAATTGATCATTCAACTCATTGAGTTGGTAATCAAGTTGAGATTAGAATTAAGCTCAAATTTTCTCAATGTGTTATACCATGGCTTGGCTTCTTTCACGGGTGTCAATCATTGACTAGATGGATTTGGGGGTGTTAATAAATGTTGACTAAATTTAAAAGTTAATATGATCAGCTCAATGAGATGATCACAATAATATAATTTTCATAGTGGTGAAAAAATTGTTTTTAGGGATGCTTGTGAAAAATCATTTTGCATGAATTTTTTTTCCAAAAAATTCAAATACTCGTTAAAATTATCATCTTGAAAAAAACAATTTTAAAACAATATATTCTCCCTATGGGTATTTTCTTCTTCTTTTATACTCTTTTTTTTTTTTTTTAGTTTTCAAATAAATAGCTAATGTAATGAGTTTAAGTAATTATTATAAAACATTATAACCCTATTGGATACAATATTAAGTTCATGTAAAAATTATGAAACATTCTAACCCTTTTGTTAGATACAATTATTATCTTTCAACTGGTAGACTATTATATTGTCTATTACCATTGTTTTTGAGAAAATAGAATTGGATCGATGACTTTAGGAATTTCATGGTTACAAGGAAGGATAATATAGTGTGTGTTTGGTCTATGATCTTAAAAATATACTAATCTCATTCTTAAAATAATGTTGGATGGATATTTCATAGTGATAACTATGGTGAATAACCATTCTATAGCCTACTATCCCATCTTTGAGGTATGGTGCAAGTAACTTCCTAGAGCTAACTACTTACTAGTGCATCACATAAACAAATGTCCAAATATTCACATAGATAGGTTTTGAAAAAAACTAATGGGTATTAATATATACTTTAAGGTTTGTGGAATCACAAGTCCATATATAATTTTTTATAATGGCTGCTATATTGGGGTATAACCTATCACTCCACAAAATCAGGGAAAACTAATAACTATTTAGCCCAAAATGACAACTTTTATTTATTTTTTAAAATGTTAGAACATAATTTATAACCTAATGAAATAAGAGATAAGATATTTTTTTAGATAGTAATCTTAGTGTTACAACCCTTTTACCACTTTATAATCACCAATATTCTGATTATGCAAGGTGAGAACATATGGCGCATATAAGTACAAAACCTTTAACTACTAAAAACTTCTATAGAAAAGTGGAATTATAAAGAACTATGATACTAGATATTAGTAACTTACTTATATACAAGTTAATATGATAACATAAATATAACCAATATGCACTAAATGGAAAGATAATAATACTGTATTGAAAATGATAGAATATCACTACAAAGTATCATGGGCCACTTTGAGGGAGAAGCCTTCTTTGATGACAACTCAATATATAATATTTAATATATGCCCTTTCCTCTTACACAAGCTCTCTATATAATCTATTTTAATTGAGACAAATACTACCTACCATACATGTGGGATAATTAAAAATAACAAATGAGATGAATTACAAAGCATACACATCTAAGATTTTATTAATAATACCAAATAAAAAATATAAGAGTTAGGATGAATGGGTCCTAACACTATCTTAATGTACTTTAATTGACCTCAAGCTCTATTGTGTGGCTGAATTTGGAGTTTGATGTTCAACTAGGTTAGGTGTGCTAATGATTTGATCATGTCTTTTGGTGTGATTTAAATTTTGATATTTGATTTTAAATTTTTTACTTTATTTTTAATTTTAATATCTTATATTTTGACTTAATTTTTATTTTTATATTTCCCTCCATACAAATTTGGAAGGCTGATAATAGGTTTTATAATGACTAACACAAGACATCTTACACCTAGCCACTAAAGAGGAGAACCTAGTATCCAAGAAACTTAGATACTCCTTGGCCTACACATTATAAGAGAGTGATATTTTATCTCTAACCTAATTGTGATTCAATTGAAACATATAAAAAGGAAATATGTGGACTATGATGTAAAGTGATATAGTGAGGGTATGTTAGTAGTTGACCATGAGCGGGGGGGTTTCTTCAGAAAAGACTTAGGGGATTTGGAAAGACATGTGAATGCATATCAAATCAAATAACTGGTGTACAAGTATAGGTATAATCATAAACATAAACATGTTATGGGTTTTATTGGTGCTTGAAATTACACCTAAAATTTTAGTGGAAAATAGGAATAAAGATTAGATTTTTAACAATGCTCTTCAAATGTGCACTTTTTCATAATAGAATTTGGACATAATAAAAAACATGAAAGAGGGGGTCTATTCTCTTCACTTTTAGCTCTAAAAAACCAAGGTGGTATTCCCTATGAATTTCTCAAAGGAATTTATGTTGAAAAAATCATAACCACATTTGATCTAGACAAACTAGCATAACCTTCTATGTCTACATGCCCTATTGATTGTCACTAACACTAGAGACACTTTCTCATAAAATTAATTCCAAATCATAATTCAAACTAATAAATAAATATGACCACTCACCTATACACTCTTATTCAATCTCTCAAAGGTATAACACACATTGACACATGTAAATAATAATTAATTTTAGACCTATATATGTCTCTTAAAACCTATAGATAATTTTTTTATAATATTACTCTTACTAAAAAAAATACCACAACACCATAAAAAAATTACAAAAAATGGATAAAATAAGAATTTGAATAAATTCATGATACGCTTACAAGTACACCCTCATTACAACATCAATAAGATCGAAAAATATACTAGGGAATTTAATATTTGCTTGTCTAATATATTCACAATTAAGACATTAAATTACATTAACATAGACAATTTAGATCTGCATAAGTGGATGATGTATTTTCACATTCAAAATATCACTTATAAACCATAAACTATTTGTAATGGACCCATGGTTCTGCAATTGATTGCTTCAATATAAATAACTCATTTCAGATTTTAACTAGGTAATACAAGGCTCTAGACAACATATAACTCATGCAATATAAACTATTATGAGATCTAAGAATTATCACAAATAAGAAGGGAAATAGGTTTAATAAAAGGTTGATCTATTTTCTTAGATCAATGCATTGCTAATTGGGAAAACACATGAATTACTAACTCTCAACATTATTTGAATAATTATAAAGGAGGAATGAATGCAAGATTTATACAAGCTTACGCAAATGAATACACATTGTAGTAGGAAAAAAACATTACCTATATTGAATTATTTATCTCCAAATTATTTCTAAAATTATAGAGGAATATCATGTATAGTGATAAGACAAGAAATTTAAAAATACTACTGAAAGAGCATCCATAATTCATAACAAAACATAGTTGCAAGAATTTTTACAATCCTGCTGCAAGCATTTCTACGTGTCCTAGTTTAAACATGATAAACAAATAAAAATTCCATATGATTCACAATAAAGAACCCAAAACATGAATCTTCATAGATAGAATGTTCCCTATGAAATCCACCATATCTCAAAAATTCATTATATAACAAGAAAATTAAAAACACACATAGAAGAATAACTAAAAAAAATGAAAGAAATAAACATATAAAAGACACATAATATGAAGTTTTACACTTTTGATATTTGGAAAAATGATCAAGATGAAGGCCTGATTCATAAATATATATTAATTAGTTGCATAGTTTTCTTGGAGGAAAATAAAAACATCTTTGATCAAATGAAGCACATTCCAACAAGTGGTAGTGAATTGAGGCATTCCAAGGAAACATATGATTATGGTGCATGACATAGAATGTATATCATATTAGAATAATATCATTTTATTATTAATAAAGTATAATCCATAATAGATCAATTGAAATATGAAATGAGTAAGAACATCTTAAAAAGTCATCAATTGAAGTGCACATTTGATTTGGAGTGGATCACATGATAATTGGAGTAGAAATCCATGGAAACTTGGCAATAGATCTCAACAAGCATGAATAACATTCCACACACATTTTTAATCCCATTTATTCATGTGAAAAATGATATATCATCTAACAAAAATTCAATGTAACCTCTGCCTACCCTTTTCATCTTCCACATCCTAGTTAGATTATATAAAATAGAGGGTCCACCAACATTTGTCAAAAGAAAAATAACTAAGAGTGTGAATCTCAACAAACCAACCATGGGCATGGGGTCATTTTGAATGGGCATGGGCATCTCAAGTGGTATTTGATCATGGAAAAACACACTTGGACAATTTGATTATATTATCCCCGAAGAGCATTTCTCATCCAATGAAAGAAAAACCTATTCCCAACACTCAATTCACATATGCAATATCATTTTCTATGTAAAAGGCATGTAACTTTTGGGATTAAATATGAATATGAATAAGAGTTTTCTTCAATTATGCTCAAATTTGGAACCTTTACATATCTCTTTGAAATATATTTCTAATGCAAAAAATGAGAGGGAAAATAGTTTTATGGATCAAAATATATGGGGAAAAAATGATTTTTACCTCAATACACCTCTATGCACGACCATGGATTAAATGTTCAATAAAAATTTATTAATAATATTTTGACTATTGAGGTTTGATCCTAAAAATCAATGACCCATTTTGAGTCACCATTACTATGTAGGTTTCACATTATCACTTCCATTTTGGTGATGAATGACTGAGATCACATCTTACAAATCAACAGTTATCCTTTAGTAAATGTTGTATCATGATTCACATTATTTACATATAATATGGAGATTGAATTAGATCACATATTTGAGATTAATAGTGTATTTTAGTTGGTTTTTCCTTACAAATTTATAGGTCTAATGTAGGATCATGATTGATTGATTTGATGGCTAGCATCATTTTGCTACTGCCAAAGGAGATCTCAAGTTCCTTTGTCCATAGAGTGATCAACCAACAAGATATGATGGCATGTGTTGGTTTACCCCTTCTATGTAATTTTACCTTTGTGCTCTAATTCAATGCATACTTTTTATATGTCCTCATTGCCCATCTCTCTTAAAATTTTGGGTTGTTGATAGTATTTGATGAGAGGTTTTAACATGATGGTTTGGTATTCTAAGAGTGGAGGGAGCCACATCCCTTCTCATGGGCTTGCTATTATAACATGCCAATGAGTTTCAATATATACCACATTTAGACCTCTGGGTGTATGTGAGACTAATTCACAATACATTTTAAAACATATATTTGTATGTGCTCTTAGGATTTCATAACCCTTCAAAAGTATGTTAAGAATATCATAGTTTAATGCTTACATTATATATTTATATGGGTAATTAAATATATTATGATAATAAATAATAATGTGAGATAGTAAGTTGTAAGAACAAATCAATAAATAGACTTAGTTTAAATCTCTTAGAGACATGTGAAAGATTCTAAGACATTTGTTAGAGAGATATTAGTGTGTATAGATTGGTGTTAGCTCCTATAGGAGAAGAATAAAACATTATTATGTAATGTTTACATATAAATAATCATTCTCAATGAATTAAATATTAGAATGAAGTATTTGTAGTTTATCATTGAGTATTAAAAGGTTGTGTGTTTAGTTATGTAAATATGAACCAAAATTTATGTTTGGTATCATAGCATCTTAAGCCCAGTGATTGTAATGAGTTTTTAATTATCAAAAGGGGTAGTTCTATTTCCTTATTACCTCATAGAGTCCAATTCCCTATAAAATTTTAGATTAGATTTGTAGTTTTCGTTTTTTAGTATTAAACTATTAGAGTAGCATGGAAGTAGAGAAAAAGAAGCATCCAGATATAAGGCATACTGTAGAACATCTGTTGATAATAGTTTTTTTTTTTGGCATTCAAAATGAACCTAGTATCTCATGCTCAAAAATGTTCCAGAAGGATTATTAAAGCTGATAACAAGATTATCAAAGCTCAACATCAACGTTCAATATTTACCTAAAGGAGAGTTCATTGTTCTTCAACCTTTAAAATCTAAGCATTGAGTAAATCACGTCAAATCCCATGCATGTTCTCATTGTGAAAATTGGTGTCTGATTTCACTCAAAATATTATGTAGCTATGGTTTGAAGAGTTTTTATTTTATGCATACCTTAGGACTTGCATTTTAAAATCTTGATGATTCATCTATCAAAACTTGGATTCTCGGCCTCAAATACTACATTATATTCCTCCCACTTGCCTCAATTTCCACCATCTCCACCATTTCTAATTGCTCTAAAGTTTAGTTTATATTTTTTGTATTTTTTATTTAAGTGTTTAAGCACATATATTTTAGTAGTTAGAGTACTTTGTTAAATTTTTAATTTATAGATGGTATTTGATTCTTTACGGGCATATGAGTTTGCTTATTATTAAAAAAAAATAGTCTAAATATGTTTGTTAATGACTTATTTAACAAAGGTGCAGAGTGCCAAGTCCTTGTGGGAAGGTTTGTTTTAGGTCAATACTAAATTTTTGTATCTAATGAAGTGCTAGCCATTAATTATATGAAAATTTGCAAGCAACAATAAATAAAAAATATGAAAAATACATAGTAATCTTTAGAAAAAACTTGATAAGAAGATCAATCTACCTATATAATCTTCACATCACAAACATACATCCACTGCATAAAATGATTTCTCATGTCTCTTAGTGTTGCCTTTTTTAAGAATTGTGTACATTTTTTGGCAAAATTTTGATGCTGCAAAGATCTCATGTGTAGATGAAGCATTTTCTCACTTTTGTAAGCTAGCTGTTTAACTTGTGTGTGTTAGGAAAGTCCCCCATCAAATGGATCTCAACATTCTACTCAGTTTGACAACTGAGATTAGATGTTTCTTAAAATAAAATGAACTCTTGATAGCTACCAGATTGATTATGGGATTGAACCATCCCTTTAATGTTAATAGTGCTCAAGCAAATAAATTTATTGATAAGGATTTGTAGTTCCAACCAAAATTACTCATACTAATTGTTCCAAAGGAAACAAAAGGAATAGATGAGAAATGAGAAAGATATGATATTTTTTAAGAGGGTATGGATATTTTGAAAGGAAAGTCATTTAATTATCAAGATTTGTTGATGTTGATGATAATAAAATAGGCCAGTCGAACATAGTGCCATCACCATTTTATCTATGGAGCTAACCTAATTGGACTATAAATCACAAGGAAATAGCAAAGAAACAAGTACATGCTAAGGATCATATGATAACAACTAATCTCAAGGTTTTCATTATAAAACTTCACCAACCAATTGAAGGTAATATTAGTTTAGGAAAATATGCAAAGAAAGTTTAGTAAGAATCTACATTAGTAATTGAGACTATTAATAATTCTAGTGTTGATAAAAGAGAAAATGAGAGAGCATTAAAACTTAACCCCATATATTTGGGTCAACATAGAAAGATGTTACATTAATTAAAATTAAATATGGATAGAAAAATGGAGATCTGTATCATGGGACATATTTTGGTTAGGACATTACAATATACCTCAAGAAATAACTATGGCTAGACTACCATTTCCAAGATATATTTAACATGTTTGTCTATTATCTTACAATGAAAATAGTCTGGTTTAAGTTACTCAATGAAAATATAGATTATGGAGTTATCATGAGATGAAATAATTCCTCCTATAAGAAATAATAAATAAATAACTTAATAAATTAAAGTAACAAAATAATTTTTATTTAAATTTCATTTGGATTATGCAAATAGTCAACATTATTGACCCCCATCAGCCCAATGTCTGCTCAACCATAGGATACGACAACCAAATTAGAAAATTCCATGCTTTTGCCTTGATACTAAGGTATGCACAATCAAATACTGAATAAAATTATGAAAATATATTTTGGGTTTCCTGCCCAATTGGTTTCATCGTAATTTCTTTCATGATCAAATTCTTTGTGCTTAATTTTTAATTCAGGTAATTTATTTATTTGAAAAGGATAAAGTTTACTCCCAAAAATCATAACAGATATAGGAACCATTTGAAATAGGGATGTTTACCTGACTTGTAATCATGCAATCTAGAGGGAAGGGTGAAGTTACAGGTTGAATAAGTTTATTATTTCCTTAAAGGGCAGAACGACTTATAAATTATTTAATTGAAATAGCCCATGGGGAGGCCATAGCATTCCATATAATCAAAAAGGACTCAAACAAGGAAATCACCCATTTCCATGTGACACCAAAATTTCCCAATTTTTGTTTAATGATAAATCATATTTGGACAAAAAGAATGTTTTTATTATTTGGGAAAATTTACTTTTTAAGTTGGTTTGAGATATTGGATGGGAAAAATACTTATCCAAGAATATTAAAGGTGAGTCCAACAACTTGTAAATTGATGTTATACATAGGCAATTAAATAAATAACCATCATAGTTGCCTCAACAATAATACATATTAGAACAAGACTCATTTTACAGCAAATGCTAGAATTTTACCAAACAATTTCAAGCCAAAATTTGAAATTTCAGGCTTGAATTATTTCCTTAAAAAAAGGTGGTTTGCTACAGCCATAAAGCATTGCATCCAAGCAAACCTGATAATGTACTGGAGAGGGAATAATTACCTTCATGCATCCCTTCACAGAGGTGCTTAAAAAAATAAACAAAAACCTATAAGCTAGCATTTTTAACCATGTAAATCCTTAACTTGACATTTGTCAGGGTAGATGTTATATTGATAGATGACCTACACAAACAATCTGACAAAATTCATAGTGAGCTATTATGCATATCCCCTCCTCGATAAATGAGTAATGCATTTATGGCATGGTGGTGGCATATCCAAATAGGTTGATAGGGATGGCTCCAAATAGTTGGCAATGTCTAAGATTGTGCATTGTCATATCATGATTTCTTAGAGTTTCACCGTCCCAAAGCATAATTAAAGTTAAATTTGTCGAGCTATAAATATTAATCAAAGATTTCAAACTTGAAAAACATAATTATAGTTAAAACTCCAGGTCCAAAAATATGATTTTCAATCTTTCATTCATTTTCCAAAGCATAATCATGATTACAATTCTTTAACTTGAATTATGAATATCATATTTTCACTATTCTAACACAATTTTAAACATACCTTGAGATGCACCATGCATGTCCCTTGACTTGCTTATGAGCTTCAACGATCATCCTAAAACATAAACTAGCACACCCTCCATCCTTTGCCATAATTCTCCCATTTATACAAACTACTTGCACTACTCTCCCCAACAATATTATTCACCTTCATCATCTTTGTCATCTCTTGACTGCAAATGAAACAAGTAGCACTTGGTGATCCATTTCCATCAATTGACAAATTTTTTTGGGTATTGTAACAATAGGTGGTAGCAATTAATTCATATACAGACACATAGGTATTATTTTTGTTTCCATTTGGTGTCTGACAATAGTTGAAGAAATTCTATAGTAGAATGGAAGGAGTTACATTTGATAGGTATTTACATTTTAGTTATCCATTCTATCAGGATCTTCACAATTGGATTTTCATGCCTTGGTTTGAGCTGCAAACATCTAATAGACCATAGCAAATAGAGCCAATTTCTTAGACACCATAACCACTAATTCTGTTCAAAAAAATTTGGTGAGCACAAAATCTATTTCCATCATTTTCACTATATCCCTACTAATTTTAAGAAGCATATCAATTAAATATTTTAGCTATTAAGAATCTAACCTAAGTGAGCTTTCTTGAAACATCTGCCCATAGTTACTAGGTTGTATATAGGATAGGGACCAGTTTATGAATTTTCAAAATTAAATTTGTAGTTGACTACCCCACCATGCATGATAGCACCTACGTGCTACTACCAAAATCTATAATTGACAAGATTAAAAGTGTCATTATAACTGCACCACTACTTTGGGTTGATTGTCTTGAACAACTTGAAGCTGGTAATAACATGTAAATTTTTTACCCAATAAAATCACAAAAAAACATGCTATCAGTTAAAGATATTGAAAATATTCTACACAAAACATTTACGTAATTTCTAGCACCTAAAATAACCCACTCTAATTGGCTAAGATAGAAAGCAATAATGGCTTGTTAAAGGAAAATGAAAACATAAGTCCCTCCCTTCAGGATTAATAAAATCTGGTCATGTCAATTATAATTTTTTTATATAGCTTTTTTATATGTTGTTAAAAATAAATCTCAAAAAGATTTTGTGTCTTTTTATTGATGTCATGTATCATATAAGGTGTTGTAAATTTTTTTATTTTAATTGCAACTGAATGTATTATGTTGGTACATGATACCCATATTTTGTCTAAAAATGAGCTTATAAAATAAATTTATTATGTAAGTAGTGATTTAAAAGTAGATGGAGGCAACAAAAGTTGGAGGATATTCAACATTCTCTCATCAATTATTAGTGACAGGACCACATAAATAGATTAGTGGCAAATAAATTGTATAGAAATGACTATGTTGAGGATGATCACTAGTGTCATTGATGACTAGATATGCTATGTGAGATTGAGTGACAACAATCATGTGCATAGGTTACAAAAGAGATGATGAGGAATCAATCCTCATTTTTAGTTTTTTAATGTTTTTCTCATTTGTGTGATATAATAAGCGAGCAATTCTAAATGAAATCCCCTTATGTAAAAATGTAGTGGAGTACTGAATCATAGATTATTGTAGCATCATGATATCTATATTAAGGTTGTTAGTTGTCTTGTAAAACCTTCTGGATGTTTGGGTTATTGGTTGGAGCCTATATAAAACCATCAATGTATATATGTTGAGGATGAATAAAAGTGTGGATCCCTGTTCATACTTGGGTGGTTGTTGTATCCATCTATGAAATCCATATGTGAGAATATAATTTTAGAGAGTTATGTGGTAATGTGCATAGATCAATATCATGAGTAAGCAGAGGCAACACACTACAATTCCAAAGTGAGATATTTTATTCATTTATGTTTACACTAGGGGTAATGTTAGTATAGACATTATTTGTGAATTATATATCAACTTAGTCTTGTACACTTGGAAAACTCAGACCTTGGTTGTTTCTCTCAGTTCTAGACCTTTCTTGTTTTTTCAAGTCTCACATTTGCTCTCTCTTATGCTTCTTAGTTTATCTCTTAGTTCAACTAGTCTTATATTAACAACCTAGGATTTTTATCTTACCTAGAATGCTTAAAGCCTACTTATCTTATGCCTCTATAAATTTTGAGCTTGTACCTATTTTCTTGTTCCTTGGACACTTGCATCTAGGATAGATACCTATGTCAATGCAAGATTCCTGCTCTGACACAAGTGTCTAGTACCCTAAATTCATCTAATTTACAAATGAAACATATATTAATGGTTAGTTTAAGTGATTTAATGTGAGTTATTTCTCTAAAGGGATTGGTATAAATATAAGATCATCCCTCATTCATTCCTCACCTAGAAAATTCTTACCTACTCACTAGATAACTTATAAAAGGGATTCAATCAAGCACTCAAGTGAGAAAAACTTGTTTATTTTCTTCTATTTCCATAATAGTCATAATAATAACACATACATAATTTTGAAGTACTAAAAAGGTATCCCAAGAGTTATATTTACCAAGTTATAAGCTAGGTCACTGTTGTACTTACTTTCCACATATTGCATGATTCACACACTAGGGGAGACGTAAATAAGTTTGAGACCCTCTTTAGAGCATTGGATGTATAATAAACTCTCATTGATAGAGGGGTATTTGAGGAAGCTCAAAATCATGTGTCCACTAACCCATATTTTCCACAACCAATATGAGGAAGAAAAACTAGGGTTTTGATTTTTGATAAGGAGTGATAGTCCATGACTCAGATCTAAATACACCTAAGTGAGAGTGAAAAAAAACCTAGAAGCATCCAAGTGATCGTATCCTATTCTAGTAAGAATTTCATATAAGATACCTACATCCAACCTAAACACTAGAAGCAACACAATTATTCAAGGCTGACACAAGTGTCTGAGGCTACATAGGCACTAAATATAGAATTTGATAATTATTTTAAAATATTCTCCCAATCTGCTTCCTAACTATTCCAGATAAATATCCATAATAATATCATAACCAATTATCTTATTTATATATCATTTCCATATCTATCATAGCTATAATTTCCATTTTTAGCATACCTCAACATAATAAATTTAGTATATGCTTTTTTTGAGTTTTGTAATTAATTGCCTTGATATAGATCTATTTATCATCTTTTTGTTTATTAATTTATATATTCTTAATCCTAGTTACCCTAATATACATTTTTAGAGTTAAACATTTGGTGAACCCAATATTTGATCTCTAAACCCTAGTTGCCTTAGAGTTTCCTAATTTTGGAACAAAATTCTAATTTCTAATTTTTTAAAGAAAAATTAAAAATTGTAAAGAATCAAGTTTCCATTTTTATCAATATGTGCACTATGGACACATCTATCACCTAGTTTGGGTTACAATTCATCATAGTTGTTTTGGTTTTCTATATAACCTCCCTTGTCAAATCTATTAAGTAAATTTGTAAACAACATGAGAGCGATTTACAATGGAGATAACACTTGATCTCTCTACATAATTACTTTTGTAATATTATATAACTAATATCTAGACACCAACATGAATGCTATCAACCATTTGTTCTACTTAGGCCTTATTCAAATGATAACTACCATCCCACACTTATTATTCACCCACAACTTATATTAGTTCTTATGGTGCATGTTGTTACTACTCAAAGAGGTAAGGTTGCCCAACCTAATCTACCACTTCTTAAAGTAAAATAGGTGCCTCCTAAACCTAAACTTGTGTTAAAATATAAGGGGTATGACCTTGTTAACCAATTAAGAAATAATGTGCAAAAATTTCAATCTTGGAGCTCCTAAACTAATCCACTATTTACAAGGATATCCTATACGAGACATTAAGAGAGACCCAAGTTCCAAGTAATATTAAACCTACTTATTTTGTAAACATCATGAAAGATATCAATAACAATGCAAAGATTATTACTTTTGATCTAATATATTTACCACCCAAACATATTATTATTGATATTTGCCTTTGTTCATACAAGTAACCATACACAATAAAGGCATAAAAAGGGTGCTCATTAATATCAGATTAGGGTTAAATATTTGTAGTGTAAACTTCCTAACCACCATGGGTATTATCACCAATCTTATTAAAAAAATGGTTATGCACATAAAAGGGTTTGATAATTCACTCAGCCCTTTGATTGGTCAAATCACATGGGATGTGACATTGGGATTGGAAATAATTTCATCTAATTTTTAGGTTATGTCTCAATATTTACATTTTAATTTAATTTTGGGTAGACCTTGGATACATTCAATGAAATATACCCCATCTACATTGTACCAATGTGTAAAATTCATACATGATGGGACATTATTAACCATGCCTATCGATGATGAACCTTTTAAATTTTGTAAAGTGATATATTTTGAAACTAAAGGCATTCCCATAGTGGTATGACCTAAAAAATGCATTCCTCTTGAGCATTTACACACATATGCAATAAGTGAGTCAAGTAGAATGGCTCCTTCATCTCTAGATGTAAATAAAGAACTAAATACTAAGGTACACATAGATGCATATAAAGAGAAAGAACCATTACCAAAAGAGCTAATAAAATGACAAGAGCCCCCAACATTTGAGCTTCCTTTATTGGTTAATACTAAGCAAGAAGATGGCCATGTTTCAAATTACTATGACAATTATGATGATACTATATTTGATATGACAGATGAAAAAATGCAAAAAATAAATTTGATCCACTTGATGAGCTTTCGCATAACCTATTCAAACCTATAGGTCTTGATATATATAAAATAAATCCACTTGTATAAAATAAAGAATGTAATCTAGACAAGGAAAAAATAAAAATAATAGATGAGCATGTAAATACTTGCTACTCCATACATCCCTCTTGGTTAAAAACATTGAGTCAACTATACAAGGGTCAAATGCAAGTTCATCATGTGAATAATGTGGAGTCTTCTTAAAAGGATTCACAACATACTTTACATATCACAACATAATAGGATATTAAAAATACCATACTATCTATGTTACTTGAACATATAATGATTTCTTTACCTTCTACCAGACACAAATCTGGCATTAGAATTCTACTTACAAAGAGAGTACCATATTGTAATTATCATCAGAGCATTGACCATAATACAAATTAGTGTGAGGTATTGAATAATCTAAATATAAAAATGAAGGATACATACACATTATGTTTGACATGATAAAAAAGGCAAAATCCTTCCTATCTTTGAAAAGAAAAATATCTCTCAAAATGACCAAAGCATGAAGATTTAACTATCACTGCTAATATTAATGGGGCATATTGCCACCATTTATAGTTTGATAATAAAAAGTGGGATACAAATTGTGTCACCATATTTATTGCATAATTGGGACATATTACAGATGAACCAATATATTCTCCATTGATGCTAAAATCTTGAGGATACATTCAACTAACTATCACCTATGGCCCACATGTGGAAACTTCAACCATATCGATATTAGACAATGAACCACATTTGAAACTAATGTCCATGACAAAATTTTCTAGTCGAGTGGAATGCTAAGCTATATACTACAAACATGTGTGTTCCTTTTCTTGATATGGGTACAAATACTTACATACAACATGATGGGTATGATTATTTATCTGTAACATTGGATTTGGGTAAACCATTAGACATAAGGGTAAGTTCATGAAGTTGGGGGAAAATTCCATGGAAATTTTTAGTAACGTGATCACGTTATTAAATACTGTAATCATGTTATTTAATTAACATGATCACATTATTTATATTATGGCTTAGTAATTATCAAGACATAGCATGAACACATTATTAAATAGTGTGATTACTTTATTTAAATAATGTGATCACATTAATAGCATGATCACATTATTATTATTTTCAATAAAATGATCCTATTAATAATGCGATCATGTTAATTGTGTAACCAAAAAAAATAAAAACCAAAACTTGAATGCAAATTTCCTCATTTTGCATTTGAGCTTAATTTTTTAACCTCACATTATGAGATCACATTTTGGGTGAGAAAGACTAAACCTTGCTAAAATTCATCCCAAGAAGCCGCTAATCGATGATGCCACCATGTAGAAGAGGTAAGTGCTAAAAATATACACTTATTAACCCTAAATTTTAGTTATTTACATTATTTAACCCTAATTTTTAGTAATTTTAATAATTTTTAGTAGTAATCTATTTGTTTTGAATTTCCCATCTTGATAACCCTCTTGTTATTCTACCTAACCCTCCACCTAACCTTCCATAGAACCCTCTTATTCCTCCAATCCCTCCTCCTAACCCTCATATAGTTCCACAAAATCCCCCAGGTAGTCAGGAGAGTCTAGTTGACCACATTATGGGAAATAAAATTGAAATTGAATAATTAATTTAGAGAATGAGGGATCAAACTTCCACCAACACCCATCACACCTATCTAGCTAATTCCCTAGAGACATTATTAGGTCAAATTGACTATATAATGAGCCAAATTGATAGATTGGCTTTATATTAGGATAATTGTAGGGTTTAATATGTTGAAAATTTATCAGCAGTTGAGGTAAAGAATAAAGACATATCAAAATCCTCCATTTTTACCTTATTCGTTGACCCAACGACTAATGCACCATTTTTGATAACTGCTAAATGTTTTCTAATCCATTGCTGCCAACATAATTTAATTACAACCAATTTTTGAGACTAATGGTGGATGGTGTTTGATTATCCACCATGTACTAACCACAAGGTCCCATTGTATTTTTTGAGGAAACTCTACTATGAGTTTTTCCTCAATGATGTTTAAAACTATTTTAATTATAGTGAGTTTTAGGGCTGAGGGAAAGGCTCTATTTAGGATCGACCAGGTGCAGATTATGTGCCTAATTGGTTTATAAGGATATATATCCAAAATCCACTTGAGCCTAAGATGCCCTCTATTGTCCATCAATTCATGGAGATTGATACTCTGCATTTTCTTAGTTCACTCACTAATGCACTCATTCAACATACGAGTAGGCTCTCAAAGACTAATGCTAGAGATATGCCACCTAGTGTGCATACTTGACCCCACCCTATAGTTTTTATGGATATATGTACATTATACCTTCTGATGATTATGGTGATGGTTGTTTAGA
Organism: Torreya grandis; assembly: GCA_037957365.1. NCBI lineage: Eukaryota > Viridiplantae > Streptophyta > Pinopsida > Cupressales > Taxaceae > Torreya > Torreya grandis. The sequence continues at coordinate 818,115 of JARHVA010002610.1, forward strand.
GGGATTAGATAATATAATTATGAGTGATGAGTTTTTGGCATGCATATTTGGTGTGTAAACATAAACCACTACATAGATGTAGGTATATTTTATATAATTGTCATGTTAAATTTAAGTTATATTTGCAAATTTAATTTAGCTAACAATTAATTTACATAGAAATTGAATAATATATATGTCATTGTTTATGTCCCAGGAAGTGATGGTGCCTTTGTTGTCATAGTTGACATTTACAACACATGATTTAATGTAGACAATATTTACATTTTTGGATCCACCTACTGGCCCATCCAATATTTCATCTATCTTTGTTAGGATGACATATTTTACTTATATAGAGGTAAAATTTCAAGTTAATCTTATGCTTTATGTACATTTAATCTATGTATATTTGCCTTGTAAGTTTAAGTTAAATTTATATATCATAGATCTTGATGTAGAGATTATAAAAAGCTTCCATTATATGGATGGAAAAACACACTTAACTCTACCAAATACCCATCTCTGATATTTTCTTGTCCTTCTTTGTCTTCTATCTTCAACCTCTTTATCTCTTTGATTACTTTGCATTTACTAGGTATTTATTGTTCACTCTTACCTACTCAATCACTATTAAGCCTCCTTGTATTCAATTAATCCTCTTTATTTACTTTAGTTCATTTTACTAATCAAATACCTCTACTGTATTTTCTTTTAACATCAACCTCCTTAGTTCATACTTTTTTTTCATGTTCTCTCTCTTTATCTTTGCTCTTTTCTTTACAATCTTCTTATGTGTTTTCAAATGTTTTAATGATAATTTGATTTTGTCCTTCCAAAATAATCATAATACCATATAATTAATTAATTACATCTCATTTCATGCATCCAACTATTCCATAAAACCCCCAAGCTTCAACTCTTCACTTAACTCTTCTTTCCTCTTTGACACCTTCCTTCTACTAGCCCTTTTTTGAGGCAAACCTACTTGTTCTGATTAAACTAAAAATCTCCCAAACAAATAAAACCCACATTTAGATACCTCTTTACATCACATATCTCCAAACAAAATTTCATAATTTAATTCTCTTTGGAGAACATCTAACTCAACACATCTCAAGAATAATTAGGTCTCCTACGCCTAATTCAAGGATATTGACTATGAAACCATACCATACATACTCAAATCATCTTTAAACCTTAAAAATACTCTTCCTCATATATAAATACACTTGTACACAAATTTTAATGACTTTTCATCAATTAAATCAATTGTTCTCTCATTTTATAGTTTCAAACCTTAACTTGTGTTGTCTCAGTCCTACACCTACCCGAGAGGATAAGAAATGAGATAGAATGACATTTTGACCATTATAAAATATTATTAGTCTTTAAATGGATATAACCTTACCAAATACATCTTCTCAAACTATTACATTTCCTTTCTCAATACTAAATCACTCCCAACATGTAGTTTTACAAAATTATGTACCCCTCCAACATGACTATGTCAATAAATAGGACATAATAAACCCTTAAGACCTTTTACCTTCATTTGAGATAAATTCAAAAAATCACACACATGGAAAAAAAATATCCTATAACATTCACAATACCTTAAATCATCAACTCTATTTCCAAAAATTCTATATGGTCTTTCTTTATGACTATGTAAACTTAGAATTGTTATTAATTAGATTGTATATAGTCTTCCCATGTATTTTGCATTTTATAAATAGTATTGAGACTTTGAATGTTTTTACGTTAATATCATATAGATACACTATCCCTTACTCATCTTTCAATCATTTATAATGACACTCTAAACTGACTATGTTCTCCTCTTTCTGACTGTGCTTGAAGATAGAGTATTGAAACTTGGGTTTCACCACCTTGAACATGTAGACTACTGAATTGAATCTTCTCCAACTAGAGATATGAATACCATAGGATTTATCATAAACTAATAGACACTTATTTACATTTTAATCTATCCAAAGAAGATTTATAATTAAGGATAGAGTTCTTGATATGTCTTTTATTCCTTTTTTCTCCCTAACTCTGCCTTCTTTCCACTTCCTCTCTACCAATCCCACTTCCTATATGTATTAAATTTTTTATATTACCTAAAACATGAAAACTACTTGCTATTCTTTGCCATTACACATTGCATGGTAGTTACACTTCTATGATTCTTGGTTTACATTGTCTATTCATGATATGCAAGTTGAAATACCTTGCCATATATATATATATATATATATATATATATATATATATATATATATATATATATATATATATATTGGTTTACATCGAGAAAAAATGTGCCATATATATCTTTGATACTTTATAGAAAAGTAAGTGAGATCTTGTTTACATGAATAGTTGATGGATTAAGGAGACACTCATCCATCATTATGAGCTGAGACAATCATAGGCATTATTGCTACAATGTCATTTTCACAAGTGGTGGCAAAGGTATATATTAACTTATAATTTTAAATTGTAAAATATACTTTTTTTAATAATTTTACTACATACTTGGGGCAAATATAAATTATGTTAATGTATTGTGTATGCAGGGTTATCCTATGACATATGATAGTCCTAGTCAATTGATCAATAGGGAAACTTGTCATGTTTCTTCCTTATTTCAGATGCCTATTCAAATAGTTGAGCCTGTCATTGACTTGTTTGAGCATCAAAAATAGATTGAGCAGGACCACAAGCTTGCAATGAGTGCATGTTTAAAAGATTTTTTATTGTAATTTAAAATTAAATTATTAACAATTGGTTGAATGTATTTTTTATTAATTTTGTAATAATACTTGTATTTGAATAGGTTCAATTGTAAGAGAGATATGAGCATAAGACCTGTAGTTGGACCTTGGATCAATCTAAGGAATTAGAGGGGTCTCCATCTACTAGAGGGGCATCCTAGGGAGAGTCTTCTTTAAGAAAATAAAAGAGAGAGAGGCTATTTGATGAATAGAATGTCTTACATGAGATGTGCTTTTATAATGCCTATATGGTAATTTACTCATTTTTGGCATTGTATTTGTGTATATGACATTCACCCAACATTAGATACTATGTTGGTAGATGTAATTTTTTGTATACCTGTCATGGCAATCTATGTATTATTAATAATTTACACATGTTCCTATATTATACGCCTATCATGGCAATCTATCTAATTTATATTTAGTTTTAATTTAAAATGTTATTTTATAGTGTTGTTTTGATCTTCCAAACTATTATCTCTTAGATCTCATATTTAACATTGTACACAAATGAGGATTAAATAATTGTTATTTTCAATACTATAAATCTTGGATCTCCCTTATTTTTTTAAATTAAATTTATTATTTGATGGTTTGTAATGGAAATGACTATAATGAATAGATGCACTAAAATTTGCTCACACAACTAATTATACCAATTCCATTAAATTAACCTATAAATATATTTCATAGATAATTTAACTAATGTCTCATTGCCCCAAATAGCATTTCCTACATCTTAAAAAATTTATTCCATCCCATGACCAATTAGTCCCTAAATTAATCCCCTAACAAAACCTATTTACCCACTAACCTACTCCCTAAGCCACTTGCCAATTTAAAAATACAAAATATTCTACCTACCCATCTACCACCCTATTCCTAAACCCCTAAACCCTAATTAGAGATTTATATAATTGGATGATTGTATAAATATCCTCAATTTTATCACCTTTTCTCTAAAATTTTCTATTCTATAGATTTCCATGGAATTAAAAATTCCGTGGAAAATCCCTAGCCATTGATCTCAATGGATCAAAATTAAATGTGAGCCACTGATTTCTCCCTCCATTACTTGTATAAAAAAGATCACTCCTTCCATGAAACTAAATTGAAAACTTGAAATCATAGATCCTTCTTGCTACCATTATAATCCTTCTTGCATCTATCCATAAGCACTATCAAGCTCAAACCATCCGTTAGAAGCCATTATCAACTATCAAGCAAGCAATCCAATATCTTCTAATTTGACATCAATAATCCATTTGAAAATCTTGGAGAGGATCCATAAAGAGGTAAAATGATGGTAAAATCACTCCTAACATTTTGATTATCTCTTTTATCCCCTCATATTCGTGTGTTTAGATTTTAGTTTTTATTGCTAAATATAATAATAAGAGTTGAATCTAAAATTTATGTTATATTTTGGTGACCACGGTGGGACATTACTCCCTAAACTAAACTTCTAAGATTTTTGGAAGTGATTAGAAAGATTTCAAGGACAACTAGATGTGAATTGAAGACCAGATTTTGAAAATTTATCATGTATAAGTAATCTACAATTTTGCACTGATATTCACAGTATTGTAGTTATGGCATTGCAAGATCAATCATGATAGTGTCTAACGGCTAGGATTAACTACTAACAATTTTTGAATTTTGTAGTTTTTGTCTTTTTGCAAAATCCTAACTTCACAAGTTGTGATTTTACCTTGCTAATTGAATTTTTATAGGTTGAGTTGTGGTTTTGTGAAAATTAGTAGTTATGGTCATATCTTTATATTTTTCTTTTTTGATAACCCCTTAGCAAGCTAATCAATGTTATATATGCTATCTAGAAGTGTGTTTATATCCTCTATGCAGGGAAAGGAAAGGGTAATCTATCACCTTGACTATTTATAACTTAAATGTAATACCATGACTTTCAAATTAGCAAATTTGTCCTGGTAACAATGATCTTATAGTTAGAGTCATAGTCTTGTTGAACTTATGGTTTGCCCTATATCCTTGTCTCTTGTCTATCATTGATCCTTCTATAATTTGTTATTATTCTATTTTTGTTGCCTTTAGAGTCTTTTGGTTTTTGGTGTGTATGGGAAAGAGGATTAATTAAAATTTAGAATATTTGAGTATAACCTACAATATCATGACTTTCCCATCTATGGTTTTGATCTAGTAACTATGGTATTATCTTCAAGAATTATGGTTTTGTCCTACTTTGACCAAACTAGAAAAATATTCACCTGATAGGTTCTATTTTTCAAATAAGGGTCCCTCAACTTCTATTAAATAGTTATAGGATCCTCCACAAGCTAAGGTTATCTCTTATTCATCCTAACCATTTTAGAATCTAGTCATTTTTTTCCTAACCATGTGCTTGTAGAGAATACTCATAATTTTTCTATTTATGTACAGGACCAATAGGTATAAAATGAAAACCAAAGAAAATATCAAACACCTCACCATAAACCTATTTTACCCCCTGTTGCAATACCATAACTCTTGAAACTATGATTTTGATATGATATCTATGGTTTTGTAGATTATAGTCATAGTTATATGTTTAGATAGGAGATAGGATAGTTTTAGTCATCTGTTTGATCTTTTAAGCAAAATATTAGAAAATTTATTCATTATTCTATCTACAGTTTCTTCATTTTGTCTACATATCAAACATATATCATTTAATAAATTTTGTTCATAAAGTTCTAAAAGTCTATAAAATATCATAAGTGTCTAGAAGACTTTTTAAATTCACTATTTTGAAGGCTAAGTTATTACACTAGTATTTATCTACATTAGGCATATTATATAATTTTCCCATTTTACACAAAACCATAAATTGTAAATTTTTATAAATTGTGATTATGCTCTATTAGTTGCATTTTTGTCTAACTATCATGGTTTTGTAGGTTAACGGTCATTATTAGTTAATTATTACAAGATCATAACTTATGATCTATAATTTTATCTTAGAATTATGAGTTTTTTGTTATGTTTTTGATATTACACTATATAACTATAGTTTTGTAGGGAGTTACGATTTTGTAAAAATTAAACTACTAACCCCTTTTTGGTGTAGGACCCCTCAAGACTAAGACACCCCATTTTGTTTTCTAACCTTTGTGCTTGTAGGAAGGGGTACCAATAATATACTATTTTAGTTTTATTGTATATACTTTCTTGTTATGTGTGATTTTTATTATATATTTTTGCTTGATTGTATATACTTGTATTTCTCTCACATTGATAATTAGTTAGGAAAATTAATTGTGCTTGCATATTTTTTACCCCCTTCTGAGTCTAGGAGAACATGTGATGTGGAATTCATCCCCATGCATGGGATTATAAATTAGGGGTTGGTGACATGGATTTCATTACCATGCATTAGACTAAACTCCATGTTCCAATAGATTATAAAAATTAGGAGAGTTGTCATTTGGTGCCTAAGAAAAATTCCTCATAAAGGGTTCTATGGAGTGAGGGGTGGTTAAGTTCCAATACATAGGGTGGTTATAAAACATATTATGTATACTTGGGCCCCACTATACCTTCATGTATATCAAGGATGTACATATAAACCCTTTATATAAAACTAACATAGGATCATTTGACTGTAACAAGTATTTCATGACAAGGGTAGGATAAACACCTAAGAAGTTGTTAAGTAAAAATGGGGTCAAGAGGGTTCAATTGATTTTGTAATAAGTTACCAACCTACATCCTCACCTAGGAAGTCATCAAATAGTGTGAGAATCAAGTTAGACACCCTAATACAATTTACTAACTTAGGGTTTGTTGTTGGGTGTGTTGTTAGAGTGTTGTGTTAGACCCATATTATTTACAAACCAAGTAAACCATACCCTATTTTGTGTGTGACAACTCAGATATCCCTAGGCAAATATCCATTCTCATATCATAACTCTAAACCAAACTCATCCTACATCTCATACTCATCTCACATCCTCCACACCCTAATCTTTCATCTTCCATATAATCTACTATCCATCTTATAATCTCTATCTACCCCACTACATCTTAAAATCCACCCTATATCATCTACTCATTTTGTATTGTTCACCCATCCCAGATTTTATACTTCATATCTTATACATCATCTAATATCTATCCTATATATCCTCCCATATAGTACTCATCTTACATCTTCCCCACCCTTCATATCTAATAACATCCATTGTATATTTTTATCCTAGGTAACTTCTATAATCCTTCTTGTCCATCCTATATCTTTCATACACCATCCCATACCTACCATATATTTCACCCACTTAATATCCATCCTATATTCTCTATTTATATTAATCTCATATCTTTCCATCCTATATCTTTTATCTTCCATACCCCATCCATCTCATATTCTCCCATCACCCTTGGATATTATACTTAGTCTTAGAATCAAGTTCTAGTGGTCACCCATACTTTTAATTTTCATTGTCACTTCCTAAATATTTATAATAGGTAATATCAACCTATATATCCTTATTAAGATTATAATCTAACACCCATCACTCATCCCTATCAAGTGCCTCCTTCACCTAGCACCCATTAAATTATCCCTTTTTCTAGTGAACAAGGTATTTGATCCCATCACTCTCTTTTATTTTTGCTAGATTGAACTCTTACAAGGCTTTTTATTTTGGTAATTCTTAATCATCTCATTCCTTTATAAAAATCCTCACATCACTCTCTTTGACCACTAGTTGATTTGGTTTCTAGATTGAGTTAGTATTCAAACAACCCCACATCACCTGTCACACCTCATCACATCTATTTTCCTAATCCAAAATGGTGATTCATACCCATGCCCAACTTATTATTGGATAGGATTCTAACCAAGAAAATGATCCATTAGGAAATCTATGTGATCTAACTCGAGATCATGATGATACCCATAGTGATATGCATACCCTAGAGGAAAAGATGAATGATACAATCTCCTCCATAATGATGAGGTTAAGAATTTAATTGATAAATACCTATATGATAACCATGATCATGTTCTATCTAGATCCATATAAATAGGGGGTACAATACCCTCAAATTTTTATCATAGCCTTCTACAACATATAGCCTGTCCTCCCACTCATCCTAATACCCCACGTCAAAATGTACATACCAATCAAACACCCAAAGAAGAGGAAGGTGTGGACTAATAATTTATAGAAGAATAACACCTTTTACCCCTATAAAATAATAATATTGAGGCTAATATGAGGAAAACTTAGAGGATTGATTAAACCAATGTACACAATAAATAAACTTTTTACTTCATGCTCAAAATCAACATCCATCATCCCCTCATCAAAATGTCCAAAACACCCATAATACTCATAACACACATATCCCCTATAATAGTCATAATCAAACCTACAATCCTCTTGGGGACCCCACATTCACACATGAGTGGAAAATAATGAAGGAGACTCTCCAACAAATAGACTCATGCCCATAAGCACTAAAATAATTATGAAGATTTTTGCTCTTCTCCCTTAGATATGAGCATCTTATAAATAAATTTTCCTCCCCAATTTTAAATACCTAAATTTAAAAAATATTGAGGGAAAGGTGATCCCCAGGATCATATACAAGAATTCTGTGTCTGGTCATGAAGTAGCATATGAATATTCCTATCTATTGAGACTTTTCCCAAAAAGCCTTATTGGACCAGCCTTAGAATGGTTCAAGAACTTACCCAGGGGGTCTATATCTATCTTTGGATAATTAATAGAATAATTTTTTATACACTTTTCATTTAATATTAAGCATGATATCTCCATCATAGACCTCTATAACACAAAACAAAGAAGTGGGGAAAGCTTGGCATACTTCTTACAAAGATGGAGAAGTTTAGCAACCTAATTATGATGTATAGTACCTAAAAAGGAGTTAGCCAAAACATTTGTGGATAAATTTAATTAAGAACTCAAATATTATTTAAAACTCCAATGTGCTAAATTTTTTGATGAAATAATTAAGAAGGGAATATAAATTTAAAAAGAACCTATTAGAAAAGGGAAAATAAAGTTATATTCCCAAAGTGAGCACAATTCAAGTCAAGACAACTCTTTTTTAGGAAAGAAAAAAATGTTCCACAAAATAAGAATGTCACGAGAGATGGGGTTACTGCTTCTAAAAAATAGCATGTGCAAACAATGTAAAAGAAGAACCCCACAGAGTAATAGAATGCCTCCTCCATTTGAGCGCCATGAGGCAAGCCAAAGCTTCAAATTAGGAAAAGACCCACTACTATCTTAGGAGTACCTATTGAAATGTTCCTTGAATAATTAATTATTGCTAACATGATCACCCTTCCTGAAATTAGACCCTTAGATGATTGTCAACCTCGACTAGATTGGTATCATGAGGATAAATTTTTCAAATGTCATAGGGTAAAAGGTCATGATATAGAAAGATGTATGCAAGTAAAACACCATATTCAAGACTTAATTTAAAAGGGTGATATTTAAATAAAAGGTGAAAGTACTCCAAACCAATCTGTAAATGGGCAACTAGGTATCTATAAGGACCTATTACCCAAGCATGATTAAATAAATAGGAAACCACCAAGACACCAAGGTTAGGCCTCCTCTTCCAACTAAACTAACTACCATGCCATTCCATATCATTACATCAACACTATTAAAATCCACATCCCCTAATATCCCACTCCATCATCACCCACTATATTGAAAATCAACCAGGCCATTGTTGATTGTGTGGTTACCACTAGATGTAGCAAGATCATAGTTCCTAGGGCACCACCCAAGACCCATCCACTTCTACCTCTTCAACATAAAAGGGGAATGTTTCTAATAAAATATTGGTATATTATAATCAGTTTTATGATATTATTCAATAGCTTGAGAATATTCTAACTCAAATTTTATTAATGTAACTTCTCAAAACATCCCTTTTACATTGGGAGATACTTAATCAAGTCTTGAATGACCTTTAGGTCCCTCATGATCTAGACACTAATCAATTATAGGTATTAGTAGGACATTTATCCTCTTCTTAAAAAATTAATTTTGGTGCCTAGGATATGCCTCTAATTGGCCCCCACCATAATTATCCATTATTCATTGAAGTCTCCATATCCCACCGTCATATTCCTAGGGTGCTCATAGATGGAGGGTCATCATTAAATTTATGTAATCTAGACATTTTGAAGAAGCTAGGGTATTCAAAAACTTCTTTAGGCTTACCTTAATTATTATCAAAATTTATGATGATAATGAGCAACCATTCACATGAACTATCTACCTTCCCATTGCCATGGGACCCATGGTACAAAAAACTATACTTCATGTTGTGGATGTTGATTTACTATATAACATGTTACTAGTTCATCCTTAGATCCATCAAATGTAAGTTTTCCCATCTAACTTACATATGTGTCTAAAATTTCCCCACTCTAGTATGGAAGTCACCATCCTTTGAGAAATTGATCATTTTCGTTACTGTCAAATGGATCAATCCTCATCATCATATCATTGTCCTAGCATAGAAAATTCCATTCTAAGTCCAATAGATATCAAGTATGTATCCCCTGATCAACTTACACCTACATCATATCTACTCGAATTCAATCACTTTAAAATCACATCTAGGGGTTATAGAGAGTATGAATATAAAGCCTTTTGTGTAGGTGACTTACCACTCTCCTACATAGTTATGGGCCCCTGACTATATGGAAGGCCAATAGTATCAAGTATTAATTTGGACCAATGTAATTTTATATCATAAGTTTATTATCAAAATAGTATATTAATTACTTAGATGATTCATGGTTTGTTTCAAAAGAAGAGGCTTTAATATATCTTATAAAGTGATACCCCTGTGTTTAGAAAATGTTAGAAAATATGCTTATCAAGGGAAAAGACTAGGGAGACATGAACAAGGTAGGATTGAACCCATATTAGTTTAAGATCATCCATAATACCTTGGTTTAGGGTACAAACTATTTGATGATGATTTAAAAAATATTATTGTGGATACTACTTTGATCCCTAAGTAGTCTGTCTCTGATAAAGAAGCCAAGATGGGTTCAATTTATAGTCACTTTGAGGGGATTACTGCCAGAAACCTTTTACTTAACAAAACCATTTCCACCATCAAAATTTCCCTCCACTACCCCTCACTTATTTACTAGGATCAAAATCAAGATCCACCTTTTGATATATTTCAAAATGATGAGGCCATCCTAGAATTCTTGGGAGCTCAAGATTTTATGCCCTCAAAGACCATAAAAAGGGATTTTCAATTAATATTTGTAAATTAGATTATTTTAGGGAACAATAATATCCCCTTGATCAAAGTGAATAAGATCAATATGAAGAGGAAGATCCATTTAGAAATACAAAAGAATTTCCCTATGTTTTGCTAGAATCAAAAAAATATATGGAAGTAGACACAAAACTCCCCGATAGTTTCACTTTAGATATCCCAAATTAGTCATTACCCCCTTATCTCTAAGATCAATCACACTCTCTCATTATGGAGTTGATTGAAGTAAAAATTAGGATTGAATAAAATACCAAAATCATCAAACTAGGGGCAACTTTAACCCCTCATGAGCGATAGATTCTTATTGATTTACTTAAGGAGTTCATAGATGTTTTTGCATGGTGTTATTTTGACATGCCTAGGCTTAACACCTTCTTAGTAGTACATAATTTAGTGGTGCACCCTAATGCTAAAACCATTAAGAAAAATTTGTAGAAGATGCAACCCAAAGTGGCCTTATTAGTAAAGGAGGAGTTACAAAAATTCTTGGAAGCCAGCTTCATCTAACCAATCGATTATTCTAATTGGTTCTCTAATATTGTTCCTATCATAAATCCCCAAGGAGGAATTTATATTTTCACAAACTTATGGGACATTAATAAGGCATGTCCCAAAGATGACTTCCCTCTTCTAAATATTAACATGATCATGGATTCAATATCATGGTATGAAATATTATCTCTCATGGATGGTTTTTTGGGATATAATTAAATTAAAATTTCACCTGAGGATCAACATAAAATAAACTTCATCACTCCATGGGGGACCTTTTTCTATTAGGTCATGCCTTTTTGCCTCAAAAATGTTGGGGCCACTTATCAGTGGGCCATGACTATTATATTCCATGACATGATACATTATATAGTTGAAGATTATGTAGACAATATCTTGGGGAAGTCACAACTTAGGTTAGAACAACATCTAGTCTTGAGAAGAATCTTTGAGCAGCTATGAGAGTACAAAGTTAGGCTAAATCCCAAGAAGTGTGTATTTAGTGTTACCTTAGGAAAATTATTGGGATTCATAGTTTCTAGGAGGAACATAGAAGTGGACCCAACTAAAGTAAAAACAATTATGAAAAATCCTCCTCCTTATAATCTAAAAAAACTTAGAAGTCTTTAGGGAAAGTTATAGGAAATTTGATGATTTATCTCTCAGTTTGTAGATAAATGTCACCAATTTACCCATCTCTTAAAAAAGGGGACCACTTTTAATTGGAACTCTGAGTGCCAATAGATTTTTAATAACCTCAGGTAGTATTTGACTAACCTTCTTTTGTTATCACCTCCTGTCTCAAGAAGATACTTGTTCTTGTATATTTCAACAAATTCATGTGCAATTGGTGATTTCTTAGCACAACACAATGATCATGCAAAGGAACAAGAAATATATTACCTCACTCACACTTTAATATCTTATGAGCTAAATTACACTCCAATTGAGAAATCTTACCTAGCCATAGTATTTTCCTCATAAAAACTTTGACATTATATGCTTAACAATCAGGTTCAACTCATTGCCAAGGTTGATCCCCTCAAGTATTTATTATAAAAATCATCCCTCATAGGAATAATGTTGAAATGGATTATGTTACTCATTAAATTTTATATTGAGTATTTTAATAAAAAGGACATTAAGGGACAAGTAATAGCATATACACCTCTTGAAGTGATTTAGCCTCTTATAACAACCTTCTTAGATGAGTCTATAATGAATACTTCAAAATCTAGCGGCTAGAAGTTATATTTTAATGGATTTTTTACTTCACATGGATAAGGGGTATGAATCCTCATTATCTCCCCAAAATGTGACCTCATCCCAAAATCTTTATTCCTTGCTTTCCCATGCACTAAAAACATTTTAGAATACATGGCCTTAATAGTTGGCCTTCACATGTCCATCCAATGAAATATCCAACATTTACAAGTATTTGGGGATTCATAGCTTATAATCAAGTAGGTTAATGATGAGTTATAGACCAAGGATGAGAAGTTACTCCATTATAACCAATTGGTAGATCAATTAAATCAAAATTTTCAAATTGTCACATTCGAGAAAGTGCCATGAAGGAGTAATAAAGTAACTGACTCCATTGCCACTATTGGCTCTTTTATTGATCTACCAGAAGGAATATTAGAAGGTAATTTCCTAATAGGACATATTATCCTCTTATCATATCAATCCATGGATCCTTTACAAATTCTTGTAATCATTGAACCCGGTCTCCCCTAATACCAAGACATATATATCTCCATGATAACATCTTACAACCTAACCTTAATCACCACCAATGTAAGGATTTTATCGACCGTACTTCTTGTTACATAATCCTTGGTATCATGCTATATCAAAAATGCTATGATGGGACATTATTAAGATGCCTAACCTTGGAAGAGGCCTCTCTCATGATTAAGGAGGTCCATGATGGTATTTGTGGTAGTCACATCAATGGAATGACCCTGGCCAAGAAATTGCTTTGGACTAGATATTATTGGCCTACCATGGAATAAGACTCCTTATAGTAGATACAGAACTATATAAATTATCAAAAACATGGTAATATTATTCATGCACCCACATAATAACTACAACCCATCATTAGCCCATGGCTATTCTCTATATGGGGCCTTGATTTGATCGGCAAGATAAACCCTACATCTTCAGATGGTCATAAGTTTATCATCATAGCAATGGATTTTTTCACTAAATGGGTAGAAGAAATGGCACTTACCTATATTACAGGCCTCTAGATTTCTAAATTCATCCTCAATCAGATTATTTGCCATTTTGGCATCCCTACCAACATCATCTTTAATAACAAAAAACCATTTAAAAATTAATAAGTTGAGGCCTTGTGTCAATGGTATCACATCAAATAAACATTTCTCTTCTCATTAATACCCCCAAGGAAATGGATAAGATGAAGCAATAAATAAGAACCTTATTAAAATTCTTAATAAAATAATCAATTAGGTAGGTAGGAATTAGCACCTATAATTATATCCAACTCTTTGGTCTTATCAAACAAGCATCTAAATGCCAACTGGAGCCAATCCATATACCTTAGTCTATGACATAAAATTTATCTTAAATATGGAAGTAGAGATCCCCTCCCTAAAAATATCATTAAGGGGCATTATCACTGATCATAATTGTAGACAATAAAGACTATAGGAATTGGATTTTATATATGAGAAGCATCAAAAGGCCCTTAATCATTTATGAGCATATTAGAATAGACTGAAAGGCCAATATCATAAGAAGATCCAATCTAGATAATTTAATTTCAATGATCTATTAATCAAATAAAATCATAAAAATACTAATGCTGGTAAGGACAAGAAAGGGAAATTTGAGGCTAATTGGCTAGGGACATATATCATGATTTCTAAGTTTGGATCTGGAGCCTATAAATTAGCTATATTGGATGGTGAAGAGCATGATGATCTGATGAATATAATCCATCTAAAATTCTTTTACACTTAACAGTATATATTTCACCTCCATCTATGATTCCCACTCTTGGGGGCATATCCTTTTCCACTCCATCACATCTCCCTAAAAGTATAATAAGTTAAAAAAAAATCATACAATGGTGAAAACTAGTCTTTTAGTGCTTTGGGCAAGTACCATGATCAAAATCAATTTCTAGAATCATTGTAAAATAATCTATAATCCATTCCATTCCCATCCTTATATTCCACTCCATATTTCCACTCTTGACCTTAGTCTTAACAGTGGGCATCCATCACAGGTTTTTATGTAGCAAACAAGAGACAAGCATTTTCAATCAAATAAGAAGTCATTACTTGTTGAGTAATGGGGATGTGTGATAATGAATTCCTCTAGAGTCTTTTATCCATATTTTTCATATGTTCCAAAAATCCTATCACATCCTTATGTCCATCTCCCATCCCATCACCCCAACATACCCTCTTTGATGAGCATGTCTCCTTTTTAGCTTCACGACAACACTCATCCCCATGTTGTCTCTTGTTATCTCTAAGACCATAGTTAAAACATTCCCAATAATTTTATCATTATAGAAGGGTCAAAAATAGGTTTTATATTTTGAGGTTTAACATACATTATGATACCAAATCTTGAGGGATCATCCTAACCCCCATCTATGGTTACGTTAGGATTTGGTTGGAATCTTGTTCCAAAAATGATAGTTTTGGGCACTACATACCCCATGTACATAACCCCTAATTGTCACTAAATCCATTATCTACAATAATTTTATCATCAACTCATTGTCCCTTTATATATACTTCTTATTATCTCTATATTTCAAATATATTGTCTTGTAATTTTCTTGTGTGAATGTGTGTATGTTTTGAGTGTGTGTGGTTAGTTAATCATGTACATATTAAATTGTCTTGTTTATTTAATAAGTTTTTTTATAAATTTGTATATATTTTATTTTTTTAACTTTTTGGGAATAAGGATGGTATTGGTGATCCCTGAAAATTTGCTCGGATAAGGCCACTTTCAAATGGATTTCCATTATGCACTGAATACTTAAAGTGTATGTGACTTTTCTCATGTCATATGACACACATTTACTTACCAATTCAATATTAAAATGGCTTAAAAAACCACCCCTATCCCATTTCACCTCTAATCCTATCAAGACTATCTAAAACCTAATTACCTCCCAACCCATCATTAGCCTACCTCCATGGTGCAGGAGGATTCCTACCCAAACCCACATTATGATATAAAATGAGTTAACATGGGAATAATATTTTACTAACACATTAAATTATATTTCTTTACATATCACATATTTATAATCATGTGTAATACATCATTTATCATGACCCCATAACAATCACATCACATCCATCACATCATTATAAACATAAGACAATATATATCTTTGAAATCACTACATAATAATCATCTCTCATTGTCTAAATCATATAAATCATGAATAAATCCAATATAATTATGCATGCATCCATCACTAATATCAAAAAGCCTATAAACATGTAAATCTATCATATCATCTTATCTAATGTCATATGAAATAAAATTACACAAATCCATAATATTACATCATATACATCTCATCACATCATAAATAAATGAGTCATATAAATAGTAAACCATGTATCCATTACATCTCATTATAACAAGATCCATATATAACAATGAAAATATAACACATCACATATAATATAATGAATCTAACCTAATCCCATCTCATCAAATAATCCAAAATAACATGACAAATCTATCACATCAATATGATCACATCGTCATTAATGCATCAATATCACACATCACATCATCTAACATCTCATCATATATATAAATCTCAATAGTCCACATGAGTTCTATGTCAAAAAAAAATACATGTGGGCCCATGGATAAAGAATGAGATACAATACAAAAATCCTCTATATATATCCTATCTCATGGCTATGGTCCTAATGGCCCTAGTGGTCCTCTAGCTAATTGATGCACTAAGTGTGAAGAACTAAATTGGAATAAAGGAACACACTGCTTAGCACTGCTACCTCATAAATGTGTCATATAATAGTGTGTCTCATGAATCAATCTCATAATGTTCTTCATCACATTATCCATCCTACACTCATTCATCACCAAGTTAGCCTCATCTTTGGCTTTCTCAACCATCTCTACCTCTCCTATTAGGGTACAAATGCATGCCTCCATTTATGTAATCTACACCTAGTATCCTATAATCTATGCATCTTGGCTATGAATCTAACTTTATAAGGTGGATACCTACACCTGTAGTCTTGTAATTTGTGCTTGATCTTGGATTAGTTATCCATCCCTTTATATTATCTAGGCCTATAAAGCCATGATCTATCTCTGTAACCTAGTCACCTATGCCTATGCCTAGGCCAACTACCTATCTCTCTATACTATCATGGTCTATAACTATGCCTAAATCTAGTCTCTCTCCTAAGTAATCCTATCAATATCATCAAGGAAACCCTAAATCTCTATCTATAATCATGAAAGAAGAGATCTATCACTCTCTAATAGTGGTTGCTATGAAGGCCCTACACCATCTCCACCACCACTACCCCCAGCCTATGTGCCAACCTATACCTAGGCTTGAATTTGAAGCCTAATTTGTCCTACTACTTCTACCTAACCCCTATCACCTCTATCTACATCCATATCATCCATGTCATGCCCATCTTGACCATCTTGAGTAGGTGTTTGTCTCATCCATCTCTATAATATGGCTCATGCCTGTAGCACTCTACTCACCACCCATCATCATACTACAACTCTGGGATGAAGCAATCTCAAGGGAATCCTTAGTGTCCACCATGCTATATATATTTTTGTAACTTTGGGTTCAAGAATCAGGGTTTGAAAATCTTAGGGCATTAGGGCAATACTCTCATAATCCATTTGAGCCTGGGCTCTATCTACTAGTCTACCCTAATAGGGCCTCTCCCGCTCACTTTGATTAAATAGGTGTTCCTCTCTAAGCATATATTGTATAAAACCAAATTACCACTACATGTAATTAGGCTTGTACCACTCTATAATTATATCCTTATGACCCATCAAATAATACTCGATCAACATATACTAGGTCACTATCACCTCATCATCCTAGCCAAACTATAAGCCCCTGTAGGGAATTCATGTGATGTGCTCAAGGCATAAAATATAAAACTCATCTTAGTAGAATCACATCTCCCTAGCATGGCCCCTCTATACTCCAAGTAAAATGTACCACCTGAACACCATGGGCTAATGTGCCTCCATCATTATTTGAATCCTAAGTGGTTACTAGATCATAATGTGCTCCCAGATCCATATCTATAGTAATAATGACAACCCCAAACTAGTTGCCCCTTTGTAGGCTCCCAAATACAGATCTTAATATAGATGTGCCAATACTATAGGCTCCCAAGCAAAAAATCTAAAAGCATGCACCATATCTGCTACCATGTGTCTCAAAACTAGATGGAACCACTATTTTCTCTTATCTGGTAAGAGTATGCCGATGATAAGAGACACAACCACAAGAGTAAACCAATTAATGGTCCCCTCTTAGAGACACTTATTGATATTTACATGTCTATCATGAACTCCCACCTATAATCCCCCTTCTAGTCTTTAAAGAGTAATATCTAGCATGTGGGATCTCCAGTAGATCTTATCTCCTAGAATTGATAGGTGAAAAATCTAATACACATCTTCAAGGGTCACTATCATCTCACCTATAATAAAATGGAACATGCTGGTCTTCAAATGCCAATGCTCCACTAATATTATGATAAGGGCCTGATCGATGTACACCACTACCATCATAAAAATATAATGAATCCCAACCAACTCTAGTACCCCATACTCAACATTAGTGAATAGATGCATCTCATACAACACCTCAAGTCACCATAGTCATGAGGCCAACACCCCTAAGTCCTCTTGCACTAGTAACCATAAACCTATCACTAATCTTATTCTATCACAAGTCATATCACCACCTCCAACCAAACCTAGTAATCCCTACCTGACCTATTATAAATTGCCTCTAATCCTCAATCCCCACTCAAACCCATTACCCTTTCTTAACTAAACTCACCCTAACTATCTAACCACCTCCCCCATCCCACTAACACCATCTAACTTAACCCTTTAGCCTATTTTCCCATCTTACCCTATTTCACTAATTAACCCTCTTTCACTCATAATAATCTCCACAATCCACTAACTAAATCTAATTTACCCGTAATTAACTAAACATACTCCTCAAATTTATCTAACAACCCCCTCAACATCCCATTTAACTATCAAACTTCTCAAACTTAGATTTTTTTCCCTACCATGATAAAACCATAGATCATGACCATGCCCTAAGTGGTGAATTCAATAAAAATGTCACTTGTAACTTGTGTTTTTTTCCTAACCCTAAGATTACACAAAACTTGATTCATGATATTGTAATATCATGAGTCTAGGCTTGTAGTATTGTAATACCATATATCTAGACTCATGATATTATAATACCATGAGTTACCCTACAAAGACACAAGACTTAGGGAAATAACCTCAGTCATGGTATTATCTTGTCAACTTGGATGGCATCTATTTCTACTAAAAATCCAAAAATTTCAAAAAAAAATTTAACAAATTAACAAAGAATAGGGTCTAGTACTCACTGGTGGTCTAGCCTCAATAACTCTCTGGAATTCTTGCACTTGTTCACCATGATGGGAAGCTTAGAGCAACTAGTCAATGGTTTTATCTTAGATCTCAATTTCATAAAAGACAAAAAGTTAAAATGACCCTATTTTCACTCCTTTATCCTATTTGACCCCCCCATACAACCATAACAACACTTTGCTAACACTCTCACATCCACCTCCCATCAATCCCCTAATTTCTTATTCCTCACATGTCTCAAACCATCATTAATCATCATCTATAACATCATTTGGGGTATGGGATTTCCATTCCCCCATTGTCCAACTTATTCTTGCATCATAAATCCATCATCTTATGATCTTTTAGGACTATGTAGGTAGCACTTGATCTCACTTTTATGCTCAAGGATAACTTATCCACCATTCATATCTCATCACTATCCCATCCCCATACTAGTCATTCAATAATCACACATCATTTTTAAGATATGGATCTTACGTAAAGTATTTCCCTTATCATCAACCAAAAATTGTTATCTCTACTATCAATTTTCAAGCCTTCCCTAACATGGGTCCTTGCTATGGGAACTATCATAGGTTTGAACCCATCTCATCTAAATTAATTTCATCTTATCAAAAAAATCACTTTATAAACATTAGTAATTTATCTTTAACCCATCATAACCAAGCTAATTTATACCCTTCATTCTTGGGTCATCTTCGCCATAGAGACATCTTGGGGAATCCCAACCCCATTTTATTATCCTATTCTTATCCCATCCCTAGGAATCTTATTCTAGTGACCATCTAGGTCAGTTCTCCCTACATTCTCCCTCAAAGAGGCATTATAACCTACTAACTCATTTATGACATAGTCTAAACATTACTTCCACATGACTAGGTTCTTATTTAAAATATGATTACTCCTCTCATCCTATCCACTCATAATTCCTTTTCAAAGAGGGGAAAATTTATGCACTAAAATCTGCTCATACTGCTAATTATACTAATTCCATTAAATTAAATTATAAATATATTTCTTAGCTAATTTAACTAATTTCCCATTTCCCCACATCCCATTTCCTACATAATACACACCTTATTATATCCTATGACCAATTAATCCATTTATTAATCCCCAAATAAAACCTATTTACCCACTAACCTACTCCCTAATCCACTTGCCAATTTAAAAATACAAAATATATTACCTACCCATCTACCACCCTATTCCTAACTATTCCTAAACCCATAAACCCTAATAAGAGATTCATAAAATTTGAGGATTCTATAAATTTACTCTATTTTATCCCTCTTTCTATATAATTTGAGGATTCTATAAATTTACTCTATTTTAATTATGTGGAAAATCCCTAGCCATTGATCTCAATGGCTCAAAATTAAATTTGAGACATTGATTTCTCCATCCATTACCTATATAACTAAGCTCACTCCCTTCATGAAACTAAATTTAAAATTTGAAATCTTAGAGACTTCTTGCTTATATTATCATCCTTCTTACATCCATCCATAGCCACTATCAAACTCAAATCATACATTGAAATCCATTATCAACTATCAAACAAACAATCTAATATCTTCAAATTTGACATCAAGAATCCATTTGATAATATTGGATAGGAGACATAAAGAGGTAAAGTGATGGTAATATAATTCCTAACATTATGATTATCTCTTTTATCCCCTCCTATTTGTGGGTTCAGATTTTAGGTTTTATTGCTAAATATAGTAATAAGAATTGAAACTAAAATTTAGGTTACAATGAAACTATTATCTATTTTGCATTTGTCATCACCCATTTACAAATTTTCAATTGATCAATAACAAAATTTTATTCACTTAAAACCCATACCCAATCATGTTCAAACTTGTATAATGCAAAGACTTAAAATCATTCGTAAATCCTTACAAATTTCTTACTTGGATACCTATACCTGTAAGTTACCTGATTTTTCAACTTCACCTAGATCTAATGCCTTTTTTACTAATTTTTCTTGAAAATAGGCCTAATAATTTTATGATTTATATGATTCTTGTTCCTTTATATTTTTCCTCACCTCTTGAGTAATCTCTATCAATAACTCTTTTGCACTCAACTCTTTTTGGTGACCATGTATATGGTCTACTTCTTTATATTTGAAACTTTATCTTTGATAAAATTGAAAGATGAAATTATGCCTAATATTTAATATAATGTATTTATTATGATAAAATTCAAACTTACTGATGTGAAATAAAATATTCACTCATGAGACAATGATCCATCTTTGGCTAAAACCCTTTATCATCCCCTAATACCACCTAATGCATTGTTTCCTCATCTATGTTTAATAAGGATATGAAATTAATATTCATGTGCTTTAATATATTGAATAATTACAAACTCAATTATCCACTCTTGTTCTCAAATTGATAAAAAAAAAATCCACTCTCAACCAATCTTCTTTTAAACTAGTCAATTACTCATTAGGTCTGCTCTTAACTAGTCACCAATCTCTCAAATCTACTCTCCTTATTTAAAAAAATATTATTCAAGAAAATTTGGATAGATATAATGAAAACTCAAGGTTTTATTTATGTGTAAAAAATTACAAATAATCAACCAACTATAGGTCTCTAAGAGATTGAGCTCTCATTCTCAAATTCTATCTTTTTAAATTTCTAGATCTCTAGACCTAGTTGTTGCTCCAATAGGTAAATTTATCAAAATAGATTTTTTATCTTTTAAAAATTATATATATAGTATTAATTTATCAATTTTAACATTTTTTAACCAATACCCAAGTTTATATAATTGAAATCAACCAAAAACTCATCTTACCTTATGAATAACTTTCTCAAAAATGGTCTTTTATAGGTGCACATAAAAAAGTTCTCTATACTTGAAATTTGAAACCTCTTGTCAACAAAATTATCCTTTTAATAATTTATACTATAAATTACCAAACTTATCAAAAAAAAATAGACCTTATTGTTCAATTGTTCGAGTTTTAGAGGTGTTTTACTCATGAAACCCTTCAAATTTACTTAGAATTTCTTCACGCTAAGAGCTTAGTAGAACTATTGTTCCTATACTTCCTGACCAAAAAATGACACTTAAAACACATTATTTGGGGTGTATAAAATATATTACCAAGTTATTTTCCTTCTATTAGGATAGATAAATGAACCCACCACCCATTTCGGCCTCAAGAATGCCCTTCCCAATACAAGAAAAATACAATTTTTTAGCCTAAGTTCAAACATACATAAAATGAAACTTGTAAGTAATTTTAATGAACCATAAAATACATTACTTGAATACTTAATCCATATAATATCAAATCAAATAATTTAGGTGGAAACTTTGAGAGCAATCTATTGGACAAGTTGTAGTGAGGGGTCCAAACATGCAATTTTTTGGCATTAAACAAGCAACTTCTTAAGCTCCAACTGCCATTTATGCCTTTGAGACCTCTACCTAAGAATATATAAATTTTATAGGATACATATATGTAAATTAAATTTTATTAGACTACCATGATGTTCAAATACACATGGAAGTGTGTTTTCACTACCATTCAGGAGTGTATAAATATTGACAGCAAATGTTAAAATTTAAGTTGTGGTTGTTGAACTATGGTTCCAATACTTTTTGAATAAAAAATTACACTTGAAAAAAAACATATATGAGGCATATAATGTTTATAAATAGGTTCTTGGCCTGCCATCAGGCCCAATCAACTAACCCACCACCCATTTTAGTTATCAAGAATGCCCTTCCCAATACAAGAAAAATGCAAAATTTTTACCTAAATTTAAACATGCATAAAATAAAACCTATAAGTCATTTTAGTGAAGCATAAGATCAATCCCTTGAATATTTAAGACCTATATTTTTTCTCTAAATAACTCAGGTGTAACCTTTGAGAGCAATCCATTGGACAAGTTGTAGTGATAGGTCCAAAAATGCAATTGTTTGGCATTAAACAAGCAACTTCTTGAGCTCCAACTACCATTTTTGCCTTCGAGACGTCTACTTGAGAATATATCACATTTATCACATTAAAATAGGAAAATTAAATGTTATCATACCACCATGATGTTCAAATCCACCCAGAAGTGTATTTTCACTATCATTTAGGAGAGTAGAAACATTGACAACAAATGTTGTCAAAGTTTAAATTTTGGTTACATAACTATGGTTTCGATGATTCCTGATTGAAAAATGACATCACCAACATAAAAAATGGGGATAATAATGTCTATTACCAAGTTATTGGCCTCCCATGAGGCTTGATTGACAAACTCACCACTCATTTTGGCCTTAATAATGCTCTTCCTAATATAAAAAAATATATAATTTTTTAGCCTAAGTTTAAACATGCATAAAATAAAACCTATGAGTCATTTACATGAACCATAATACCCTCCCCTACCTATTTAATCCCTCTAATTTCATCCCATATCACTCAAGTGGAACCTTTGATGGTAATCTATTGGACACGTTCTAGTGATAGTCTTAAAAATGTAACTTTTTGGCATTGAACAAGCAACTTCTTGGGCTTCAACTACCATTTCTACCTATAGGACCTACACCTAAGAATATATCACTTTAATCACATAAAAATAAGAAAATTATATGTTATCACACCACCATAATGTTTAAATCTACTCAAAAGTGCATTTTCACTACCATTTAAGAGCATGAAAATACTGACAACAAATGTTGTCAAAGTTTAAGTTACGGTTATAGAATTATTGTTCCAATGCTTCTTGACCAAAAAATGACACTAGAAACACCTCCAAGGGGGATAAAACATTTAGGACTAGGTTTTTGGCCTCCCATCAGGTCCAATTGATAAGCCCACTACCCATTTTAGCCTCAAGAATGCCCTTCCCAATAAAAGAAAAATATAAACTTTTAACCTAAGTTCAAACACACATAAAAAAAAACCTATAAGAAATTTATATAAACCATCAAATCCATCCCCTACCTATTTAATCCCTATAATCATACCCTAGAACACTTAGGTGGAAAGTTTTTAGAGTAATCCATTAGACAAGTTATAGTGAGAGGTCCAAAAATGCAACTTTTTGGCATTGAATAAGCAACTTCTTGAGCTCCAACTACCAATTTTGCCTCCAGGACCTCCACATGAGAATTTATCACTTTAATCATGTCCAACCTAAGATTTTATTATCTTAAAGAATATATAATTCTCTACTGACAATGCCAACCATGTGAAGGTAGAAGCTTATCTGGCACCACTAAGCTATAAAAAATTATTAATAAGTAATTAAAATTGAAATTCATATGTACTACCTAGAAAATAAAAATATATATGGTAAAATTAATTACATATACATTTGAAAATTCAACATACCTATGTATTTCAATCCAATGAATCACTGGGATCTGCTCTAACCTTGATAGTATCAAGAATAGCTTCATGGTTTGACTCCCAATCTTTCTATAGCTTTCTATTTAATGGCTTCTCATGATATTTTTGTATTTGAATATTTGTTGTAAGAATCAAATTTGAATAGTGCAATATCTTCCTTCAAATTTTAAACTCTTCAAATAACCATTGATCTGAATATTTTATAAAATATCATCAAAACCAAGTTCCAGTGACTACCACTAACCTAGTGGGATAGTCAATGTTTTCTCCATTTATAACTAGGGAATTTAATTTTTTCTTTCTCTTTGCACACTGACACAAGTAGTAATCAATGCTCTCTTCATTATGCTCATCTAAAATAACTACAAAAACATGCCTTGTATCATAAAAAACCACTTTTAGCAACAATATGAAGATATATAATGAGAATAAATTATACATAATAAAAAATATTCTACCTAAATATACTAGATTAGATACATGGTCAAAGTCATTTGATGATGTCATATTTTTAAGTTACAATATTGTTGGAACTGGATATGTGTTGATTGGAATGAGAGGTTTGAAACTCCAATCATCCACCCACTCTTATGACTTACACTCATTCCAAATAGAGTCCACACATGTAGAACAAAAACATGCCAAGTGTCTCATATGCATAGTCTAAGAACTTGCATTTGAGCTACAAAATGAGTGGAGGTCACTTGAACCCGTTAGAGTCATACAATCCTCATACTTTGCCAAGTTTTCTTCTATTAACTAGAAATGTCTACAAATAGTAAAATTTGGTTGAGCACCATGACACATGTTCTCATTACACCATTCAACCATAGTTTTAGAATTTATCAAATAAACACCCTCTTCAAATTTCAACTCCTTGTAATATCTCTTTTTACACATGATCCAACAATGTCATGTTCCTCTTTTCTATGTTCAACTTCAGTGAAACTCCAAATATGTTCTACGCTAGTGTTAATGTGCATTCTTAGCAACCAATAAAACATTCGTGCATTTTTGAATTACGATGTGCAATTGTCTAACCAAATGTAATGTTGATTGCAAGTAAGGTTCCTCTGAATCAACTATTCATAGACCTTATAAAAAAAACCTTGTACATACTCTAAATAATGTGATCGGTCATTGCTGATATATAAATGGTAATCCCTTAATATTTTACATTATTTCTCTATACTATTAGATGCATTCATGAATGTTATATGCATGGATATGGTAACTTATGATGAGTTGTAATACTGAGATTGAACTTCCATTTAAGGTTTGAATGTGTAATTTTCAACAAAGTCAACTACTAAAATAATCAAACTAAGTGGGAATGTATCCTTACTTATCTTGAAATGTTCATCCAACCATCTAGTCTTGTGTGTGTGCCTTGCATACTCTTAAATAATTTTATTCGTAAATTTTTAAAAAAAATTGGAAATAGATATCTTTTTTGTAACAAGATCACACCTTTTAGATTCTTTTCCATATATTACTTGATAAGTCACTAATTCATATTTGCTTAAACCAACTAAGTCCTATCTAATTGCACTTTTAATATCCTCATGGACACATTTTTTTAAACTTCAGCAATCCACCATAAATGCTGTAATTTCTAGTTAAACATGATTTGTTAAAAAAATAATTATCCATCCAATCTTTTGCAAAACATAGTTGGAATAAATTTCCTAGTTAATTTTTATGATAATTCAATGCCACACTCCTACAAAATGTTATTAGTATCCAAATTACAATTAATATATCAAAAAGCATCATAGTGTATTGAAAATTCAACATGTTGCCTACAATAAAAAGTGGTGCATGTGTGATTTATTTTTGCATAAAAAGTTTGGCCATCTCAAAATATCTTTGACAAATATAAATTTGTGGATATTTTCCCAAAAATTTAGAGTACAATTGTGTTTTATTTATATCCAATAAATATTTTAGATGCAGTTCATGATTATGAAAACCAACTTTTCTTTTCACTACATCTCTTGCATTGGGTGAAACTCTTACATTGTCTTTCCAAAATTGAGCAACTCTTTGAGACTATTAGCTATAACCTTGTCATTTCAAGGAATTCTAATAGATAATGCCCAAATATCATTGGTATTAGGTTAATTAAGTCTTCACATCTTTCAATTGCTTTCATTAATGTTTTTTTGTTTATATTAAGTGTTTGGCTTGTTTTTAAAACTATTCATTTTTTCATTGTTTGGTCACTTATTGCACAAGTTGTAAGTATACGTCGAGAAACATTACAATCTTGGGTGCATGATTTTGGGTCTACAGTATGATATGCATCATGTAGATTTTCAATAATTTCATTGTTTTCATCATCCATGTTAGATATTCTTAGTACTAATGCGTATATTATAGGTCTCATCTTAATCAATTTTATCAATGAAACAAATAATCGACATCTTTGACTAGCATAATCCAAATTATGAAAGAAAGTATCCCAAATTTATCAAGATAGTCTTCTTGAATGGTGATCATAAATTTTGTTATGCATTAGTTCTAAAATGTTTTCATCAACTTCAATTAAGTACTTATCTTTTCTATGCATAATTCTTGGAGGTGTTGTTAATGGTGAAATTTGTTGAGAGGGTGTTTCAAAATCATTATTACTTTCATTATTTAGAGGTGGAATGCCATTTTATTCATTGTTTATTTCTTCATTATATATTTTCATGAATTTTTTTTTATGGTTCATTTCATAATTATTTGTTTCCATCAAATTTTCTTCATTAATGGGGGGTGAAACATCATACATAGTCTCATCATCAACAAAATAAAAAACTTGGAATTTTGAATGTACACTTCCAACATTATCTAATTCATTATTTTCAATTTCTTTATTATTCATTTCATTATGGTCAATTTCATCATTATTCAATTCACTATGGTCAATTTCATAATTGTTTAATTCATTATTGTTAATTAGCTCATTATCTATGACATTTGGTTCATCAAGATTAGGGTTTGTACCTTATCTACCATGAAGTTTTTGCATTCATATCTTATTTTTTTCTCTCAAATCTTTTAATTCCTCTAGTGTTTTTTTCTTCAACATCTTCCTCTTCCTCGAATGTGATCCATCACCCATCAAAAACAATTGACAACTTTTCAAAGGTGGGGTTAAAATTAAATAGGTATTGTATGTCCCACAGAGGTACATAGAGAATATTTGTGGGGACAAAATTCTCAATTTGGATTAAAAATAAATGTTAAAAAGTGAGCTTAGTCTATAATAATGATAATGTGATTACATTATTCAATAATGGGATCATTTTATTTAATAGCGCAATCATGTTATTCAATAACATAATTAAATTATTCAATAACATGATCACATTATTTAACAATGTGATCACATTATTCAATAACATGACTGTTTTATTATTGATACTAGGTCCTACTTCAGCATACACATTGAGAAGTAAGTTTTGTGTATATTAAGAATAACATGATCATGTTATTATTAATACTTGGTTGGGGTTAAACAAAGACATTGAAAAGAGAGTTTTGTCTATATTAAGAATAACATGATCATGTTATTTAATAATGTGATCACATTATACTTTATATAGATTAGGGATTAAGGCATTAGTGCATAGGGTTTAGGGATTAGGGATAAGAGATTATGGCTTACAATTTATGTTTTAGGGTTAGGTATTAGGAATTAGGGCATGCAGGTTTTAGGTTTATGGATGTATATAAGGTATAATCACTTTATGTCATGTGAACCTAATTTTTACTACAAAGGATGTTAATTAGGACTAAATCAGTTGGTAAATACGGAAATTTTATGGTTTATAATTTAGGGTTTAAGATATAGGGCTTAGGTTTAGGGTACACTTAATCAATCATAAAGATAATTATTAGTCACAAATTCTTACTATATATAAAGGATGTTAATTGGGGATAAATTTATTTTTTAGAGTTTGGGGTCTATAATTTAAAGTGTTTAGGGTTTAGGGCAAATGGCTTAGGTTTTAAGGTAAATGGTACAAGGTTTAGGTTTAAAGTTAAATGGTATAGGGTTTAATATATCAGATATAGGGTCCAATCACTAAGGTAATTGAAGAAAATTTGAGTTGCTTTTTCACCTATTTATGACAATTAACTTCATGTTTGCATTTATGATAAAAGTAGGGTCAATTAAGCCATGTACATGTTGCATACATGTTATACAATTGATTAAGCCATAAATTTGGTTTAGGGGATAAATTTTAACCAAATCATGCCCCTTATTTCACAAATTGACTAATTGGATCAATTCATGATAGAATCAAACTTAATTTTTCCCCAAATCATATCTTACTCTTGAAGGGATTCAAATTGGCGTCAAATGCCTCCTCGATTAAATGAATCAAATCTTTGGTTAATTATATATGACATGACATCAAGGTTAATTCACTCCAAATAACATTGAATATACAATTTAAAATACATTCATGTGGCTTATTTTGACCCTAATTACCTCCATAATTGAGCTGATTGATATGTGAATTCATCAGCTAATGACTTCAAGTTTATTGAGCTCAAAAACACATTCTATACATGTAGAAATTGCATATAAATAAATTAAGTTTCTTTTATTCAATCAAGCTAATGAAATTGGAGATTATTAAATCCCAAATCACATTTTATATTCTTAAAATTAGGTTGAAGGGGATCAAAATAACCATAATTTACTTCAAATGAATAGCTAGATTGGTACTCCAAAGGCTAAGTTTTGGCCATGGGTTTAAAAAATGTATTTTATGATATCTCATGATAATATAAGTTATATCATAAAATGTATAATGAGTTACACCTTAAAACCAAGTAATTATAAGTGGTCAAGTCAACATATTAAAATGACTATAAAGTTTTTGAAGTCTAATGTGAAACCATGACACTTTAATTCACTATCCAAGGTTAGGGAACTTCCCCATATCACATGAAATATCACCACTATTAGGGAGCTCAATAACACATAAGATCATATATAAAATTTGAGGTAAAGAAAAAATTTGGGTTTTTGGGTGTTATGAATATATAACATGATCGTGTTATTAAGTAATGTGATCACATTACTAACATGGTTAATAATGTGATCACATTAATATTTTGATTATGTTATTAATGTGATCATGCTATTTAAACTTGAATTCAAATTCCATGCCTTTTGGTCAGAAATGGCTTAGATTCTTTAGCCAAAGGCTTAGACCTATCAATCTATAGTCAAGTTTGAGAGTTATGATAAAGAAAAAAAAATCAACTTTGATCACCAAATACACTATGAATTTCAATGTGAAAATTCAAAAACTTAATACCATCATGATGATCACTCTATCCTCTTTCCAAAAATATGATTTTTATAATTTTTGGACTAATTTAAGGGTTCAAACTATGTTGATTTATAACTAAATTTTTTTTTAAGGTCACTACATGTTGCAAACATACATGTTCATGTAATTTGTCTTTCATTGATCTAAGTGAAAAACAAGTTATATGGTCACAAACTAGGCTAATTCTACATACATTAAAAAAAATTGATTTTCATTTTGTTGACATAGCTAGGTGCACCACATGGACGACTATCTATTTTTTTAATCTATTGTCAAGATCTATTTACTTTAAAAATTCATAAAAAATGTATTCATTGAAAAAATATAAAAAAATATAGGTCATAAACTAGAATATATTATCTAAATTTTCCCCAAAGGGTTTCAAAGAATATTAAACACTACTCAAAAAATGGTGTGCCACACAACCATCTATCTACTCTATTTTCTTTTAAAAATAGGAGTTCCTCTTCAAATTTTAGATGTTTGACCTAGTTATACTTAACCATTTTTAAAAATATTTAGTGTTTTGGAAACTAGACTCAAAATGTTACATTTCATATTGTTACACTATCTTCAAATTTGGAGTGTAGATATCTCAAATTTTCTATAAAATTCTGATTTTTAAAATTTCAAGAAAATCATGTACATGAGTAGGCCACTTTTTGTCCCCCCACTTTATGCACTTACCCATAAACAATGAAGAGGTGTAAGTAAATAGATATAAATAAATTTTGAGAAATTTTCCAAGTGGTCCTAAACCTTTTGATGGTGATGACTTCCTTGAATAAACATCTTCACATATTCCAAAAATACCAAAAATCAAAATGGTCAAAAATATAAAAATATTCTTTGCATTTGCATATTCTATTATCTCTTTGGCATCTATGTGTTAGTTCCATGTTGATGGATATCATATCAATTACTTTTACATACATATGTGTTTCAAAATTATTTTTGAGTGTGATACAAGCATAAACATATACATGTTTTATACACTTATGGGTGTTGGGATTTCACTCTATTCACGTCATCAAGATGTTGGGGACATCTACCTTTATTATCATGATACTTCCAATTTATATAATTATATGGTCACTTTACATTATAATGTTTTAATTTCATGTATGTACTTACACATGCCTTTATCCATGCTTATATATTCTACAGTGTATTGGATATGCAATGTAATTGACATTTTTTTCTAACACATTTACACATGGCCTAGTATGATATGTTTATGTTGGTTGCTTGTGATTTCATTTATGCACTTCCTTGAGTGTCTTGCCTTACTATTTTCATTGTTTGGAGAATTTAAATGTGTTTCATTATTTGTGGCCTTTTTGCCTTTGTTTGCTTCTTTGACATTTCATATGTCATTGATTGTTGTATGGACATTTGAATATGTCATTATTAATTTTATGGATATTTAAATAAGTCACATCCCTTTGATTGTGAAAAATTTGAACATGACCCTTGTTTTTGGTTTCCTTAAACCATTGCCTTTTGACTTGCTTTTGAATTCTCTTATGTGTGTTCTTGATTCACTTGTTGAGTTTGTACTGTTACTATCTAGATATTGTCATGATATTTATCATGCATAGTATGTCATAATATGATCACATTCTATGTGCTTCAATGATACATTTAAATAGACATACTCTGGTATATGCTATATGGTTTATTCATAGTTATATGGTTATCTTATCCCTTTGAGGTGAGATAACTACTAGTTCTTATTCTTCCCTCACCTCAAAATTGGGGGGGGGGGGGGGGGGTGCGGGGGGGTAGATGGGGTGGTGGAAGGGGCATATCAATGGGGTCATGTCATAGAGGCTCAAATTCCTCACACACATTTAAAGTTAAAAATTTAGTGTGGTCATGTCATAGAGGTATGACTTCCACACATTCACAGTTTCAAATATACAATAGGGGCATACATGTTCTCCATGCTTATTCAATATTCAACATCTCTAGATTATAGTGGGGGTATGTTTTGAAAACATGCTCCAAACTGGAATTTATATCATTTTTCATATTTATCCATATATAGTGAGGGAATGATTTGGAAGCATGTTCTCCACACTTACACAATTTATTAATTGGCCAAAACACTTATATGATTTAAATACACATTTTTGGTAGAATTCTATGCATAGTTTCAACATGATACATATTTAAGGTGAATATTCTACGAAATTTTCAATTAATATTATAAAATCTAAATTAGTTTCAGATTCAAAACATTCTCAGGGACTATCAGCACATACCAGGTCAACTTTTATGAACTATATTGAGCTAATTTACTACAATAGTTGGTTCACCTTTCGATATGGTTGAGATGATTAAATTACTAAATCATACCAAGTTTTAGGTTGGAATTGATTTTATTATCTAACTTAACCAATTTGATAGTGTGAGTTAACTTGGTTCACTCACATTCACTAGGTTATAAGTATGATTGGGTTTGATGGTTGAGCTAGTCTCAACTGCCAAGTGACAATTCATCTTTGCTCTAAATTTGGGTGTGTGTGTCCTCATATCTCTCTCTCTCTCTTTCTATATCCTTAGATATATGCACTTTATAGATTTATATATTTTTCATAATATTATTTTTATTTATTTATAATGATACATCTTTCAAATCAATTTTTTCAATAGGCAAGGTGGTTACATCAATATACGGGTGTACTCCTTAACCTTGCTCTTTCAATTTCAATTCATTTCAATACTTAAAATTTTAGATTATATGCATTGATTATGTAATGTAACATACTCTTGATTATAGGTCAGTTACTAACAAGGCACTTAATTTTGACTCAATCAAAGAAAAGGTATGTTACACATACCTAGGTACGTATTCCTTTCCTTTAGACTAGTAATTTCATTACTAAATTAAAAGGGTGGAAAATGTAGACACTATTTCTAAATTATATAACACATTAATCTTATACAATTGTCAAACTCAGACCTTGGTTGTTTCTCTTAGTTATATACCTTTTTTGCTTTTACAAGTCTTGAATTTGCTCTCCTATGCCCTTTGGCCTATCTTTTAGTCCAACTAATATTATGTTGATGACCCAAGCCTTTTATCTTACCCATAATGCTTAAAATCCTACTATCTTATGCCTCTACAAGTTCTTAGCATGTACATGTTTTCTTTCTCTTTGGACACTTGCATCTAAAACATACACCTCCACAATGCATGTGTCTTACATGTAAGTGTCCTAAGTGTCTAATAACCTAAAGTCAAATAGTTTGTAAATGAAACATATCCTAATGGTTAAACTAAGTGTTTTAATGCATGATATTTCTCCAAAGGGATTGTTATGAATACAAGCTCAACCCTAATTCATTCCTCACCTAGAAAATTCTTACCTACTCACCAATTTACTTACAAAAGGCATTCAATCAAGCACTCGAGTGAAAAAAGATTCCCTTTTGTCTCTTAAATCCATATCAGCGATAGGTACATCACATACATAGGTCTTAAATTTTGAATGAGTATCCCAAGAGATATATTGTTCATGTTATAAGCTAGGTCATTATTGTACTTGATTTCCACATATTGCATGATTCACACATAATCCAACACATAGGGGATAAATATATAATTATGAGGCTTTCTTTAGAGTATTGTATATGTAGGAAACACTCATTTATAAAGAGTTATTTGGGGCATCTTGACACCATGTTCCCACTAACCCATATTTCCCACAACCACTATGAGAATGAATAATTAGGGATTTGCTATAATTTGATAAGAAGTGATAGTTCATGACCTAGATTTGAATTCACTAGAGTGAAGTTGATAAAAAAACCTAGAAGCATCTAGGTGGTCGCATCTTATTCCAATAGGTATTCCATATAAGACACTTATGTCCAACCTAGACATTAGCATTGCTGCAATCATCCAAGGCTGATGTAAGTGTCTGAGGATACAAAAGTACTAAGTTAATAATTTGGTGACTATTCTAGAATATTCTCCCAATCTACTTCTTGTTCTAGATTCAAATCCATATTAGCATTAAAACTAGCTAAGTATCTTATTTATTTGTCATTTATATATTTAGCATAGTTGTACTTTCCATTTTTAGCATATCTCAGCATAATAAATTTAGTATATGTTCTATCCAAGTTTTGCAATTAATTGGCCTACTATAGATATGTTTATCACCCTTGTACTTATTCATTTCTATATTCTTAACCCTAGATACCTTAATCAATATTTTTGGGGTTAAACATTTAGGAATATCATAGTTTAGTGCTCACATTATATCTTTGTGTGGGTAGTTACATATATTTTGATAATAAATAATAATGTGAGGTAGTGAGTTGTGAGAATAATTCACGTAGATAGACTTAATTGAGATATTTGAGAGATTTTATGAGAATTTTTAAAGAGATATTAATGTATGTATTTTTGTGTTGACTACTTTTTAGTAGGATAATATTACAGTGTTTATTTGAAATGTTTTCATATGAATAATCATTCTAAATGAATTGAATATCAGAATGAAGTATTATGTCATTGAGTATTAAAAGTTGAAGTGTTTTGTGTGTTTAGTTATGTAGATCGGAATCAAAATTTATAAAGTATACAAGTCATTTCTCATGGAACATTGATCTTATGGTGGGATTTTAACTTTATTTGATGAGTGCATATATATATATATATATATATATATATATATATATATATATATATATATATATATATATATATATATATATATATATATATATAGGTGAATGCATAAATTTTGGGGACAAAAAACAAGATGTTCTTAAAAACACATATCAAATTTTTAAAAGGGCATATGCCCTTTAAAAAAAATTTAAACCTAGGATATTCTAACATGGTACCAAGGATAAAGGGCATATTGATGTAGAGATACACCATTTTATGCTCTTTCTTTAACTCTGATACCTGCAACCATCAATTCATGCATTCAATCTTCTCAATCCTCTCTTGTTTATCCACTCCTCACTAGGTTTGACATCATTCTCATTCATGATCCTATTGACTAGGCTTCTTTAATTCTCTCTCTTATATTTTATAACCTCTATACACCTAACACTCATCCATTATTTTCATTATATTAATCTTCTATCTCCCTTTCATGTAATCCCTCACTGACTTCACTAAGCTATAGGCTTCTCAAGACCCAATCACCTCAATTATTAATCTAGATCTCATATATAAAATCCTTTAAATAGGGACGATCTCTCTTAGGATTAACACACTTGTTTCAACTCAACTCAATTTGTATCACAACCTCAACTGCCTTCTACCCTTCTCAATCTCTCCATCAAACTACCCTCTTAGTAGCCTTTTTTATGACAATTTTGAATTGTATAGACAAGTATAGCTTTGTATTTAAAATAGAATGTAATTTATGATTGTCATCTATCCTATTATATTTCCACTCCAAGTTTCATTATCCAACTCACCTCCTAGAAGCCCTTTCTATAACTTGCTATGACATATTAGGTCTCTTTACTCCTCCTTAGCACATAGTCATTTATTTCCATATGTACTAGTTTCATACAAAGAAAAAATTAAAAAATACTTTATGGCACTTTAAATTCTAACTATTTTACCAATTTTCATGAAATTTGGACAATTTCATCACCCACAATCTTAGTTTTAATCTCTAAACCCTAGTTCAGGGTTTACCTTGCCTGTGTCAACCCAAGAGGGGTAAAATTGACATATTAAGATTCTAATTCACTCTCAAACTACTATGATGGTTCATCATGGACTTTATAACCTATATACATCTTTATTTCTTCAATAATCCTACTATTGACACTAATCATCAATTAGAATGAGTTTTTTTAGTTTAATTAGGAGTGTGTGTAAGAACATAGTCTTCTTACAGGGTCTGAAGAGAACGCTTCATGAACTATATATTAAAAATTTTGGAAAAAAAATAGATATATTTAAGAAAATTTGAAGTAAAATTTTACCAAAATACAAATGTGTATCTCTCATCTTTTCATAACATCTTGCTTGGTTTATAATGCACATGGTCTTCTTAATCACATAATATAAACAAAACATGGGACAGATAGTTAGTTTTTCATACTAAGAAACATTTATTTATTTTATTATAATTATATCCATTCATCCTTAGATCCAAATAAGACTTTATTCTCTCAAAATTCATCTTATCTTACTCAAGGAACTCCTTCCTTTACTATTCTTTTGGATTCAAAATAGTCACACATAGAAATATGAACTCAGGCATCACCTAACCATGTAAGTAATAAAAAAGTAATTTCCCTAAATGAATTTAAGGATATTAAAATAAATAAAAATCATAAAACATGTACTCAAAATGCATCAAAGATATTTTACACAATACACTTCATTATTTATTCATTTCAACAACTCCATTCTTGTTATCTTCTTGTCCTTAATGGATAATACATTTTTTTATTATCTTTAATTCATTATCCTCCTCTTTCCTTTGTATCTCTACCACACTAAAAAACTAAAATGACTCTATCTATGATTATACCACCTAATATTCACCAAAAACTCGTTACATTCTCCTTTTTACATGCATTCCTTCCTATTTCCCTATTAGTTACTTGTTTGAAGGCAGTTACAAATTAGTTGCCTCATGAAATTACATTCAATTCACATTGTGACCACATTTATGATTCTTATTAAGACACCTAGAACCTAAATAACCTAATAAAAACATTATACTTCATACTACATCAAAAAACACCTCCCAAAGCTAAGAACATAATTCAAATTTCAAATTGGAGTTTTGGTAGGAAACTCTCAGAAGCCCAAGAGCATCCAAAATAAAGACACCCAATGACTATAACACCCTCATTGGGTCCATATAATACTTATAAGACCAAAATAAATTAAAAATGAACAAAATACATACTTAAATACATTGATTCCTCATATTTCTATATGATGCCCTGCATCATACTCCCTTGGCAAGAAAAGATTTGAGCTTTGCTCAAATAGACTGTTATACTCTTCTTTCTAGTTTTCTAATTCTTCTTCCTTGGATCATCCTTCTCTATTTATGCTACATTATTCTTAAACTATTATTCATATTTTTTCTCATGCTCTCCTTTGTCAATGATAATTTTGCCTTCCTTTATCCATTGCTTATTTTCACCTACTAGAATTTAATATCCACTCATATATTGATCCTTTCCTCTATAATATGGTTAGTCTAAGCCCTAATACACTATTGGTACACCTATACTCTCTTTATCCAATTATGTCCTCTTCACACCTCTAGAAAAAATAATGAGAATTTCTTGCACAATTATTATCTCTCTAATTTGTAGACTTCTATAAGTCTCTTTGTCTTAAATATACTTCATTGCTACCATCAATGCTTCCTCTTGATGTTCTTTGTCATCCTTCCTGAGGTTCTCAATTGATACAACCTATACCTTATATTCTTAATCCCTCTTAAAATCTCTCCTTTGTGTTCTTCATCATCTCCATGAGCAATCATGCACATACAAAGCCAAGGAAATTAAAACATGTATTAATTTGAGACTCTTAAGTCTCATTAGTTGATTCTTTCACCTCATCTTCCACTTCTTCATGCTCTAGCTCATGTGTTTATTCATTCTTCATTATTTATCCATTCAAAGCCTAATCTAGTGCTATTATTTATACCTCTAACTACTCTTGATTCTCATTAAAAAACATGTAATCAGATTTCATACCTTATTTATTGAATTATACCTATCTTTCCAAGCCTTCAATGAGGCCTTCAAATTGATCTACTTCTGATCTATCTTTCTCATCATCTAATTGGTTGAAACTAGCTTATCTTTCCTCACTTAAGCTGATTTTATCCACTTCAAGGCACTATTCACCTTCATCCTCTTACACACTGTTATTCTCACTCTTTCACACTATGTTTTTCATCCAAAATCATTTCATATCTCTCTTAAGTTTATTTCAAATCAACCTTTTTTGCTCTCTTTCTTCTCTCATAACTTTCATCTTTCTCTTTTTTCATCTATATCTTTATTGACCACTTGATTGTATTTTTCTTCATGACCCATCCATATTATGGGTTCTCTTTTCTCCTCATTTGCTTTATGATGAGCATCAACTCATCTAATTGATGCCTTACCTCTATCATTTCTTTCTCCATCTCTCTTCTATTGGTTTCTTCTTGCACCTTCACCTCTTTATGGTAACTCACCTCAACCATGACCCATTTCTTATTTTATTCATCTTTCTTCATCTTACCTATCTCTAAATCTCTTGGTCTTTCTTGGACATATTTCTCTTGACAAACCTCCTTTACTTTCCTCTCATAACCTCACTTGGGTTTCTCTCACTCTATGACCTCACTTAGGTCTACCTCACTCTCTTGTCCTTTACCTAGGACTCCTCTTTCTCTCTTTAATATCTCCTTGATCTCACTTTTGAGCTTCCAAAAAATCTCTCTCTCCTTAACAAGCCTCACTACCTTCAAGGATAGTTACCACTCTCTCAAATTTCACTCACACCTCAACACTTTTTCATGAACATATCAAAAACTCAAAATGAAAACTAAATCAAACATGTACTCTAATGACTTTATTTTTCCTCATCTCAATGAACTTTCTACTCTAATACCAAATGATATAGAGATACACCATTCTCCACTCTTTCTTTAACTCGGATACTTGTAACCATCAATTCATGCATTCAATATTCTCAATCTTCTCTTGTTTATCCACTCCTTACTAGGTTTGAAATCATTATCATTAATGATGTTATTGACTAGGCTTATTTAATTCTCTCTTAGCCTTTATAACCTCTTTAAACCTCATGATCATCCATTCTTTTCATTCTATTAATATTCTATCTCCCTTTCATGCAATCCTTCACTGACTTCATTAGGTTATAAGCTTCTCAAGACCAAAATCACCTCAATTATTGATCTAGATCTCATATAGACAATATTTTCAATAGTTATAACCTCTCATAGGCTTAACACACTTGTTTCAACTTAACTCAATTTCTATCACAACCTCAACTGCCTTCTACCCTTCTCAAGCTCTCCATCAAACTACCCTCCTAGTAGCCTTTATCTAAAATTTTTGAATTTTATGGACAAGTACAACTTTGTCTTGAAAATATAATGTACTATCTCCACTCTAAGTTTTGTTGTCCAACTCACCTCCTAGATGCCATTTCAAGAACTTGCCGACCTATTAGGTCTCTTTACTCCTCCTTAGCATAAAGTCACTTATTTATATACATATAGGTTTCATACAAATAAAAAAATTAAAACATACTTTATGGAACTTTAAATTCTAACTGTTTACCAATTTTCATGAAATTTGGACAATTTCATTGCCCACAATCTTAGTTGTAAACTCTAGACCCTAGTTTAGGGTTTACCCTGCCTGTGTCAACTTGAGAGGGATAAAAGTGACATATTAAGCTTATAATTCACTCTCAACCTACTATGATGGTTAATAATGGATTGTATGACCTCTATAAATATTTCTTGATTCAACAGTCCTGCTATTGACAACTCTAATCATCAATTAGCATGAGTTTTTTTAGTTTAATTATATGAGTGTGTGTAAGAACATAGTCTTCTTACAAGGTATAAATAGAAAGATTCATGAACTATAGATTAAAAATGTTGGAAACCACATAGATATATTTAAGAAAATTTGAATTAAAATCTTACCAATATACAAATGTGTATATCTCATCTTTTCACAACATCTTGTTTGGTTCATAATGCACACAATCTTCTTAATCACATAATATAAACAAAACATGGGATAGACAGTTAGTTTTTCATAATGAAAAACCTTTATTTATTTTATTTTAATCAAATAAATTCATCCTTAGATCCACCTGATAATTTCTTATCTCATCATTCATATTATCTTACTCAAGGAACTCCTTCCTTTACTATTCTCTTGGATTCAAAATAGTCACACATAGAAATCTAAACTCAGGCATCACCCAACCCTACAGGCAATAAAAAATTAATTTACATAAATTAATTTAAGGCTATTCACATAAATAAAACTCATATAACATGTACTCAAAATGCATTAGAGATATATTACACAATACACTTAATTATTTATTCATTTCAACAACTCCATTCCTGTTATCTTCTTGTGCTTCATGGATAATATAGTTTTTGTCTTTTATTCATTATCCTCCTCTTTCATTTGTAACTATATCACCTTACCAACCTAGAATTAATATCTCTATGAGTATACCACCTACTCATCACCAAAAAATCATTATATTCTCCTTGTTACATGCATTCCTTCCTATTTCCCTATTAGTTACTTGTTTGAAGGTAATTACAAATCAATTACCTCATGAAATTACATTTTATTCACATTGTGACCACCTTTAAGACTATTTTTAAGATACTTATAACCTAAATAACCTAATAAAAACATTATAATTCATACTACATCACAAAACACCTCCCAAAGCTAAGAACATATTTCAAAATTTTAAATTGGAGTTTTGGCAGGAAACTCTCCCAAGCCCAAGAACATCCAAAACAAAGACACCTAATGAATCTAACACCATAATTGGGTCAATATATTACTTATAACACCAAACTAAACCAAAAATTATCAAAATACATACTTAAATACATTGATTCCTCATATTTCTATATGATGCACTACATCACATATACCCTTTTAAAAAAAAGTTATATGCCCTTTGTGGAGAAAAAGAAATAATAACTATGTTCCCCAAAGGGCATATGACATTTTAAAAAAGGGATTACATCCCTTGTATGCATAAAAGGGTGTATGACCTTTTAAAAAGTCATTTTAACATGCTAATTTGTCAAAGTCATTATTCATTCTTTCTCTTGCTTATTTGAATCTTGTTTTGGAAGGGAAAAAAGGGTGTGCATGGTTTTGCATTTCTTGAATTTGGGAAACAAGACTATAATATTACATCATAGTCTTAGGTAAGTTTTTTTTCCCATAGGGCATGTTTAGGGTTTGCAATATACATTTTCTGATGCATTTTTTAAAATAATCATAAAGTAATCTAGGGTGTTTAATTTGAATTTGCATTTATTTCATGAAAACCTTTAACTATACCTAAGATAAATGTTTAATTTTATAAGTTTAGATACTTGATTCTATGGACCCATTTCCTAAATAAAACCATGATGAAAACCCCAAAATTTTGAATTCACATAAAAATAAGCTCAATTATATGAATAATATAATTCAAACTGACAACAATTGAAAATTATTATCAATAGTTTGCATGAATCTTAAAGTCATAGTGCACATAATTTACTTACCAATACATTGGAATACATTTTAAATGAAGTGGTAAATATCACATGCCAACTTGATGCAATGGTTGCATTAAAGAGAGGTGTTGAAAGAATATTATTTTTATAAATTATCATATGAGGACATTAAAAAGAAAAAGATAAAAAAAGAACAAGTGTGTTCTTTGTTTCTTAATTTTGGAACTACTGAACCACCACCAATAAGTTTAAAACACATTAACATTGATTCATATGTTCACATGAAGATTAAAAACAACTTTTGGAATAAGTGGCGAATGGTGTTTGATGAGCCTTTATGCAATAATAATGAGATTATTTTAAATTTTTTGAGAAAAATTTACTATGAGTTTTCTATAAAATAAATCTTAAATTATTTCAACATGAAGGCCTCCTAAGGTAGGGGAGGTGGGTGTTCATTTGATAGACCTAGTGCTAAGTGGGACAAAAACCACTGAAATTGACAACTGAGAAATAGGTGGATAATAACACATACTTCTATCCTCAAAATATTGCATAATAATACATAAATGGATACCATTGATGTAGTTAGTAGTCTCACATAGGTTATGATTAACCATGGGATGCATACACTAAAGATTTATACACATGATAAATATGGTGGCATGTATATTAATGTCCGTCATACTATTGGTGTTAGTGTCCCTCCTACTATTGGTGTTAGTGTCCCTCATACCAGTAGTGGCATAGCTAGTAGTCATCCTATAATTCTTATACATCATTTACCATCATATGGGAGGAAGTGTACTAGACTTCCTTTTTGGTTAGATATACATGGGCTACATATGTAAATATAATAGGCACACATATGGAGACTAGATGTGCATTTGTATAACACACTAGTACAAAATAATATATGTAAATTATAGTTACTTTAACATGTCTAAACACTAATAAAAAATAGTATATTACATATATAATTTCTTCATCACATTAGGACATTAACACGCTAGAGTATATGCCATCTACAATTACTTCAACACTTTAGAACACTAGCATGACATAGTACATGCCATCTAAAATTATTTCACCACCTCCCATCACCACACAACTAGTTATGCATGGATTATCTACTTCACCATATGTATTTGACACACATGTTTAATTAATTGTACTTTATTTATGTATTTAAATGAATATTAAGTTAATCTTTTATTATATATTTACTTAATCAACTAATATTTGACTTCTTTCATTTGTTATTTGTATAGATGATCATTGATATCTTAGTTACCATAACTAGTTTAGATTATACTATTGAGGTTGTGATTAGTACTATAATACCCTACACTCAGGTTGGAAAATAAAACTATCAAGTTTATATATTATTTAAATATTTTATATCCACCATAGTTTTAGTGTTTTTGCTTGTTCATCTTTCCCCTCATATTGAGAGAGATAGAGAGATAATAAGAGAGAGGGAGAGTAAGAGAGAGAAGGTTGAATTATATATCTATCACTCCCTCCCTCCTTTACACTATTTCTCTCCCTCTCACTTTCTCACTCCTCTTATTAATACCATTTTTCTCTATTTATATTCCTTCCTCACTCTTTCTTTATGTACATAATGAATAATTTTGATTTATCTTAAAATATGTTAATTTTTATTTGATTTATAATTTATCTCTTTAATTTTTTGGTTTTATATATTATGAGAGATGTTATAGGTACCCCACATAGATCATAACAACCTATGACTGACGTTACAGTTTCATCTAAACATACAATATCTCCCTAACATCACCTGATTCAGAGATAGAGATTGATGAGAACACAATAAAATTATTTTTTTAACCTTTAAATAATGATAATCTATGTCATATTTATTTTTGTATGCACATTAATAGCTAACTCTACGTTTTCTCTCATAACTAAATCTCTCTAAAGGGACCAAAAGTTGGTCAGTGGTGTATGTCTTAACACACAAGCCTAATTGATGAACCATATTCATGGAAACATCTAGATGGGTGTATAAACATTATAATTTACTTATTTTTCTCTCTGTTGGTCCTTGGGGTTGATAGTTGTAGGTGGTTGGATGCATTCCTCAAGAGAAGCTTCTTGTCCCTGAGTGTAGAAATGAAGCAAACTTCTAGTGAGAATTTCTAGATAACCATGAGGGGTAGAGATGAATCTTCAGATCCTAAAATCTCATGGGTAAGATATATAATCTCCCCTAGAGTATTATCTACCAATAAAGACACATGAGACATGATAAATCATTTTCTCTCGTAGTCAAATCTCTCTTAAGGGACTAAAATTTGGTTAGTGGGTATCATATCTTTTGAATCGCTAGCCTAATTGATGAACCATATTTATAGAATCATATAAATGGGTTTATAAAAATTCAAATAGCCTCAATCATTAATTC
The DNA here is from genome assembly GCA_037957365.1 of Torreya grandis. Taxonomy (NCBI): domain Eukaryota; kingdom Viridiplantae; phylum Streptophyta; class Pinopsida; order Cupressales; family Taxaceae; genus Torreya; species Torreya grandis. The sequence continues at coordinate 861,776 of JARHVA010002610.1, forward strand.
ATCACATACCAAGGTCAATAGTTATAGGCATCCAGACACATCATTCAATATAAGCTTCTCGTCCATGAGTGTAGAAATAGAGTGAACTTTGGGCAAGCATTGTAGAATAACTGAGGGGTAAAGGCAAATTGTGTGTGCCTAAAATTGCATAAGTGAGTCATATGAGCACAAAAAATAGGATTATTTCTAGTTGGGATGAGGGAGACTTAATGACACATTTTATCTTGTAGCCAAATTTGTCTTAAGGGACCAAAAGTTGGTTAGTGGGTAGTGTATCTTTTTACTCACTAGTCCAATCAATGAATCATCTTCACAGACACCTATAGATGGAAATATACATGATCAAATGGATTCTATTTACTATATATAACCTCTTAGGTTTTAAATTTTTAGGCGATCAAATTCATCTCTCAAGATAAGCTTTTCATTCTTGAGTGTATAAATGGAATGAACTTCAGGTGAGTGTTGTAGGAGAACTATGAGGGGTATAGAAAAACCTCTAGTGCCTATAATTTCATGGGTGAGTCATATGATCACCCCCAAAGTATTATATGCCACTCAAGATGAAGGAGACATAGAAGTACATTTTATTTTGTATCCAAATTAAGGAACCAAAAGTTATAGTGGGTAGTGTCTCTTATAAATCGCTAGCACAATGGATGAGCCATCTTCATGGACACATATGGATGGGAATATAAATATTGGAATGGATATTTAGACTCCTTATTGGGCCCCATTTTTATATTTTTAGGTATTCAAACACATCCCTCAAGAGAATATTCTAGTCCATGAGTGTATAAATGAAACAAACTTTGGGTAAGCATTGTAAGAGAAGCGTGAGGGGTAGATATAGACCTTTAGCTCATAAATTTCCATGGAAAATTCATATGAAAATCCCAAAAATGATTACCTAACACTTAATATGTGGGATACATGATGACATTTTTTCTCTTATAACTAAATCTCTCTTAAGGGATCACACGTTGGTCAGTGGGTAGAATATCTTTTAACTCACTAGCCCAATTGATGAACCTTATTTGATAACACATATGGATGGATTTATAAATAATAAAATTAAGTCCATCTAATATTTTTCATATTCAAAAGATTGTATTTATAGGTGGCCAAATGCAACCCTCAAGAGAAGCTTCTCCTTCCTGAGTGTAGAAATTGAGTGAATTTCAGGTGAGTGTTACAAGAGAATTGTGAGGAATAGAGACAAACATCATCACATACAGCTACATGAATGATTAATTTGATCACTCCTCATATTATTATATTCCACTCAATATGAGGTAATCATGGTGATGCATTTTATATCACAACCAAATCTCTCTTAAGGGATTAAAACTTGGTTACTAGGTAGCATATCTTTTGAATCACTGGACCAATCAATGAACCATCTTAGTAGACACATTTAAACATGAATATAAAAAATAAAATTTCCTCCCTAAACTTTCCTTTAGGCCCAAATATCTATAGTTTTAGGCATCAAGATACATATCTCAAGAGAATCTTCTCACCATTGAGTGTAAAAACATAAAAACTTTAGGTGGGTGTTATAAAAGAATCATGAGGGGTATAAATGAACTAATATCTCCTATAATTTCAATATAAAGTCTTATGAGTATAACCTAGAGTATTATCTACCACTTGAGATGAGGGAGACATGATAATGTGTTTTCTTTCATAGTTAAATCTATTTTTAAGGACCAAAAATTGGTCAATGGGTAACATATCTTTTGACTCGCTATCCCAAATGATGAACCATCTATGAAAAAACATATAGGTGGGCATATAAATTCTATAATTTCAAACTTATAATATTTATTATGACATAGGGTTGATATTTATATACAACTATACACATATGTCAACAAAATCTTCTCATTCATGAGTGTAGAAACAAAGTGAACTTTGGGCAGACATTATAGGAGAAACATGAGGGGTAGAGATGAATTATCAACACATAAAATTGAATAATTGAGTCATATGAGCACCTCCATATCATTATATACCACTCAATATGTGAGATATATGGTGACATGTTTTATCTTGCAGCTAAATCTCTTTTAAGGGACCAAAATTTGGTCAATGAGTAGTGTATCTTTTGATTCACTAGCCTAATTAACAAAATGTATTCATGAACATGTCTAGATGGTCATATAAATGATTAAATGGACTCCCTCCACTTTTCACTTCCTCTTGAATTCAATATTTTTATACATCCAATGCATCACTCAAGAGAAACTTCTTATCCCTGACTCTAGAAATGAAGTGAACTTTAGGTGGGTGCTTCAAAAGAATCATGAAGGGTAGAGATGAATCGTTAGATCCAAAAATTACTCAAAGAAATATTGTAAACACCCATAGAGTATTATTTTCCACTTAGGATTAGGTAAACACAATGATACATTTTATCTACCAATCAAATATCTCTTAAGGGACCAAAATTTGGTTAGTGGGTAGTGTATCTTTTAACTCACTAGCCCAATAGATGAATTGTCTTCACAAACACATCCAGATGAGAGTATAAATGTTAGAATGGAACCCCTCTTCTCTTTTTATCCTCTCAGGGTTGATATTTATAAAAGGATATATTAATACCTCAAGAGAATATTCTCTTCCCTTAGTGTAGAAATAAAATGGACTTTGGGTTGGTGTTGCGAGAGAACCATGAGGGGTAGAGACAAACTAATAGCTCTTACAGTTGCAAAAATGAGTCCTATGACCACCCCCAAAGGATTATGTGCCACTAAATATGAGGAATAAAACTATCTACTCAAAATGTATTATTTTTAGGCTTCTATTTATTTCAAGAAGATAATATTATCTACTCACGACACCAACCATGTGAATGTGGAAGCTCATCTGGTACCACTAACATACATTAAATTTGTTAGTAAAAATTTCAAATATAAATAAACAAATAATGAAAAAATAATTCAAAATTAAAATACACTAAATCAAATAAGTTAACTTTAGTAATCCAAAATTATAGACACATTGAAAATGAACCTTACCAAGTCAATCCAATGTACCTTCAGGATCAATTCTATTTTTAAGTGTTTACAAACTTCCCACAAAATTTTATTGTGAGGCTTTCCATGAAATTTGATAATTTAAATATTTGTAATGATGAACATATTTTAATAATGAAACACCACCCTATTCATTTCAAAGTCCTTAAATAACCATTGTTTTACTTCTTTATGAAAGTATCTACAAATCCAAGTTTTTGTAACCACGATAGATCTAATGGGACAAACTAGGTCTTCTCCATCCATACAGTTGTGGTTAATTTTTATTTTCCTCTACAAAATGAGATAAGTATTAGTATGTTCCCTCAGCATTATCTTCATGTGAAATTACCATAAAAACTTGCCCCACATTTAAAGTATAATCAATTTTTAAGGACATGCAGGAAAAAGTAATATATCACTAATGTTTAAGGCTACATTTAAATTTTAAATAGATTTTACCTAGTTGTAAAATATTTGAGATGTGTTTAAATTCAAGTGATGAAACAATTTCATGATCCCCTAGTGGTTGGAATGAACCACTAGTCTCCATAGGAATCAGGGGTCTATAATACAATTCATCAAAGTATTATTTTGACTTGCATTCTAATTAAATTTAATACAACATGAATAAAAACATGTTATATCCCAAGTATAAATGGTCCATGAACTAGAATTTGAGCTTTGAATGGAGTGAAAAACATTTGATCTAGGTATTGAATTATAATCTTCATACATGGCCTTATTTTTTTTCTTCATTAACCAAAATAATCTTTGCATATGAGAATATTGATCTTATCCATGAGATTTTTTTTCATTACACCAAGTCACAATACTTGCAATATTAATCAAATCAACAACATCCTTGTGCTTTCCATACTATTTTTAAGGGATATTTTTACACATGCACCTGTACCATCATGTTCTCCTTTACCATGTCTAGCCTCAAAAAACTCCAAAAATGTTGAACCCCATTCTTGTTATGCATCTTGATTAACCAGTAAAACATTTGAGAATTAATAAATTGTCTTGCATAATTATTTGACCAAACTTAGTGTGTATTAAACATGTTTTCTCTTGAATTCATATTTCTATAAAATATCTCAAAAATAAATTTAGACAAACTTTAGAGACTGTGATCTATCATTGATCATATAAAAGTGGTACTCCCGAAAAATCTTTATGTTATCCTCTGTGCTATTAGGTGAATGTCTAAATGTAATATGCATGAAAATTCTAGTTTGAACTGAATTATATTACTCATATTAAACCTCATTATGTGGTTGTTGTGTGTAGTTTTCAAAAAAGTCCACAACTAAAATAATGGTCCCAACTGGGAAGTTATCCTTATAAAACTTGAATTGATTGTTTAACTATTTTTCCTTGTGTGTGTGTCTTGAATATTGGTAAAGAACATTATGCTTGAATTCAAACATTAAATCAGATACATATACTTGGGTTGTAACCAACTCACATATTTTTATTTCTTAAAATCAAGTAGTTGCTCTCCAAATTCATGTGAAATTTTTTCATGTATACAATTGGTCAAATGTGACAAACTACCAAAAATGTTACATATTCCATCTAAACAAACTTTGGTAAAAAATGTTATCACTCAGATCTTTGACAAAAAATACTTGGGATTAACTCTCTTAACATTTTAGGTGGAGAAGTCACCATACATTCTTGTATAATATCTTTAGTATATAAAGTATAATGTATATGATAAAAACATAAAAATACATATCAAATTCAACATGGATTTTATAAAAATATGTGTTGCGTGTTTGGTTGATTTTAATGTAGAAAGGCTTGCATATCTCAAATGATCTTTGGCTAATTAAAAATTGCTCATTAAAATTTTCAATAAACTTTTTATAAAATTATTTTTGTGTCATGTCCAAGAAATGTTTTGCATGTGGCTCATGGTTTTTTGAACCTTTTATTCTTTTAAAAACATGTTCTATATTAGATGATACCCTTGTGTTTTCACGACATAAAAAATCAATCCAATGTCTTGTTCCTTTAACTAATACCTTGTCTTTTACTCCACTAAATGTCCAAAAAATTGAATAAAGGGTTATTTAGCCTTGTTCTTTTTTTTTTATGACATTTATTAGAGTTTTCCTATTCATGTTCAGGGATGTATTTATTTTACTGATAAATTGATATCTAGATGTTGACTTACTCATTATAGATTCCATTATTACTCGTACTACCACATTACTATTTTTGTAAGTTATATTACCTATTGTTTTAAATACATTCTTTATTATTGAATTATTTATTACCTCTATATTGCTTGTTATTAAACCTAAATTATACGCCATAGGGATTTTTTTATTTTCATTATTTGAAGAAATAGTTGATATTGCTTTGTATGGATTTTATTCTCAAATGCATATACCCATACACATTGAGCATGATGTTGAACTTTTCTTTTTGATATTTTACCTTCTATAGATTCTATTATTTTATCATCTACTTCAATCAAATACCCTAGTTTTCATCGCATTATTCTTGAAGGTGTAAGTCTAGGAGCCACATTTTTAATTAAATTGAATGGTGTTAGCACTTCAACCATAGAAGGGTATTAGAGTGTTGGTTAACATCAAAATCTATAGTCGAAGTGAATTCCTCTTCATTAGGAGAGAGATAAATTGAGGTCATTACCTAATTTTGATTATCATCATGATCAAAAACTTAATTGTGGTTGGATGTTTCATTATATTATGTTTTTCTATGTATTTCCTCACTCAATGCAAATTATTGAGTTACATGTTCTAAATTTTGAATTTCATCATTCAACAAGGATTGATTAAGTTCTCTTATCTCATTTGAATACATATAAATTAAATTCCATAAAATTGGCCATGTTAATTTTATTTGAAATATTACCTAATGTGGAGGAAGTACCTTCACCTTGTAAATAAGCTCTTATGGATACTCTTCTTTCTGCTTGTCTTTTTCTTTCTATTTCTCTCTTGATTTACTCACAATTTTTAATTGAAATTTTATGGTGACTATTTAACCTCATGATTTATCTTTATGCAATAAGTCCAAGTAGAATAAAAATTGAAGAATTTATAGTAATTGAGACAAAGTAAATGGATAATTTATAGAATTTGTAGAGTGTTAGCATTAAAAACTAGTTTCAAGTTTGTAAAATTAAAAATGAATGAGTGAAATTCATGGGCAAACAAGTAAAATTCATGAACTACAAAGGGTGTGTGCCCTTTTAAAAATTACACATGACCTATTTCAAAGTAATTATAAATGATCAATTGCATTAATTGGTCTTTGTAGTCTTCCAAAAGGTATACACCCTTTGGAGAAGACTTTCTTTTGAATTTTCCATTTTCCCTCTAAAACTAGTTCAAATTTTGGCTTGGGGGTATAAACCTAGCCTAAAACATGTCATGGAGCAACCCACATGATTTTTAGGAAATTTGTGTGTTTTTAACATCTTGGTTGACACATCTGATTAGGTAAATTTCATTATTTAAAAAAATAATATATGGGATTTTAAAGGGTAAAACATAGTTTTTGAATATATAAATTTTTAAATGATAAACTATTTTTTTATTTATAACTTAATTTCTACATAACATATCTCATTATTGTTTATATATATAGCATTAAAAATACCTTTATAACTTTTTGACCATTAATAAATTTTTTATAAAACATATATCTCAAAAATCTACACATTGTTGGCTATGCTTTTAAAAATATAATTTTCATGAAGTTAAGGTCAAAATATTGTATTCATAAACTTTCAATTTAAATTTTATGACTATATTGAATTTTAAAATTATATATATACACACACACATATTCAAAAATAAATAAAAAATATTCTCAATAATATTCAAAATTTCCTCTATCCACACATGAAATTTCATACGAAAATTAATTCATTTACTCTAAAAAAATGTGTCCATACACATGTAGTCTCCTTATTTTTTCAACAAAAAAAACAATGCCATTGTCATAAATGCATCAATTTCACACACTTTTCTCATTTAGGTATTGAAAACAATTATATGTTTATAAACTATATTCATAATTCCACAATTCATATTCTTACATTATTATCAAATTATTTTTCCAAGTGTCTCTAAAATTCTCTCCAAGTTCAACTATTATTATTTTATGAAAAAAAAAGTGTTGCTTTAAACCCTCCTTTTGTCCCCCATTATCCTACATTTACCCACGTACGTACATACATACATACATACATACATACATACATACATACATACATACATACATACATGCATGCATGCATACATACATACATATAAAGATACACCAATATATTTTCACTCATAAGTAATTTGGTATTATTTCCATTTTCATTAAGTCATATTCAAATTATCCTAGTATGCATAGTTAGTAACACCATTTGGGTGCATGAATATTTGATTCCTTTATTTGACACATTCATGTTTGGTTTCCCCTTATTAGTGAAAAGGAATAGTAACACCTCAACTTTTAGTTTGTAGGAGAGTCTTTATAAGTGGTTTTAAAAACAAATATTTGGTCTCAACTTTCACAAGAAGCTTATTTGGGACACATGTAAGATGAAAAAATATGAGGATGAAGATCTCTTTATGCACTTCAAAATAGGTGAATGAATGTTGAGTTATGGGATTGGGAGACCACTAGGGTTCTATTTGGGTTACTTGTTATGCTATAGTTATTGTGTGGTTATGAGGTATGGGTTAATGGAATGACAAGTTTGAAATAGAGATAGATAGAAAGGATCCAAAGGTGGATAATAAAAAAATAGAATTAAGGCTTCAATTCCCTATGAAATCATCTTTTTTGAAAAAGGAACTTCCCCTTTAGAGGTAACCACTATGACCAATTTACTTTGTTATCAAAAAAATTAGAAAACATAAAGACTGACAGGTGGCCTAGGGCTATAAGAGATGAAGAGCTACATAGATGGAAGACAAAGTGTATGGAACAAAACCAAAAATGGATGAGTAGATAATACTTCAGCCTAAATGAATGATAAAATGTTAACAAAGGCATAAAAAATTATTTGAATGAATATTTTAGGATAATGATTTGGAGGAAGAAAACAAGTAGGAAAAGATAACACTTTATTACAGAGTTCAACTTGACTATGATCATTGAAATATATATATATATATATATATATATATATATATATATATATATATATATATATATATATATATATATATATATATATATATATATATATATATATATATATATATATATATATATATATATATATTGGCTCGACTTGAATGGAAAGAACAGATCCTCATTACTCAACTAAGGACTAGTTCCTATAGACTTATATATGAAATGGGAAAATAGGCATCACTTAAGGAATAGTGAAAAGAGAGCGTTTGTGTTTTATGCACCAAAGGGTTAGTCAAAATAGAGGAGCATTTCATCTTTGAACATCTAAAGTATGCAAACAATCAAGCCAAATATGTAGAAACATTTAGATTTTAATCCATGGTATAACTATTTGAGAAAATTAAAATATAAGGGTTGGGGGAGATGTTAACTAAAATTATTAATAAGAAGCAAACTTCTAGAGGATATAGTTGGGCCCATGAATCTTTGAGTGGTTGAATCAATCAGTGCAATTAATGGTCCTATAGACAATTTGGTCTCATGGATGTAATTAAAACCATTTCTTTTTTTTTTTCATGTTTATGATGTTCTTAGGGTAATGTATAAAATGTATGAAAGATAACATCCCTCATTTATTATAATAAATAAATGATGGTCCATGAATGATACCCATGGGGTATAACCTTTTGTACCACATTTCCTTGTGCATTCTATCAATACATTATCATTATCTCCCAAAGATAGTAACCATATACTCATGGGTCATTTCAATTAATAAAATAATTATTACCACCCAAAGTTGATATGCACTATACATGTCTTTATTTATACACCATTTATATATATTAGGTACATGTCTATGGCACATTCAAGGTTCAAAATGAACATGGAAATTAAATAATGCAAATTTCACACAACAAGTGAAATGACCATATGCATCAATGATGCAAATTTATAAAAACTTCCCAACAGCCCATGACAAGACCATTCTGAGATGAAATATCATTTTGAAGTTATTTTCCTCTTTGAAAACATCCTATTAATAATTTAAAATGCACTAATTTCTTTTGGATCACTACCATGATAATCCTATCTTCCCCACATGCATCAAACCTAATTGTAGATGTATTTTGCTAATAAAATCCTAGGTTTCTTAAAAACCACCCATATGCCCAGGAATGTCAACCAAGTATTCATAATATATTAATGTAGGCATGATACGCTAAAATTAATTTTTAGGAGTGGAGTGTTAATATCATTTATCAATCTAACCTTTAATACTTTACCAATGATAGCATAACTAGCCACCATTTAAAATCAATATTATCACCCAAGATAACTAAAGTGATATATATTCAAACATTCCTCCTATGAATTAAATATCAATGCTTTCATGTTAATGCCACAAGACCCTCTAAATCTCAAAGGACATTTCAAGGGTCAATAATTCTAAATACATTTCATGACCAAATCTATAATTAAGGTTACATTTAAGTTTTTAATACATTAATTACTTTTAAGTACCTCATAGGCTTTACCAATGTTGGTAGATGATTAGTAATCATTACTTCACAAATTACATGGAAGGATTTCAACTGATACTAAAAAAATCAATTACACGTAACCTCTATATTCATAAATCAATAAGTGCCACATATAGGATTAGATGAGGTTAAAAAAACCTAATCAATTTTTATTTTCCCTCATTTAATATTATCACTTATCATTTTAATCTTGATTATTAATAATTGATTAATGTACCTAGCCACTATTTTTACACTTCATTTTTAGTTTCTCCAATACCATTTTTTTAATTTGATAGGGTAAAAAACCAAGTTTTACAAGAATATTAGAACCAAAAAATTGAAATATATAAAGTATCAATAAGCCAAACAAAGGCCACCCAATAAAAAACATCAAAAACTAACTAGACTAAAGCAAAAGCATGGAAAATAGAAACAAAAACAAAGATTAGGAGGGGGCCCCTCCAATGGGTCTTCAACTTCATCAGGGTTCTTCACTAGGATGTCCTACTTAACCTTTGAAATCTTAGTCTGTGTGTGATTCCTAGGTCCTTCTGTTACTTCTCCTAGACAGAACATATGAGGTCTCTTCTAACCTTAGACCTACAAGGGAGTCTTCTTTATGGGGGCCACCTTGGGAAAACTAGGTGGGGGGTTTCCAAGATCATGGGAAACTATTTGACAAGGGTGTGAGTAGGTTTATAAGATTGAATGAAAGATTAGACTTGACCTGTCAATGAAGATCATTCCATTTATGTATAAGATTAGCAAGGACCATCCCTACCTCTTGCACCTTAGATTTAAACTTCTCCAACTATGCCTTATTACATTTCATCTCCTCTGATAGAATGGATTTACCCTTCTAGGTGGTCTCCTTAGAGGTTCCCACATCAAGGGTGATTATCTTGGCTTTGGGTATGAATAGCTTAATGGGAAGTTCATCGATAGGGGATTTGGAAAGACTAACCTGGGGGGTATTCTTAGAGGGTTGATAGGATCTTGAGGTGGGATCCTCCTCTGGAGATTCTTCCTAAGAGTCTTCCTTAATAGAGGATCCCCCCCAGGGGACCTTCCAATCATGTAGGGTTTGGTCATGTTTGATAAGGAAGATTAGCCCTTGGTGAAGGATTAGGTTTATCTCATTTACTTGATGAACCAAAGCAATGCATTCAAGATATTTACTTAAAAATAAAGGTGGACTTATCTTATAACAAATAAAGTGATTTAGTAATAAGAAATGGTGGGAAAATATCAATGTGTATTTACCTTCAAGGGTCATATTGCACATAACCTGGACATAGATTTTGGGCTAGTGATGAGGAAGGTCCACTTGGGGGAAGCCTTTCTTATCAGTCTTCACAAACTCATTCATCTAAAAGAATCATTTTAAGAGCCTATATTTATTTATTCTGTCTTTAAATGCCTTAGTCCCCTCAAAAGACATACCAGTCACCTCCCTAATAAATTCTTCCAATAATAGTGATTTTTATGTCATGAATGGTCACCTTGCATTTGTTCTAGGCTGCTACAAAATCATGGGCCACTTATACATTATACTTTGTGATTCTCTCCATAAACTTAGTGATACCCCTATGTTTGAGTTTCTTCCAAACCTTTTTATGGCCCCACACTTTTATGCATAAAATGGGCACAATCCCTCCCTATCTCCTAGCATCGAAGTGGTGTCAAGAGGACCAAGGTAAGTAAGAAAAAAGTTCTAGATGGAATGATTTTGAAAAAATGCAAATGGTGTTTGGGAAGCCCACCAATATCACCCTATAACAATTACACCTCCTTATATGAACATAATTACAGATCATACTAATTAAAATCCACCCCTTGAATGAAATATTATATGCATGTGGTGAAATGATGTCCTAATCAAACAATGGTACTTTCATCCCATAAGGCTTTGAGGATGTTATTAGTAACATTGCTTGCATTGTGATAATTGGTTAAATTATGGATTTCTATTCCAATGCTAGTGAGAATGTCTATTATCCCATTGCCTTCTCAGTAGGCATGAACAATTTGAAAATGATTCATGCCATTCAAGAGTTGTTTGGAATCATCGATGATGTCTTTGATAGTATGAGAGGGGGTTATTTTCCCTTCCAAAGCATTTAAGATATTTAATGAATCACCCTCCATGATGATTCTTTTTTTTATTGATTCAATGAACTAAATAGATACCCCAGAGAGACACCTTTGACTCTATAAGGTGATTTTTTTGGGTTCCCATGGGTCCCACATAAGTGACCAACATCTCTCCTTTTGAGTTCTTTATGACTCCTCCACCTATGGGGCTCGGGTTTCCTTTAGAAGCACCATCAAAGTTTAGTTTCACTCAACATTCTGGTAGAGCCTTCTATTTTGTATGTTTACAAATTATAAATTTTGAGGGGGGGATTAAATGTTGAGAAATGTCCTAGTTGTTTAGGATATATATTATTGAAGGAGATCTAGGTCTTTATCTTTATGGGGGAAAGTTTTCCAGTTTTCCAAAATGGCCTGGTAGAGATGGAGGAAGGCTCCTTTCAACTGGTGTCTTTTGTTTAGGAAAAGGCCATCATTACAGGATTTCTAGACACACTAGAACCAATGAGGGAGAGTGAGGTACCACAATAAATCCAAGGAATGGATATTCTAGGGAGATTTATATTGCAATATGAGGTCAATGACTTTATTTGGTTTGACCCATATCAAGTTAAATTTATTAATAAGCTAATTAAATAGTGTTAAGCTAAAAGGACACTCAATAAATAGGTGATGAACTAAATCTTATGCATGCTAGCATATTGGGAATTTATTTGGGATAATCAATCCAATTTTAGATAGGTTATCCACCATCAAAATTTTATCTTACACTGCTAGCCAAAAAAATAAATTTACTTTAGGAGTCAAATGCTTCACCTAGAATTTTTTCCAAAAATTACATTAACTTTCTAAATTAAGATCAATGTCATGTCTTAAGGCCACCAAGTAGGAACCATTATCTTCAACATCAAAAATAAATTGGTCTTCCTTATGAAGAGTAGGGATATGAACCTAACTCATTAACAAGTAGAGGGACTAAATACCCTAAGATTATTTCACTAAGAGTCCTTCACAAGGGAGTATTTTCCAACACTTTACACCTTCTTTCATTTCCCATTAATGTTTAACTTTATGTCCCCATATTTACTTGAGGTCTCTCTACTATCCAACCCAAATCCCATATGTGGATAGGGGGTAGAGGATAGCCAGACGTCTTCCTAGAAGTCAATTTTCTCACTGTTGCCAATTTTACAAATGATGCCTTTATTTAGGAGATCCTTAAAGTTAGTTATAGCTTTCAAAAAGGAAAATCCATCCATATGACCTTCTTCCCATAGGAATTCATTTGCTTCCACTCCTTCCAAGCATTTATCTGATAATTCTTTCCCAATCACTATTTTCCTTTGATAGTTTCCAACCCATTTTTGCCAACAAGGCTCTGTTCATAGATTTAATGCTTCTTAGGCCGAGGCCTCCATTTGATTTTGGGAGGCAAACTATTTCCCATTCAATGAGGTTATATCTAAATATTTCTTTAGTACCCTTCCATAAGAAGTTTTTTTAAATTTGTTCAATTTTAGTAGCCATTTTGGAAGGCATTCTAAAAATGGACATATGGTAAACATGAATGCTCTATATGGAGGCCTTAAGTAACTATTATTTACATACCTAAGTAATAAGGTGACCATTCCATACTACTAATTTCCTTTGGATATGATCAATGAGAGGGTACCAAATCCTAGAATACATTTTTCCTTCAAAGAGTGGGATGCTTAAATGACTTGATAGCAGATCACCCACTTGACAGTCTAATATTTTGGAAATTATTTTCTAATGGAAGATAGGGGTGTTAATGAAAAAAGAGAGCTCTTTTGAAATTTGAGACACTGATTGGAGACATTTTCATAATTATTTAAAATGGATTTTAATTGCTTCACTTTTAGAATATAGGCTTATCCTAAAATGATGGTGTTAATAATGAATTATTCATGAGTGATAGGATATGTATTTAGAGCCACTGAGATTCCTTTAATTAGTCTATGACTGTGATATTTCATAAAGCTTCTATCTAGCATTTCTACTATAATGATGAAGAGGTAAGGATATAGGGGTTCACCCTATCTTAGTCCTCTTGAATTAAAAAAAAAAACCTTTGGGAACACCATTTATGATAATAAAAAATTTAGGAGTGGTGATACAGTTTTAGATAATCTTCTTGGTGTCTTGGTTTAAACCCAACCTTTCTAAAATCTACATGAGGAATCTCCAAGAGACTTGATCATAAGCTTTCAACATATCCAACTTGAGAAACATGACCTTCCTTGAGGATCTAAATATGGAGTGAATGGCCTCATAAAACAAAACTATGCCATCTATAATTTGTCTACCAATCATAAATGCCCCATATTGTTCCCCTATAACTTTATCAAGGATGTTTTACCAATATAGAGGAGCACATTTTGTATGTGGTATTACAAAGACTAATGGGTTGGAAGTATTGAACATTAGTATCACCCTAATTTTTTGGAACAAGTACAAGGAGAGTGTTATTAATTTCCTTGAGTATAGATTTCAATTTAAAAAAATCTCTAGTAGCTACTTTGACCTCCAGATGAACAATGTACCAAAATTTTTAGAAGAAGAGTAGGGGAACCCATCATGTCTTAGTGCTTTGGATCCCTCCATTAAAAAGATTGCACTTTTTATTTCCTCATCAGAAGGAACCTTGGTGAGGAAGACATTGTCAGTAGTTGAAAAGACTTTATCAAAAATTTTGAGAGTGGAAGCTACTAGATGATCTAGTACACATTATTACAAGAGGATAATTTAAAAAAATATATTATATGGTAGGATATGTCATCTTCATCTCTACTGATAGCCCTATTTTCCATTTGTAATTAGGATATTCTATTGATGTTCCTATGTCTAGTTATAGAGTGATGGAAGAATTTGGTATTCTTGTCACCCTCCTTTAGCCATGAACATCTATACTTTTGTTTTCAAAAGGCTTCCTCTCTTGCTTCTAGGTTATGAAATTTTCAAAGTTCTTTTTCCATGGAAATTGTGTGATTGTTGTAACTTCTCGAAGAACAAATATCTTCAATAACCAAAGGTTCCACTTCAAGATCCTTTTTTTTCATGAATATATCACCAAAAACTTCCTTATTCTAAAATTTTAACTTTATTTTGAGGAAGTTGAGTTTTTTAGTAAGGATAAACATGGCAGTTCCTGAGAAGAGTTATTTCCACCACTCTTTCATGGACTTTTTGAGATTGGGATGAAGAAGCCACATGATTTTGAACTTGAAGGGGTAGCATTTAGGTTTTGAAATCTTGTCTTCATAAAAAACCAAGGGATTATGATCAAACCTAGTTTTGAGTAAGGAGGAAAGCTTACTCAAGAAATGGATGTCCAAGTTTAGGGAAATCATAAATCTATCTAGGTGGACTTGGATCAAGTTTTCCCCTAGTCTTATATTAGACCACATAAAATGATTTCCATTTAGGTCCACATCTACTAATCTTACATTTGTAATGAAGTCATTAAACTACAACATGATGTCAATGAGGTCTAAATGCCCCCCTTTTATCCCCAAATGTGAGGGGGGTGTTAAATTCTCCAACAACAATCTAGTTCTAATTAACATAGGTCCTTCAAAAATCTAACATGCTTTTCCAAAGAAGTTTTATGGCAAATTTTGCATTTGGGGTGTAAACATTGGTTAGAATCCATCTATCATTGCTGCCTAGATCCATGAACAAAACATAAATCTAATGATTAGACTTCCATAGGAGGTCTCCTCCCAAGACATCTGGGTTCCAAAAGACTGCTAGACCACTTTAAGTTGTAGTAGACTCAGAGGATAGGGCTTGGGAATTTTTCTAGATTCTCTCTACACATGCTTTGAGAATAGAATTAGATATTTTTGTCTCTTGAATGATAAGAATAGATGGAAAAACACTTTTGATGAGATTGCAAAGGGTCCTTTATTTCTTGGGGTTATTTAAACCCCTTAAATTCCAAGAAAGGATTTTGATTTATTATCCTAATAGATCTTAAGATTTTTGTTAGGAGCCCTTAGTAAACTCTTTATCCATTTCTAATTCCTTATGACCATCCTTGGGGATATTCCCATAGGTTTAAGGGTGACACCAATGTTGGATTTTTTCCTACCTTTTTTATTTTTAGAATTAATGACAGACCCTTCATCTGGGGGAATGTCTTGGGGGGAGAAAGAGTTTTAGAACATTGTCCCCAATCTTTGTAGAGCTTTGATGACTTTGAGAAAGGGGAGAGTGGGGAGCCTTAAAGTGGGGAGGGAAAGGGCCATCCAAGTAGTCAAAGAAGGGGCTAGTTTGTGCAAGATCTTGAGTAGACTCAAAAATTAGGGTAGGTAGATGGGTACCTAAAGAAGGGGGAGGAAGAGGAGGTGTAAGGGGAAATCAGGCTAAAGGAGAAAAAGGGGGAGAGGGGGCATCAGAGATGGAATCCATTGGGGAATAAAGGGATATGATGGGTTTAAGAGGGGGTGAAATGGGCACTAGGTTAGGGGGATGGGCTAAATGAATTGAGGGGGGTGGTACGCTTGAGGGGGTGGCTAACACCCTATGGGAGGATAAAGGGGAAAGAGAGGATGAGGGGGAGAGAGCAAGGGGAAGGGGCCCAAGGGAAATACTAGGGAAAGGGAGGAAGGAGAGGGGGATAGGGGGAGTGATAGGGAGAAGCACCCCAAGGGGGCTTAAATCATGTAGGGACTCTAAACTAGCAAGTAAAACAAGAGGATAAAAAGGGTTAGAATAAGGAGTACCTTTCAAGATTCCAGAAGGAGAGACACTCGAAGGGGATCAGGGGGAGCCAATTCTAAGAGGGAGTACTAATCATCACTCCATTTTTTCCACCTCTTTGATAATCTCTTTATATGAGGGAGAGGCATAATCCTAGCCTTTCTTTGGACAGTCACGAAGAGAATGACTTGAAACATTATACCTTGGGAAAATGATTACATTATTTTCACACACAATATTATGCATCTATTCATTATATTTTGACTTGATCTTGATCTCATGTAGTAGGGGCTTGTTGGTAGAAAGGAAAATGTGAAGATGGGAAGCAACCATTCTCTAAAAAGAGAGATTAATTGGATCAATTTTAATAGGTTGACCCAGGGCCTTGGTGATACCAATGATGACTTCCAAATGCCAATATTCTAAGGGGATTTTAGGGAGAAGAACCCACATTAGAACATCATGCATGGATGTATTTTTGAAGCTTGACATGACCTTCCATATATGGATAGAAACACTCACTTTCCCCATAAACTAGGGGCCTTCTGAGAGAGCCTTGATGTAATCATCTTACAAATAAAAATTTACTAGGAATAAACCTCTAGCTAGAGTGACTACTCCAGGTGATCTTTGGGTTGTCACCTTTATTTTGACCATTTATGGAAGGCATCAATATTTATATGATAATTGTTTACCCTAGTAAGAATGGATTTAATTAGATCCATTTTGGCTTACTCCATGATGGGGTCTAGAACATGGATGAAAATCTCATTGTCAGCTTCCTCTGAGAAGATCTAAAAATGTGAAAAGACTTGACCAACCAAGTTTTTTCCTTTGACCATGTTAGCCCATGATAATTTAGGAACATAAGTATAAGATAATAAACTCATTTGTATAAGATAAGAAACTCATTATCTGACTACTTTAGGGTGAAATATGACACCTTAATACTATTATCTATCATGTATTCCATCAGGTGAAGCCCATGAGTAGAGCCATGTGGGGTTTGACCTCAGAAAGAGTATTGTCGATTCCTTCCTATGCTTAGACATTATGAACATAACCATTCTAGTTTTCCTACCTAAGTAGAAATTCAAATTGTTGAAGATCCTTTGTAACATCAATTTTTTGAAAATCCATGTTTCTTCAATACCATTTATTCTCTAAAGTATGTAGATTTATTTTTCAAATTTAAGATAAAATTTCTTGATACTAATATTTAAGAATCATAATCACACTTGAACACTTATAGTTTAAATCATTAAGATTTCATATTTTCTCTTTTATCAAACTTTCAAAATTAGGTAAGCTTCAAGACTAATAAAAACCTTTCATTGTGTAGTTCAAGTTAATTTTAATCTTACTTAAATTTAATATTTTTAGATTCAATGTGTTTGAGATTGGCAACCATAAATAAAAATAATTTAAAATTCCCCCTCCTAGTACAAGTAATAGTTCAAGGAAATTTTTTAATAGTAATATAGGATAAAATAATCCACCCAAATCCTACAACAATTTCTTATTTGTAGGATTAAACAAATCAAATGGATTCACTAATTAATTTCATGATATACATGAACCATTCCTTGATAAATCATCCTTTGATTCCTTTAGAACATATTATTACATTAAGGTAGTATAATTTTGAATTGATACTAATTTTGGAAAGTTATTCAAGGCCAAATTAGGAAATATGATGTTATATAAGGTGTTCCCCTTTCCCAAATTCATAATTATATGTGCCTATAATAATGACCCAAAAAATTGAGCCATAGTTTATTATAAAAATTTTGGATTAAAGTAGTAGTTATGGTGAGCATAAGGGAGGAATAAATTGGAGGCATGTTGGACCTTATGAAAATTAGGGAATCCAATCTAGAAATAACTTCAATAAAACTATATTTTTTTCTAGTGACTATACAACATGTAGTCAATATGTAAAGTCCTAGTTGTTAAGTCATATCATAACAGATGGAAATGTACCAACAAGGCATCCTCATTATGGTTTGAGAATAGTTAAAGGATAGGTTTAGGAAATATATCTATATTTTATTTTATTTTAGGTTATATATTGATAAATATAATGGAGGACTATGTGTTATAAATGGTATATGAAATCCCATTTGAATACAATATGGTTTATTTCAAATATGATAAGCACTTTTTTGACTCCATCCATATTCAATTGGAGTTGATTTCTAGAAATCGATAAAGTAAATTTAGATTCAACATGTGTCATTTCCTTATGTGGAGCCATTAGACTTGGATTTAAAATAATAAGCTTCAGCTCAAGTTTTATTAAGATATTTACCACAAATTATTATTTCCAACATGTTATTAGTCATGAAAGATAAGGATATATGATGATAATAAATACTATATGCATTATTTTGTCATCCCATGGTATCAATCCATTGTAGCTAATTGCATGAATAAAATGCCTCAAAGTTACAAAAAAATTCATCTAATTTGGAACAAATATTCATTTGGTAGATTGGTTCTTGATGGAAGACTACATTGTCATTAGATTTTATGGTGCTAAATTTAAACCATTCAAATTTCTAAAACATGTTATAAACATCATTTTTTCCTTAGAATATATAAGGTAGATAGACAATTTAGATTAAAAAACATTTTAATGGTGTTGACAAGAAGTCTATATTTACTTCTTCACCTTCTCATTTTTAAGGATTCACATTTGATAGGAAGGCATTCCATGTTGTTCATAATATTTTATATTTTTATTATTCTGAATGTGGGTCCTTCTATTAGAGGTATGCCCCATCTATATTAATAAAGTCAAAACTAGTTACAGTGAAGTTTTTTGTAAATAAAATGTATCATTAAAGTAAACCCTTATTTGAAAATATTAAAAATAAGGACTCTTGTGAATAAATGGTGTAAATATCATACAAATAATTGGTAAGAAAGGCATCACAAATCAACAAGTTGTCAATGAAATGCAAAACAATTCACTCCCTAAGAGGTATAACAATTCTTATGTGAAGGTGAATAGCCTCTCCATAAAAACATCCAAACCAGACTAATGCAATATATTATAGAGGATAAAAGGACTAGAGGGAAAATAGAGACCTTATATATAATGAGGAAGGAGTTGGGGTGCCCTAAAACTAATGTTGTGGTGAAATCGACTAGGAAATTGAACCATGAAATTTATGGGATGAAGAAAACTCCTTGCATAAATATTACTCTAATGATGACATTTAAGTATTAATTGAACAAGGAGTCAAGGTGGGGATTCTCAAACCTATATTTACACCTATATTATAGATTAATATATGTAAACACAATATGCCAAGAGGGAATAAATAGTTGTAAGGTTGATGGGATATCAAGGTGGTGGTTTGGGGCTGAAGGGTGAGGGAGTTTAGATACCACTAAAAGTGGAGAATATGAAAAATGGATACATGTTGGGTATTGGATCTTATGTTCATGATCATTCCATTTCCATTAAAAATTATAACACGACCTTTAAATATTTGGTAAGATCTTCCAATTGTTAACCTCAACATTCTCATTTTATAATGACAAAATCTTCTAAAGGTGTTCAACCTCATTGTGGGGATAAGGGTAAGGATAAGATAAAGGGTAAAAATTAAATGGTAGGAGATAGACATAGAGAAAAAATACACAAGAATGAGAATGATTTATTTATGGTTAAATTTAATCCCAAAAGTAAATCAAAGATGTTAACTAGTTCTTTTGTTGTTGTCTCCACTTCAAGCATAGTGAGACCTCAAACTCATGTATATATAGTCTTCATGGAGTGAATGCATGTAAATTTACATTTATGTGTCCATTTTGACCATTGTGTAACCTTATAGTATTATGTAATCAGTTTCCTCCATTGTAAATGAGATCCTTATAACTCCTTTGCATATGTAAACTCAATAGTTGATAGCTTCAGGTGCCACTACCATTGGACCTAAAAAATACCCTATCATTCAAAGGTTAATTAGGAAGTGGGATGTCCCCATATATGTTGAACATAAAGAAATTTTTTTAAAGGTATCACAACATAATGAGAAAACCATGAAGGGGTTGATAGACCCAATGATCAGTTCAAAACCTACTACTCCCAGGTTATTTTCTACTTTTAATTATCAAATAGGAACTATTGAATATGTGATATCCAAACCAAAAGTTTTAAAACCAAAAAATAAAATGTTTTAGACTCATTATACCATGATATATATTTCATTTAATATGGAAACCTTTAAAAAAATAAGACACGATCAATGTATCCAGAAGAAATAATCATGTTTTATATGAATCATTGGTAAAGGCAAACAAAGAAAACAATAAATTAAATAAATAGGCTTAAAAATTTAAGGTCGAAATTGATTCACTAAATGCAAAAAATAAATCAAATGGGATTAAGATAATATATTTAGATAAAATATCATATCCCAGTCCTTAAAGTTGGATGATACACTTGACCTCAAGAGGTTGGGAAAAGAATTGCAATGTGTTAGACAAGATTAAAAATATCAAATTTATGTGGAGATTATTTATTTAAACAAGTTAAGGGAATCAAAAATTAATAGGTTACCAATAAAGAGGTTGTAATGAATTTCTACGAGCCCATATGGGAAGATATAATTAATATTGTTGATGGTTTGAGGGAAATGTTGGAATACATGGATTGTTTACTAGTCTAACATGAGGAGGTGAAGTTGGTGATTGAGGTTGCTAAAATAGAATTAGACTCAAGAGAAGACTCATAATATAAATAATGAAAAATTTAAAACTTGTCATAAAAATTATCTAATATTGATTTGGTAGGTACACCCAAAATGAGAAGAAATGATGTAGTTTTAAAGGCATCAATAGTCACATGGAAATATACAAAGTTACGAGAGCCACAATTTTTTTTTGAGTTAGTGTAACTACTTTTTTTAGGGGATGTAGGGGAAGATTAATATTCTCATTGGTTTAGGTTTTACATCTCCTTGGAATGATAAGAAACATCTGATATCAAAAGAGGATTTATTCAATAATATTTAGGTGTGAAAATAAAATAGGGACTAATTCATTAATTGTTTTGAGCAACCAAATTAGATTGATTGGAAAATAAAAGATTTGTTGAAACACCTATTGACCTTATAATGAATATTACAATATTTTTTAATAAAAAATCCTTTATTAACTATGAATTAATCTTCTAAATTTTACTTGATCCATTATTATTTATCTAAAATTGAGATGCATGTAGATGATGAGTGGGACTTGTTGCTCAAGTTGATAATGATTACTAAGATTCCTAATATTTTTAGTGATTTTTGTATTGTAATGATCCTTTGTCACCTCCCACCCATTAAATTATAATGTAATTTTAAATTTTACTAATGGACATCAGAGAAATTGAGTATAAATGTTTAGAAAATGAGATTTGAATTTGGGAGATGTAACTTTGATGCCGCGTTACACAATTTTTTTTGTATGTTAAGTACATCTATCCTATATCAAGATGTTATTATGATATGTTATAATGTTACTCAAATGTTGTTATGTCCATATAACATTGACTCTTTAGTATATTTATATCATATATTTTTATATTAATTTTATAACTATGTATATTTAAAACTATTTTTATTTTGATATGTAACTTAGTTTCAAGTTTGGTAGGTTGCACTAGTCAATAATATCATATTATTTAAAAAAATAAATTACAAATTTGGTTATAACTGTATTTTAATTAAAAATTGTTTTTACTAAGAAATTTTACAAAAAAGATTTCCATTAATCATTTGAAATATTTTTTTCAAGTATCATGAGGTAAACGAAGATAATAGAAAAAATAAATATGAACCTAAAATCATATTGCAAGATGTAGTAATTTATTTTGCAAGTATCATGAGGTAAATGATGGAATAAGTCCTATAAATCCACTATATATAGAGCTACAATTTAAAATGAATTTAAAGTATTTTTATAACCATGGTACATGGATTTTTATTTGATTTTACACTATATCACTCAACATATATATTTAAAGTGCATGTGCAAAACACTATATCAAAATAAATTAACCCAAAACTTACATTGAAGAAGAATTTATGACAAGTGTGTCCTACAGTTTAGCCCACTTTGAGGGTGGTGGTTTATACAATATGATCTACGTCTTTTATTGATCCATATTGATTTTTTTTTAAAATAGCACTGATCTTCAAATTTATAACTCCATATACCTTAATGAGGTAATTTTTAATATGCATTTTATCCTCTTTCAATGCTTTTCCATAATTTTTAATAAGGGATTTAGTTGATTATTATCATTCTCCTATATTATTAAAACCATCATTTATACTGTAAGGGGAAGACATGACTCTTAAAATTATATCATTAATGTCATCTTGTGCTTGTAGAGATTTACATTTTCCTTTATCCACTTGTATTTTCAATCTTCTTACCATTAAAATGGCCTCCACTAAATTTGTTATATTTTTCATTAATAGTTATACATCATCCCAACCAATTCTAATTATTTGATGATAATTAACATTAATATTAAACTTGAGGTCTTTAAATTCATTTTGTCTTACCACCCATTTGTCGTAGATGGTGTTGAACCTTTCATAGGCCTTGATAGCCAAATTAGGAATAGTTTTTATTAATAATTAGAAATCATCCCAACCAATTCCAATGATTTCTTGATCATACTTAACATCAATTTTAAACTTTAGATCTTCAAATTCCTTTTTTATTACCACCCATTTGTCATAGATGGTGTTGAACCTTTCCTAGGCCTTGATAGAAAAATTAGGAATAGGTCTACTTGATTTGATAATTTCATATATGTTTTTGGATAGAGCATGTATAGTTTTAACCTTGGGATCTAACAATGTAATCATAGTATTTTTGTTGTGGGAATCCAATGCCACATTATCTATACCTTTATCTATGAGTGAAATCACTACCTTTTCTATCTATGCTTATAAGTATACTATATTAGTGTCCATGGGATTTATTGTTTGGGTTTGAACAATGTCAGTTTCATTCATGGATGTGTATTGGTTCTTCATTAATCATATCTCCTTTTGAAATTGATCACAATTTTTAGTTTTTGCATATAATGCCTAGTGTAAAAGAAGATTCTCACATCTATATTTTGTACATTGTTATTCTAAGTGCCTTACCTAATTTTCAAATAATTTTAATTAGTTACAATATAGGTTGCACCTTAAAATTACATACATACATACATACATACATATATATATATATATATATATATATATATATATATATATATATATATATATATATATATATATATATATATATATATATATATATATATATATATATATATATCTATACATACACACACACACACACATATATATACACACACACACACATATATATATATATATACATATATATATATATACATATATATATACATATATATATATATATATATGTATATATGTGTGTGTGTGTGTATGTATATATATATATATATATATGTGTGTGTGTGTGTGTGTGTGTGTGTGTGTGTGTGTGTGTGTGTGTGTGTGTGTGTGTGTGTACATATATATATATATATATATACATATATATATATATATATATATATATATGCATGTATGTATGTATGTATATATATATGTATGTATATACACACACATATTTTATATACATACATATATATATATATATATGTATATATGTATATGTATATATATAGATATATATGTATATGTATGTATGTATGTAGTATATACATATATACATATATACACACACATGTATATATGTATGTGTGTGTGTGTGTGTGTGTGTGTGTGTAGACATATTGACATATCTCTAACCTTAATTAATTGCAAGATCCCTTATAAACCATATGTTGTCATTTCATACAAAGGTTTATTATGTACAAGGACCATTATACACTCAACTAATTTCTCCGTATCTACATCAAATTTGGCCATGGAAGGCTTTAGCATTTTTTTTAGAAAAGGCATAAACTTTTAAGTTGTTAGAGGAATTTTTCTCTCTCATGATTTAATGCATTACTAATGCTCTTTTAGGATCTCATTTAGGTAGGATCATCATATTATTTTCATTTAGAATTATTTTTTCCACTTTTGGAGTAACACTCTCCAAGGAGACCTATTTTCACTTTGATATAGGGGTGTAGATTGATTGAGTTCTATTTTTATGTTCTATCTCTATGGCCACATAGTCCACTAGTGGCTTGAATTAACTTCATTTTTTTATCAATACTTTTCATGTCCTATAGGATTCCTTAGTTTACATAAAATCCAGATTCCAAAAAAATATCTTTGTTCATGGACCCTTTGGTCATCTAGATCTTCATTATCTAGGATGTTTTTAACATTCTTATATTTTCCATAGTATAATCCTTCTACTTATTATGGGTTGAACTTCATAGAAAATCCTTATTAATATGTTCCTCAACAACTCTCATGGGATTGTGCTCTTGAAATACCTTTTGAGCACTCTCTTCCTTTAGTTGTCCCATCTAAAATTTATCCACCTCATGTTGTACCTCCATGGCTTGTATCTCATCCACTATTAGCCTAGTAGTTGTAAGTTATTTTTTCATAGGCTTAAAAAATAGATACTTTGAAACCCATTCAATTTGAAAATTCATTGACATATTATACTGACACACCTTCTCACCCCCCCCCCCCCCCCACCACCATATTTTTTTTTATTTTCATCATCAACTTATGGGAATTCATTATTAATAATCTTAGTCCCACTACCCTAAGATTTCCCTAAATCAATAAAAACATCTTCATGTTGTTAATGGAATCTCCACAATGTAACTCATCAAAACCTTGTTAAATCCCCCGATCATAACATAATTAGGATGTAATGTAAGATTTATGATTTTTAATATTGATTCTACATGAGTTAGATATTTTATTCTTTCACAATCTATACAAAATCAATTTTATAGATTTAGGAATAATTATTTTTCTTTAGTTTTGATCGACATTTTGGATCACCACCCATGATAATTCATTAGAAGAATAGGATTTATGATTGAATAACAAACCTACACTACTTAAATAGGGTAGATAATAATGGTCACATGAGGTATTAAATGGGAGGATAGTCATTTCCCAAGTTTTTAAATTGTGTCCACCTCCCTTTCAATATTGCAAGCTCATAACCTAATGTGAGATTAAATACAAAATCTGAAATTATTAAATCAAATCAAATTTTTATAAAGTTGATCCCATTAATAGGGCATATTTACCTCCAAATGTTTTTGGATAGTTGATTAAAGAAAATTAATAAATTGGTCAATAATTAACTTAATATAATTTTAATTTTAATTACTATCTTGATTAAATTATTATGAAAGATTAGTTATTTTTTTTTTAATTTAAATTAAATTGTAAAAAAAAAATTTGGATAACCTATATTAAATATTTTTGCTAATAAGTTTCCATTTGTGACCTATCCCCAAACCCTTGACACTATTAATATTATAGGAGTGTATATTGATTTCAATAACTTCCATTAATTTTAATTTATAGAAATGGTTTTCCAAGGACATGACTCTAGATATTCAATGCATATCACATGTTTGGTTTTGCATGAGTGCTCAACGAGAGCCACCTTCTCTTTCCTTTCAAGTTCAATATAAACCACATATTCCTTGATTCTCATGTGGGTGAACCTTCCCATTTATTTGATGTAAGGAATTATATAAGAGCATTCCATAATTTATTAATAGTAAGGAAGGTGGTTTGGATATTTTGGCATTTTATAATTTTAGTTATCTTATTATAAATACACTCAATGTATGATAAGAACACTATTGATTTGTCATATAAATTCACCTTTTGTCTATGTCTATTAATATTATACTTAATTTATTTTATAGCCATAGCAACATGTTCCCCCATGTAACCATACATTATAAAAACTCTTTTTAAGTGATTAATTTATTGATCAAGGTTATTTTTATCACAAATTCTGAAATTTATAGTGGCCAATGTTTTTAACACCCCTACCTTATGTGATAGGTGATGATGATAAAAGGTATGAAATTAAATGTTCACGTGTGTGCCTTTTTTGTAAACCTTCATAGATAGAGATCCATTCCCTTCCTTGGAAATGAAAACATATAAGAAAGGTAGGCTACCCTCCACCTCAATTTCCTTGGTGAATTTTTTGCTAGTAATGAGACTATTAAGGTGGTAATAAAAGTCTTCCAAATTTTCCATTTCATGTTACCAACATAGATTGGTGTCATTGACATATTTCTTCCACCATTTGGGTTTCAAAGGAAATGCATGTAGATCCCTCTCTTCAAACTTTTCCTTGAAGAGGTTGGATACCACTGGGGAAACATATGAATCAGTCACCATACCTTCACATTGTTCATATATAACATCTTTAAAGGATAAGAAATTGGAATTTAGACATAATTCTATTGATGATGTTGTTTCCTCATTTGTGAGATTCAAGACCACTGTGTTTGCTTCTTTGATAGGAACTTTTGTGAAGAGGGACACCAAATCAAAACTAACCAACAAATAAAAATTATCCACCTTATTTTTATTGATAAATTCCATGAAATCCCTTGAGTCATATACAAAAAGGAAGTTTTTACCACTAGAGGTTTCAATCTATTAGATAAGAAAGATGTAACACCACAGGTAAGAGAGTCAGTAGTGTTGATAATAGGCCTTAAAAGATTAAATTATTTATGGATATTTGGGATACCATAGAACCTAGGGGTAACCTCTTTGTTAAGAATCAACATGTTAATGGTCAAGATGTTAAGATACGAATTTTTGATAACCTTCGTTACATTTTTTAAAATGTGAGAAACAGAGTTATGGTCAACCCTCTTGTAGCTACCACTGTTATTGAGGTGGTGTTCCATCTTAGAGACATAATCCCTATGATTCATAATAATAGTTACATTTCCTTTTTTAGATTTGAGGATAAAAATTACTTTTTATTGCTTAAATATTTAAGATCCCCCATTCCTCTTTAGATATGTTCCTTGGAGGGGGTTTTGCATGACATAAATACATTGCATAGTCTTACTTAAATTCTTCCACAATGTTTAAATCAATTATTTTAATACACTATAAATACCAATGATGAAGTCCTATTTTGGGATATTTTGAGGAGTGATAGAAAAACCTAAACCCATTTTTAAAATATTGAAGGTGTATTTATCTATATGCAAGTCAAACAAGTTTACTACCAAGTTATCCTCCCAATCCGATATTATCTTATTATCATTATTATTATGATTTTATGATTATTATTATTAATGTTGATGTTATTATTATTATTATTATTTTGAAGTATTTATTATTATTATAATTTTTTTGAAGTATTTATTATTATTATTATTATTAAATGAATAAATGGCCAAATAATTAACAATATTTGAGTTAATAAAATCTAGGACATCAAGGGATGGGGAAAAATGGTGTCATGGTTAATGATTGTGATGCCTTCATATTTGAAAACATTACTAACAAATTCACCCAAATTATTAATTTTTTTAATAAATTAACCATAAACCTAAAAATACTAATAATATTCCAAGGAATGACAACTTTAAGATGAGATTGTCCATATGGATGAAAAAGTCCACCCATTGTTGAGATTCCAAGGAGACTATTGTGATAGGCCCCAATAAAAGAGAAAACATGTTATCTTATAACTTTTTTTATTTTTATACTATCTCACCCACATCCTATTTGTGTGTGTGTGTGTGTGTGTGTGTGTGTGTGTGTGTGTGTGTGTGTGTGTGTGTGTGTGTGTGTGTGTGTGTGTGTGTGTGTGTGTGTGTGTGTGTGTGCATACAAATAACACATGTTAAACTATGCACTCAAATTCTTGAGGTTAGGCCAAGATAAGTGATTTAATGGGTAACCTAAATAAAATGAGATGAGGCTAGACCTAAGGATGAAGGAAATATGGGATGGAAGCCTTATATTTGGATATTATTGACTTGGTGACTAAGGATATGAAGGGGGCCTACTAATGGAATTATGAGACTATATTGTTCATCTAAGGCTTTAAGTTGGATAATGATAAGATATGAACTATGGGTGAAGTGAAAAACCTGAAGCCTAAGCTCATAATTGATATCAATTTGAATTGCACTTGTTGGAATGTGAGCAGTCACTCTAGGAAATGGACTAACACTATGAGGATAAAGAGGCTCAATGAGTGTCATCCAATGGTAGAGAAAGATTGGTCATAAATGAATGTGTAACTTTTTTTTATTGTGTTTCAAGATAATTTATTATTTTTTGAATGTGTGAGCAATAAGTTTTTCTTTACTCATCTTGATAAGGCTTTAGGAATTATTTTGGTACTTATGCACATTTTAACAAGGTTTTTGTAATTAAAATGAAATTGAACTATTTGATGAAATGATATTAAATTTAAAATGATTGAAGGAAATTTAAAATTAAATTAAAGTAAATGTTATTATTTTTTGTATTTTTAATGATATTTTGATGTATGCAACTCTAAAACTTAAATCTAGACTAAGAGTGAAAATGCTAATTTTTACCCCTTTTCTAGATGCAAGCTTTAGCCTATATACAAGCTAAATGAAACTATTTATTTTTTTACTTTCAAATTATAAATTAAAATATAATACAATTAATGATTTATGTATGTATGTATGTATGTATGTATGTATATATGTATGTATGTATGTATATATATGTATGTATATACACACACACATATTATATGTATATATGTTTATGTATATATATAGATATATATGTATATGTATATATGTATATGTATATATATAGATATATATGTATATGTATGTATGTAGTATATACATATATACATATATACACACACATATGTATGTGTGTGTGTGTGTGTGTGTGTGTGTAGACATATTGACATATCTCTAACCTTAATTAATTTCAAGGTCCCTTATAAACCATATGTTGTCATTTCATACAAAGGTTTATTATGTACAAGGACCATTATACACTCAACTAATTTCTCCATATCTACATCAAATTTGGCCATGGAAGGCTTTAGCATTTTTTTTAGAAAAGGCATAAACTTTTAAGTTGTTAGAGGAATTTTTTTCTCTTATGATTTGATGCATTACTAATGCTCTTTTAGGATCTCATTTAGGTAGGATCATCATATTATTTTCATTTAGAATTATTTTTTCCACTTTTGGAGTAACACTCTCCAAGGAGACCTATTTTCACTTTGATATAGGGGTGTAGATTGAATGAGTTCTATTTTTATGTTCTATCTCTATGGCCACATAGTCCACTAGTGGCTTGAATTAACTTCATTTTTTATCAATACTTTTCATGTCCTATAGGATTCCTTAGTTTACATAAAATCCAGATTCCAAAAAAATATCTTTGTTCATAGACCCTTTGGTCATCTAGATCTTCATTATCTAGGATGTTTTTAACATTCTTATATTTTCCATAGTAAAATCCTTCTACTTATTATGGGTTGACCTTCATAGAAAATCCTTATTAATATGTTCCTCAACAACTCTCATGGGATTGTGCTCTTGAAATACCTTTTGAGCACTCTCTTCCTTTAGTTGTCCCATCTAAAATTTATCCAACTCATGTTGTACCTCCATGGCTTGTATCGCATCCACTATTAGCCTAGTAGTTGTAAGTTATTTTTTCATAGGCTTAAAAAATAGATACTTTGAAACCCATTCAATTTGAAAATTCATTGACATATTATACTGACACACCTTCTCACCCCCCCCCCCCCCACCACCACCCTATTTTTTTTTATTTTCATCATCAACTTATGGGAATTCATTATTAATAATCTTAGTCCCACTACCCTAAGATTTCCCTAAATCAATAGAAACATCTTCATGTTGTTAATGGAATCTCCACAATGTAACTCATCAAAACCTTGTTAAATCCCCCGATCATAACATAATTAGGAAGTAATGTAAGATTTATGATTTTTAATATTGATTCTACATGAGTTAGATATTTTATTCTTTCACAATCTATACAAAATCAATTTTATAGATTTAGGAATAATTATGTTTCTTTAGTTTTGATCGACATTTTGGATCACCACCCATGATAATTCATTAGAAGAATAGGATTTATGATTGAATAACAAACCTACACTACTTAAATAGGGTAGATAATAATGGTCACATGAGGTATTAAATGGGAGGATAGTCATTTCCCAAGTTTTTAAATTGTGTCCACCTCCCTTTCAATATTGCAAGCTCATAACCTAATGTGAGATTAAATACAAAATCTGAAATTATTAAATCAAATCAGATTTTTATAAAGTTGATCCCATCAATAGGGCATATTTACCTACAAATGTTTTTGGATAGTTGATTAAAGAAAATTAATAAATTGGTCAATAATTAACTTAATATAATTTTAATTTTAATTACTATCTTGATTAAATTATTATGAAAGATTAGTTATTTTTTTTTTAATTTAAATTAAATTGTAAAAAAAAAAATTGGATAACCTATATTAAATATTTTTGCTGATAAGTTTCCATCTGTGACCTATCCCCAAACCCTTGACACTATTAATATTATAGGAGTGTATATTGATTTCAATAACTTCCATTAATTTTAATTTATAGAAATGGTTTTCCAAGGACATGACTCTAGATATTCAATGCATATCACATGTTTGGTTTTGCATGAGTGCTCAACGAGAGCCACCTTCTCTTTCCTTTCAAGTTCAATATAAACCACATATTCCTTGATTCTCATGTGGGTGAACCTTCCCATTTATTTGATGTAAGGAATTATATAAGAGCATTCCATAATTTATTAATAGTAAGGAAGGTGGTTTGGATATTTTGGCATTTTATAATTTTAGTTATCTTATTATAAATACACTCAATGTATGATACGAACATTATTGATTTGTCATATAAATTCACCTTTTGTCTATGTCTATTAATATTATACTTAATTTATTCTATATCCATAACAACATGTTCCCCCATGTAACCATTCATTATAAAAACTCTTTTTAAGTGATTAATTTATTGATCAAGGTTATTTTTGTCACAAATTTTGAAATTTATAGTGGCCAATGTTTTTAACACCCCTAACTTATGTGATAGGTGATGATGATAAAAGGTATGCAATTAAATGTTCATGTGTGTGCCTTTTTTGTAAACCTTCATAGATAGAGATCCATTCCCTTCCTTGGAAATGAAAACATATAAGAAAGGTAGGCTACCCTCCACCTCAATTTCCTTGGTGAATTTTATGCTAGTAATGAGACTATTAAGGTGGTAATAAAAGTCTTCCAAATTTTCCATTTCATGTCACCAACATAGATTGGTGTCATTGACATATTTCTTCCACCATTTGGGTTTCAAAGGAAATGCATGTAGATCCCTCTCTTCAAACTTTTCCTTGAAGAGGTTGGATACCACTAGGGAAACATATGAATCAATCACCATACCTTCACATTGTTCATATATAACATCTTTAAAGGAGAAGAAATTGGAATTTAGACATAATTCTATTGATGATGTTGTTTCCTCATTTGTGAGATTCAAGACCACTGTGTTTGCTTCTTTGATAGGAACTTTTGTGAAGAGGGACACCAAATCAAAACTAACCAACAAATAAAAATTATCCACCTTATTTTTATTGATAAATTCCATGAAATCCCTTGAGTCATAGACAAAAAAGAAGTTTTTACCACTAGAGGTTTCAATCTATTAGATAAGAAAGATGTAACACCACAGGTAAGAGAGTCAGTAGTGTTGATAATAGGCCTTAAAAGATTAAATTATTTATGGATATTTGGGATACCATAGAACCTAGGGGTAACCTCTTTGTTAAGAATCAACATGTTAATGGTCAAGATGTTAAGATACGAATTTTTGATAACCTTCGTTACATTTTTTAAAATGTGAGAAACAGAGTTATGGTCAACCCTCTTGTAGCTACCACTGTTATTGAGGTGGTGTTCCATCTTAGAGATATAATCCCTATTATTCATAATAATAGTTACATTTCCTTTTTTAGATTTGAGGATAAAAATTACTTTTTATTTCTTAAATATTTAAGATCCCCCATTCCTCTTT
Source organism: Torreya grandis (assembly GCA_037957365.1). Taxonomy (NCBI): domain Eukaryota; kingdom Viridiplantae; phylum Streptophyta; class Pinopsida; order Cupressales; family Taxaceae; genus Torreya; species Torreya grandis. Next base: position 894,372 of record JARHVA010002610.1, read on the forward strand.
AGATATGTTCCTTGGAGGGGGTTTTGCATGACATAAATACATTGCATAGTCTTACTTAAATTCTTCCACAATGTTTAAATCAAGTATTTTAATACACTATAAATACCAATGATGAAGTCCTATTTTGGGATAATTTGAGGAGTGATAGAAAAACCTAAACCCATTTTTAAAATATTGAAGGTGTATTTATCTATATGCAAGTCAAACAAGTTTACTACCAAGTTATCCTCCCAATCAGATATTATCTTATTATCATTATTATTATTATTTTATGATTATTATTATTAATGTTGATGTTATTATTATTATAATTTTTTTGAAGTATTTATTATTATTATTATTATTATTATTAAATGAATAAATGGCCAAATAATTAACAATATTTGAGTTAATAAAATCTAGGACATCAAGGGATGGGGAAAAATGGTGTCATGGTTAATGATTGTGATGCCTTCATATTTGAAAACATTACTAACAAATTCACCCAAATTATTAATTTTTTTAATAAATTAACCATAAACCTAAAAATACTAATAATATTCCAAGGAATGACAACTTCAAGATGGGACTGTCCATATGGATGAAAAAGTCCACCCATTGTTGAGATTTTAAGGAGACTATTGTGATAGGCCCCAATAAAAGAGAAAACATGTTATCTTATAACTTTTTTTATTTTATACTGTCTCACCCACATCCTATTTGTGTGTGTGTGTGTGTGTGTGTGTGTGTGTGTGTGTGTGTGTGTGTGTGTGTGTGTGTGTGTGTGTGTGTGTGTGTGTGTGTGTGTGTGTGTGTGTGTGTGTGTGTGTGTGTGTGTGTGTGTGTGTGTGTGTGTGTGTGTGTGTGTGTGTGTGTGTGTGTGTGTGTGTGTGTGTGCATACAAATAACACATGTTAAACTATGCACTCAAATTCTTGAGGTTAGTCCAAGATAAGTGATGTAATGGGTAACCTAAATAAAATGAGATGAGGCTAGACCTAAGGATGAAGGAAATATGGGATGGAAGCCTTATATTTGGATATTATTGACTTGGTGACTAAGGATATGAAGGGGGCCTACTAATGGAATTATGAGACTATATTGTTCATCTAAGGCTTTAAGTTGGATAATGATAAGATATGAACTATGGGTGAAGTGAAAAACCTGAAGCCTAAGCTCATAATTGATATCAATTTGAATTGCACTTGTTGGAATGTGAGCAGTCACTCTAGGAAATGGACTAACACTATGAGGATAAAGAGGCTCAATGAGTGTCATCCAATGGTAGAGAAAGATTGGTCATAAATGAATGTGTAACTTTTTTTTATTGTGTTTCAAGATAATTTATTATTTTTTGAATGTGTGAGCAATAAGTTTTTCTTTACTCATCTTGATAAGGCTTTAGGAATTATTTTGGTACTTATGCACATTTTAACAAGGTTTTTGTAATTAAAATGAAATTGAACTATTTGATGAAATGATATTAAATTTAAAATGATTGAAGGAAATTTAAAATTAAATTAAAGTAAATGTTATTATTTTTTGTATTTTTAATGATATTTTGATGTATGCAACTCTAAAACTTAAATCTAGACTAAGAGTGAAAATGCTAATTTTTACCCCTTTTCTAGATGCCAGCTTTAGCCTATATACAAGCTAAATGAAACTATTTATTTTTTTACTTTCAAATTATAAATTAAAATATAATACAATTAATGATTTTATAACATGCAAATAAAACAAGATCAAATCCAAACCCTAGGGAATAAAATAATTAAGTATCTATATATTCTTTTGTGCATGAAAGCTAGAAATTAGTTTTGGGTGTTTTGAATGATTGAACACTAAATTGAGTGATTTTTTATTGAATAAGGATGATATAAAAGTTAATATTTTTTTATATAAAAAAAATTCATATTTTATGCAAATTAAGGAAATTAGGTCTAAGATATTGACTTTTTTCCACCTAAGTTTTTATAGAGTTTTCTAGGTGTATGTGTGCTTGTTTTCTTGTGAATGTAAGTTTTTAAAACTGAAAAAATGATTTATTTTAAAAATGAAAATTATTTGTTTTGTTCTTATAATTTATATAGTGTTTGGATACAAACTACGTGCTTTCCAAATATCCTAGTATGTAAATGCAAACAATAAAAATATAAGCTATTATTTTTGGCGAAAGAGAGAAGAGAAAAAGAAATAATTATTTTCATATTTATTCCTTTTTGTAATGAAAAATAATATAAACTACTCTAATCTACTAAATAAACATATAAAACTAAGACTAGAAACTGCCAACTTGATCAAGGTGTAGATCACTTGAAAACAAAGATTTGTTGCAGTAAATATGCTATCCTTAGGTAGATAGCTCCTTGATTGCTCAATCACAAACATTGTAACTCTTTGAAAAAAATATTAAATGGAAATAATTAAATGAGGATAAAATATTTGAAAATAAGAGTAGCTAAACAGTGGTTAGGTTGATTCACAGATAGTAAGGAAGTGGTTGTTCATTCATATGAACTATCCTCTCCAAAACTATGTAGAATGGCCATCAAGATGACCAAAGGTGGAGAAAAATATTTTCCAGAACATAAATAAATTAGGATAGGGTTATGTAGACCTTGAATAAACCAATCTTCAATACAAAATTTGGATCAAAAAATAAGCTAAAATTGGTTTACTTGTAGGAGAAGCATGAAGCTGTCAAAGGTGAGTTTAATTGTTTGTTAACTGAAAGTAGAACTTAAGAGAGACTCAAAATGATTGAAAATATAGGATGGAGTGATATGGGTCAGCATATAATTAAACACAAGGTTAAAATAGAAAGAAACATAAAGACAACATGCAAAAATGCATGAAATTTTGAGTTTTGGGAGCTAATTTTAGAAGACAAGGAGAAGGTGATAGAATCGCCCCTCTTTACAGGGGAGGTTAGGAAACCACCATTACCCATGACAAAAAAAAATTAATATATTAAAAAAATAAACCTATTTAATATTGAATTACCCTATAGGTATTAAATCACCATGGTGGGTTTGAAACCAAGTCAACAATTTCATAAACTAGAGCAATAATTTTATTACAAATAGCATTGACCTAGTCATGCACATGATGTTTTTAAGATTAAGTTGAAAAAATATGTAGAGGCCAAACTAAATGGATTAAAATGTGTCTTGGAGAGATAAAGGAAGGTAAAGGGGAGGGATGTTAGATAGAACCTATTTTTATCATACATTAGGAGATCATTGCATCATCATTAGATGTCATTTTAGAATCTTGCACTATATAAATTTTGGGTGCATGACACCTTTTCAAGAATTAATGAGGGTGTGGTCCTGAGTAGTGGTGTGTAAAAATGGAGATCATGGGTTAGAAATACTTACCTCACTTACCTTAATGGCATGATGAATCTAATCGAGACTCTATGCAAGTAGACAAAAAATGAGAATCAAGTGAAATTTTAATGAAATAGTGGAAAATATACTACATAATTGAATCATGGAAAAAAAAATTTACCATACATGTGGGGAATATCATACTACCTAAACCATCTCATCAAGGGACTGAACCTAGCACAAAGTCATTATGTGCCTACAAAATCATAAAACATGTTATAAAAAAATCAAATTACATTAAAATGTTAGTTTTATAAGAAAATAGCATCAATATGACTTTTCAAATGTGAAAATATGTATAAATATGAAAATATGCCAAAATTATAAAGATTTTAAACAAAAATGACTAATTGGGTGCCTATTATATTCAAAAACCTATCAAAAACTTCTCAAAAACAACTTCATTTGTGCTAATTGATTTGAGAGATTTTTTAGCTCTAGGCTATCTATGACGAATTTTTAAAAATGAGCAATTGATAGATAGATCATGAAATGAGGATGACTAATTTAATAGTGAGAGATAAAATTAGGCAAGGACAAGTATGTTTTTTTGTATTTTTCCAATTTACCTAATTTTGAAATTTTACTCAAAACACACTAAAAATATGGTGAATTTTTAGTGTCAAAATGTTTGTTGGGGGATTAGGAATATGTTGAAATTTTAGTGATTTAGGTGACTTTTTGAGTGTTTTGGGAGGGTTTTAAGAGGATGCAGTTGTTTGATGAAACTATAACTTGGGGATGGAACTACCAGTCTTCACCCCCATCACTCTTATGCATCAGGGCCCTCCCATCGGAGGAGGCTAGGATTATTTTAATTTTGAGATATTGAGACACATTAGACCTCTATATGGGTGATTTTATTAGGGATTCATGTTGTATAAACTCCACAGTATTATGATATATATGGAGACATTTTAAATTACCTTATAGTAAATCACCATTTATGTTATGGGAGTTTAATTTACATGGTTGCTTCTCAGCTTATGCACTTTAGATTATTAGGCATGTGATGATATACCTTGTATCTATCTATTTTTTATAAATGTTTTTTATATATGTGAAACAAAATGTATGCAAATGATGTAATATAATGGGTACATATGAAGTTATGAACATGCCAACAACTATTTTAAAGGTGATGGCCCAGTTATTTTGTTATGCATAACACAACTTCCAATTTTTAGCGTGGGAATGAAAAAGTAAATAAGATTATATGAAATGGTGAAAATTAAAACTATAAATCAAAACTTTACATGGAAAAGGAAGGTGACCTAATTCTTATGATTAAAGGGGGAAATGTACTTCTTGATAGAATCATAAAACACTAATTTTATTGACTTTGTCTAAAGATATCTAGCCCTTATAGTATTGTTAAGTATAAAAAAGTTACCCTCGTCAACATAGAAATATAGAAAATATTTTTGAAGAAATTTTTATTTAGACACTTTGTAATTTGGTATTGCTTTTACTTTTTGACATTTACTTGTGACTCCCTATACTTAGTCTCATGTGACTAGGAATACAAATGGGATCATCAAAAAAGGATAAATATAGGTGATTAAGAGCATCTCTCCCAAATGCCAACCCTGCATAACTAGTAAGATGTGAGATTTCAACACTGAATACTAGTGAAGAGTTAGAGATGCAAAATTTGACTTTTGTTTTGCATAAGCTTTTGATTTTTTTAGATGAGTGTTTTTTACCTTTTATTTTATTACATATTTTTATAAGTTCCCTACTCTAAAATCTTGACCACATGTAACTATTAGGATGCAAAGGATCATTACCTAAGACTTAGATAGGTGATAAAGGTTGCCTATTTTTGAGCATAGTAATGTTTTCTACTTAGAGGGCACCATAATAAGAGAATCTAGAATGGACAAGCTTATATACTAGGTCATCAACTAGTATTTCCTAATCTTTGATAGAATATGTAGTGAAAAGAGGTGTACTCTACTCATAAAAACTAAGGAAAGAACTAATTTAATTATTATTTTGAGAATGTTTTCCATGGGAGAATAGTGTTTCTCTCAATTTTAGCTTATTTCTATTTAAAGAATTAAGAAACTAGTAATAAGGGTATGGTAGAAGAACCTATTTGTTTGTGCACATGTGATCTAGATGATTATGAAGAGATCCTCTTTACCTTGGGAATAATGACTTGTAGATAATAAATTACTCATGCAAAGGGGTTTTTATATGGGTAGCAAGGTGTATTTCCTAACATGAGCTAGATCTGAGAAGCGTGAGCTTACTAGGAGGCTATTAATCCACACTCTTAAAATAGTTAAGTTGAAAAAAATGAGGATAAAGTGCTTGCATCAAATAAAAAAAGATTGAAAGGAAAGGAAAGAAAAAATCATTGCTTGATAAAGTAAAATAGACTAATTATAGCAAATAACAGGTCAATACTAATGCTAAAGAGGTTAGGTTGGGTTCAAAAAATAGATGAGGTCTCTATGAATAGGCAAGAACACAAAAAGTAGAATTTGGCTAAAGGTAAGTAGGTAGAAATAACTTGTTATTTATTACCATAGTGATTGTCAATGGTCAGGGTGACCATTGGCAGTTGACCTGACCATCAGTGGTTGGGTGACCTTCAATGGTTGAAGGTGACCGTCAATAGTTAGGGTGATAATCAATACTGTGGATTTTGGATGTGTTCAAAAAAAGGTCTAGTTCAAGTTGAAAAAGGGGTCAGTGAGTGTTTTGGGGATTTGGTTAAGGTCTGGAGGTTAGGAGATAAGATGTATAAAGGTCTAATCTAGGTAGGGAAGTCATAAACCAAATAAATAAAACCTAAAATACAAAATGTACCTAGTTTGTTGCTTAATAGCATATGGATAATCTTAGAGCAATTTTGGTAGAGTAATGGTACTTTACCTGAAGAGTAATTTTGGTAGAGGTTTACGTCTCTATTATAGTTTCTAAACTACTAGAAAGAAGACATGTTGGTTGATGGATTAATCACCTATGTTAGAATGCTTGATTATAGATCATTATTCACCTCCTACTCCCCTCTTTTTATAGACAAAGAGAGATGGAGGTAGAAGGTTCCATAGGAGGTTAGGATCTTGATTTCAATTCATTGTGATGTTTTAGTAATGGGTAAGGTGAACATATTAAATTATATTGTGCTAGATTGTACATAACTAGTATTATGTTTTTTTAGATGGGGAAGGGACCTGACTATCAATGATAAGGGTGACCATTGATGGTCACTTTGACTGTTGATGGTCAAGAGTTGAAGATTAAGTAGGTTAAAAGGGTGGGTTTAGTTAGTAGGTCAAATTGACCATGGTTAGGTTTAGTTAGGGGTCAAAGGGTCAAATTGGTCCCAAAGGGGTCTAGGGGTGTTTCAACATTCAGAACTATAGTGTGTAAAATTTTGGTGTCTACATTTTGCCCCTTTTTGTTATGTAGCTTGCATTAGAAAGATATAAAATAAAAATATATTGTGGGTCAAAGGTTCGTTACCCTGATTATGGGAGGATATGTTCCACCTCAAATTAGGAGTTGATGAGGAAAAACCAAATCAGGTGTAGGTTTGATAAGTGGTGTATGGTAAGTCATGAGGTTGGTGATAAAATGGTTGGGCATTAAAAGCACAAACATGCACACAAAATGCAACTAAGTATGATATTTGAGATCATGCATAGACTAAGTTGTCATAGTTGATAAAAATAAGGTCAGTTTTAGAAGGACTAGTGATGGGTTAATCGGGCCACATCATGAGTCATAAATAATCAGGTTAGTCCTATCAAGTCTCATAAATAGGGTTGGTGTTTTCATGGGTATTTGAGGTAGGAAGTGCTCACATTAAAAACATAAATGGTCTAGTGTGCACTAGGTGGTGAAAATTAAAATGTTCAACATGACAAGTTTGGTCAGTGTAGTCAAAAAGACCAAGGCAAGGTTGTCACAAAATATGTGATAGTTTGGGCTAAAATGGCCAACATCAAGGTAGACATGGTTAAGTGGTTGGTTGGAGAGGGTGTTTTATAATGATTCATGGTTAGTTTTTACAGAATAGGTACTCTCTAAAGGTTGGTTCTAGTTTTGTGGAGAAGGGTGATCTCTAAAAATGGGACTAAGGTATTTGGTACCAAAAAATGATTCAAAAAGTGGGTTGCTTGACCATCGATGGTTAGGGGTCTAAAAATTGATCATCAATGGTCACCCTGACCGTTGATAGTCATGGGGAAACCTTAAAAGTCCATAGTTTAAATGTGAAAAATAGAAATTATTTTCACCATTTGGTTTTTGAATCTCTCAACATCATGATCATAATGTTGAGAGTGTATGCCCATGGTTTATATGATGTAATAAACATCATAGTGGTGGGAGTGTATCATTAGTATAGGTAAAATGAAGCAACCCACTGACCTAGAGTCATTATACTTGCACCACCTACTAATATGGCTCTATACTCACCTTATTGGGGCTCTTGTGGACATTATGTCAAAACTATGACCTTATAATAGTGTAACTCCTCAACTATGTCCAAGTACCATGTCATGGGAAACATACTTGGTTGTCTTTTTGGTGATATAGCTATTCCTCATCTATGTATTAAAGTGTCCCTCTCTTGGGTCACCAAGACTAGTGAAGTCCTATCTTGACTCCTCTTTCCCATCATAGTGGTAACCTGACCCTATAATATCACAACCTAGCCTTGTAATGTGGCCACCTAACCCTATAAAGCTATGATTTATGCTTGTGTAGTGGCTAGTTCCACTCCTACGTATCTATTAGGGACACCTCCTTATACTTGTACCTATAGACCCCCACCATTTATATCCACATCCATAGCCTATTAACCCCCATCATCCCATCCAAAATATATAGCTACATAGATGACCTAATACCATGCCATATAACCATCAACAAAACCAACATCATCAATATTTACTCTAATGGGTATTTCCTCATGATCAAGAACCACATCCACTAGTTGTGGCACTAGAAGCAAAAAATTGGCATCCTCCTACCTGTACCTTGGGAATGGACCTAGAATCCCCCGTACTAGGCTAAACTACTTACTAACCCTATCAAAAGGGATGAGCTCTGTCTTACCATCTTTCCTCCCAAAAATCCACCTATATCTCTACACTGATAAAATATACCAAGTGTAATGGGCCCACCTTAAAAGGATAACATACAAACTCTAAACTACATCTCCAACAACCAAGGCATCCAACACCTCCCTAAACCAATAAATATCCCTTACACCTCCTCCAGTTCTTGTGAGCACATAGTCACCCTTTCACCACATGAATCCCACCCTAAATGCATCTAGGCATATCCCTCCCATGACAACCCATTAGTCTCAGTACCTTGATATACTTGTAAGCCTAATAGTGTAATATAAACCCCACACTGATACCATATCTTTGGTAAGCTCTAAACCCCCATATCTCCCTATATATCTTTACCAATAAAATAGGTGCCCATCCAAAAACTATCCAACCAATTAACATCTCCACTAGACCTCCCAACAATAGATGAGGAAACTACCCACTACTTGAATTTGGCAATGCAAAGTAGGAGACTACCATCATCATCATTGTCATCAACCTCCTATCATCTCTAGCCCTATAATATAAAGGCCTATAACTAAACCCACCAGCATGCTACTTGGTGAGGGCCTAATCCTCACCATATAAAAGCTCCATATGATCATCTCTCTCCTCTCTCTCAATATGATATTTCATCTCCCCATGAATGGGTAATCATGTAATCCTATATACATCCTCTAGTAAGATGGTCATCTTGCCCATTGGTAAGAGAAAGGTGTTCATGGCTGGATCTCATCTCTCAATGAGGGCCATGATCATCATCACATATCATGATATGCACTATAAATACATCATTATACCAAGGTTAACCTCCTCCAAGTGTGTCCAATCATCATCAATCATCCCCTGATGGATCCTTGTAAATATCTAAGGGACCTTATCCTACATTTGGATCTAATCTCATGCCTATAAAATTCATTACAAAACACCCTTAGTTTTCTATTTAACTACTTTGATCATGGCTTTCATCTCATTTTTTAACTCATTTCACCTACTTACTAAACACATACTTTTTTCTACCTTAACTACATTACCATATCTTTAAGCCTATCCTAAAAACCACATTACCCACATTCTAAATGTTAAAAACACTAGCCTTAACCATTTTTTCAAAACAATCTTACCCTTAACCTATTTCCTTAACCTTTTATCCAACACACCTTTGACTCTTTATTTAGATATTAATGGTCTCTACGATTGTCGATGGTCAGTTGGCCATGTGGCTTGTGGTCCTTAATTATTGATGGTTGACACGATTGTCGATGATTGAGTAATATCATCGATGGTCATTGTGTATGACCACTAATGACAAAACCTCCAAACCTATCTACCCAAACCTCCCCTGTATAATACCTAATCACCCTAAATTTATCTTGTGTCTTCCCTCAATCTAACCCACCCTCCTAAATTCCTTTTTACCATCAAATTTTATTAAACACAACAAAACCTAAAAAACTAGGTCAAAACCCCCAAACCCTCCCAAAATAATCACAAAACAATCAAAATTTCAAAAAAAAAAAGACCAAATCTACCTATACTATCAATTTAAGGTATCATCTACCTCATTCCTCAACCATCATCAAGGAAGAATCTAAACTCCCACCTAGAACTAAAATTATACCACCCCCTTCTCTTTTACCTTTTATCTTAAGAACCCATCCTTATTCCATCCTAAGGGCTCATACTTTTATCAAGAAGGCCAACCCTCCCAAAAATACCCAAACTAAACTTCCCCCTTTCATTTTACCTTTACCTAACCCCTCCAAAACATCAAACTCCCCATCATTTTTGTCCAAACTATCTACCTCTACCTTCCCACCTATCTCCAAACCTTCATCATCCCAATCATCAACCTCTAAATATTTTACCTTAATGGCCTCAAAATTGAAACTAACCAATACCAAATAACCCCACTCAAGATCACCTACCAAAACCATTCTACCACCCATAACCCCCAAGGTGAATCCTAATTTTAATAAGGCTCCCACCCCAAAAGTTAAAATACCATCACCCTTAACACCCTTGCTCAAATATTATTCAACCATTTTATAAATGTAATTACAAACCTCTTCATTAATCCCACCACTTATGAAACCCTTTGACCATTTTAAACCTAAACCATCTTGGTTCAATGATAGTTCAATTTTCTCATACCATAGGACACTTGGACATGACATAAAGAACTACAAAGCTCTCTAAGAATTTATCCATAAATTATGGGATGAAGATGATTTATTATCATATGAACCTCTCTTAAGCCCATTACCAATCCAACCACCCAATGAACCTACCCAACACTTATCTACTCCCACACTCTCACCCAAGAGTGAGGAGGAACCAAAACAACCTTCTAGCCCAACACTTCCCCTCATCCACACTATCCATATGGTTACCTGATCTCAGACCCAATAAAATGATAAGGGAAAGGCCAAAATCTCCATTCCAAGGACATAGCTTCCACCCCTCAACATTTCAAACTAACTCAAACACCTTCACCCTTAACAAAATCCAAAATCCAAAATCCAAAATATCAATTTTGGGTGCCTCTCCCTCTAACCCTTCTAAATCTATCCAGTGAGTAGTTCTAAAGCAGCTTCACCAGACATCAGTGAAGATGAGCCTATATAAACTAATCAACACCTCACCCCATCACCACCAAGCATTGATAGAGTCTATTCAATCTATAGAAGTTTAAACTAAATACCCTCAACCTATTTAACCTTTATCAGAACCCTTCAACTTTCCACCCTTGTCACATTTAAGGATTCAAAAATACATTCTATTTATCTTGAAGATCTTGATCTTCCCTTCTTCATCACTACATACATCAATCAAACTTGCATAAAAATGGTGATGATTGATGGAGGATCTAGTATTAACATTATCTCCTTACATGCTTATGACCAACTCTAGCTTCCCAAGAATATCATGTTAGAAATCTCAGTGGTCCTCTGTTCCTTTAATGATACTATGGACACAACCTTGGGAAAAATTGTCCTCCACATTCTCTTGGGACTTCACATGATTCTATATCTCTTCTATGTCATATAAGGTGAGTTCTAATACAACATCTTACTTGGATGCCCTTAGATCCATGCCATGAATTATCTCCATTCCACCTTGCATCGGTGTGTCATGTTTGAACATGAGGGTCAGGTCATCACCATACAAGCTGACCCTAGTCCTTTCACCTCTTAAACATGATATATCAACCCAATGATGTTCTTATTCCTCATTCATCTACACCACCACTAACTAATAAAAACTCTGCACCCACTATCAATTTAGCTTTAACTAGCTCATCTATCCCTTCTCAAATCCCCATAGAGCACCCCCTAGAACCTACCTTCCAACATATCTCTCTAGGAGAGTATCATTTTTTTCCCTTGGAAATTTTCCTTACTCTTCAAGAGTATGGGAACCTTTCCCATGATCTTGACTATGATCCTAATATCATAACCATCATTCCTTTTGGGCTCCCTAACCACCAAACCAACTTCATCTATGGGGGACTTGATCATTCTCTTCCCACTTCCTCCACCACCTCTTCTATTTGACCATTTACCTTTGATTTATCATATCTAAACAAACCAAAATTTTCCAAATTATATCTGCATAGGTGTGCCTAGAAAGTATTAGGCCTTGGACATTATGAACAAGGACCCCATGAGCTACTTTCAATCAAAACCCAATAACATCATGAGTTATTTGGCCTTGGGTTTGTACCACCAAAAGAACCCATCGATTCACCTAAACCCATCACCACCATGGAGGAAGACATCCCATCCTTACCAATCCCACCTCTTTCAAAGTATAAGGATTTTCAAATCATTCCTCCTAACTTTTTTCTAGTCAATACTATTAATTTGGCCCCCCTAACCTATCAAAAGGATGACCAAACTAAAACCTTTCCTCTGATTCATCCTAAAATGGTAAAAAATGATTCTCCTAACATCCACACTATCCAATGTTAGGATGATGATTCCATTCTCACGCATCTTAGTACAGGGGATTCCTCTATCCATAAATCCATTCCTCTTGAGAACCAAACCATGTTGAATGATTCCACTATCGATGTCAACCTGGGTACTCAAGATAAACCCCACATTGTGAAGATTGGTCAATACTTAAATTATTCAAAACAACAATATTACCCTTCCTTCCTTCATGATCCTAGCATAGCATTTGCTTGGTCCTATTAAGATATGTCTAGGATCAACCCTTTTATCACTCTCCACAATATTGTCATCCATCTTGATGCCAAGCCTATTAGGCAAAATCTCTATAGGATGCACCCTCATATCACCCTTCTAGTCAAATAAGAGATTCAACACCTCTTATCACCAAACCCATAGGGAGAATTCACCTTTATATTGACTTTTGTGACCTCAATATTGTTTTTCCAAAGGATGACTTCCCTTTGCCTTGCATCGACTAACTTCTTGATCTTATAGCTAGCCATGAGATTTTTTCTCATGGATGGTTTCTCAAGATATAATCAAATCTTTATTTCCCCTAAGGATCATCATAAGACTTCTTTCATCACCCCTTGGGTAACATTTTACTATAGTGTCATGTCATTTGGTTTGAAGAACACTAGGGTAACCTATGAGTGTGAGATGACCTACATCTTCCATGATATCATCCAAAAAATCATAGAGGATTATGTAGATGACCTCCTTGGGAAATCCAAATATCACAAGGATCATCTTAAAGTTCTCAAAATTATATTTGAATGCCTAATCCATTTCCATGTTCATCTCAACCCCAAGAAATGCATTTTGGGGTCTTATTTGGAAAGCTTCTTGGCTTTATCATCCCTCTTCAAGGAATCAAAGTAGACCCTAATAAAGTTAGATTAATCCTTGATATGCCACCTCTAACCCACCTCAAGAAACTCTATAGCTGATAGGGGAAGCTCCAATCCATCTATTACTTTATCTCTTAGTTATTAGATAGATGTCAACCTTTTCATCATCTTCTCAAGAAAGATACATCTTTTAAGTGGATTAAGGACTAATAATAAGCCTTTGATTCACTCAAAGAATAACTTATTACTCCACCCATTCTTATCCCTCCTAAAGAGGACCAACCCTTCTACCTTTATATCTCTACCACTGACCATTCCTTAGGGTCAATGCTCACTCACCATGATAAACAAAACAAAGAATAAGCTATCTACTATATAATTCAAACACTTACAGAGTATGAGACTTGGTACACCCATATCGAGAAACTTTACCTCACATTAGTCTTTGTGGCTTCTGAACTTCATCATTACCTCCTAAATCACAAAACATATGTCATAACTAACACCTACCCACTCAAGTACATGCACCCTAAACCATACCAAAATTAGTGTATGGATAATTGGTTCATGCTTTTAGCTAATTTTGACCTTGAGATCCTTAGTAAAAGTTAAAGAAAGGGAAAGTTATTACAGATTAATTAGCTAAAGCTCCTTTTCTAGATAACCAATCACTTCCTCTTATGTTTCCAAACTAGTCCATCATGACTCTTTTTGAAGAGGACATCACCTACCAAATGACCATATTCTTCAAAGACTCAAAATGTCAACATAATAGGGGTGATAGAATTATTCTCATTCCCCTTGATGGTGAACCTCTTCATCTCTCTTTCAAACTTAATTTTGAGTGTACCAACAATATGACTGAGTATGATGCCCTAGTAATAGGTCTCTAAACCGCTTTAGCCTTGGGAGTCAAGATGATCAATGTCTTTGATGATTCCTAGCTTATGGTCAACTAGGTAAATAGATCCTACCAATGTAAGAATGATGTCTTGAAATAGTACAAACAACTAGTATATGTACTCTTACCATCATTTGATCACTACCTTCTCCAATTTGTTCCATGATCTACCAATAAATTCATGGATACCATGGCTCCCTTACTTCCCAAATCCCATCTCAGCCATCCAATTCTAAAAATTTTGTCACCATTCATCATTTCATCACACCCTCTTATATCCATTCTGAGCTCCCTACCATTTTTAGTGTATAGGAATATTCATAAGACATTTAGTAAGAGCAAACCTTTAACTACCTCAACCTTAGCATCATTCTTCCCAACCTCTCTAGGAATGCTCGATGAGCTTTTGTTCAGAGTACCTCTCACTATACCATAATAGGGGGAATCCTTTATAAACATGGCTTCAACAACCTCCTTCTTTATTGCCTACATAATCATGAAGCTTCCCATGCTATCAAGGAAATGCATGATGAAATTTTTGGGGGACACTTTCATGGTTTAGCTATCACTAAATGTATCCTTCACCTTGGCTACTATTGGCCCACCCTTAACCAAGACTATTATGATTATGTAAAGAAGTGTCTTAAATGTCAAAAACACACCAATTTATATCATGCACTATCTCACGACCTTTAAGTATCCAAGGAATTTTATCCCTTATCACAAAGGGGACTAGATCTCATTGGTGAAATCAATCCTCATTCTTCATAGCAACACCACTCCATCATCACCACCACCAAGTTCTCTGATCAAATGGGTAGAGACTTTTCCTCTCATCTCAACCAAAGCTAACAAGATAGTCAACTTCATAAATCATCATATTATATATCATTTTAGTGTTCCCCATAAGATCATCACTAATAATGGTAAATATTTTTAAAACAAACAAGTCTAAGGTCTTTATGATGCATTTGGCATCAAGTTAAGCTTTTCCTTACATTATCATCCACAACTAAATGGATAGGCAGAAGCCTCTAACAAAAGCCTCAACAAGATGTTACCCAAAGTGGTCAATGCTTCTAGTCAGTATTGGCACTTGCACATCCCCTTCTCTTTATGGGCCTATTTCACTAGCATTTGAAACTCTATGGGTGTTGCCCCTTTCTCTTTAGTCATCAGAGCAGATTCAGTCTTGCCTCTTGAAGTATATATTCTCTCTCCTTGCATATACTTACAAGACATCATTTTTTAGAGTGACTATCATTAATAGCATCTAGCAAAACTTGAGATACTTGACCAATGTCACTTAGCAACACTTAACCACCTTTGTGTCTACCAAGAATGAATCAAGTGTACTTATAACAAGCACTTGAAAGAATGAGAATTCAACATCAGAGATCTTGTCTTGAAATAAAATCAACATGTAACCAATATGGAGAAAATCAAGTAAGGTAAATTTTCTTTCAATTATCTTAGACCCTACATCATAACCCACAAGTATGGATCAAGCTCTTATCATTTGTCCTCTCTTAAAGGCAAACCAGAACTTGAGCCTCTCAATGCTTCACATCTGCATCTTTTCTTTTGTTAAACAATGATCAAACTCATCTTTTTATCTAACTTACTCTTGTCCCTTGATTTATGATATTTTCACCTCCCTCACACCTTCATCCCATCCCATTAAGGACAATCTATTACAACATAAAACCATGTGATTAACCATCACAATCATAGCCTAATCCTAAATATTGGTACCATGGCTCTGCCCATGGCATGGTTCTCATGGATAATTTTCATCCCTAATCAGATAAAATCCCATGGTCATTGTCTCTCAAAACCACCCCTTTCACTTATCATTAACCTCTTGTGTTCTAAGTTTTTCCCTCATAAAGGTAAACTTTTAAGCCTATATATACTTGTCCATGTCTAACCTAGAATCAAAACAATTTGAGATACCTAAATATCACTTGGGTTAAACATATCTAGTATATATATTGATCCCTTAAAGGAAAACTACCCATAATATACATTTATTAAATGATAGACTACTCCCTTGAAGGATAGCTACCAAAATGAACAAATCTAAACTTAGAATACTCCATTGAAAGATGGCTAAGTCAAATTTTTTCAAAGAAATCACTTTAAGATTCCCACATCGATTAGTTTCACAAACCTATCATAAAAAAGCAATAAAAGACCCTCTATATAAATTAAAACAAGTTATCCCAAGAAAGTTGCAGTCAACTTTCATATATAGCACTATAGACTTCCTATATCGATCAATCTATACATTGCATTCAAACATGGACTTGTCTATTATAGTTTTTATTTCACCTATATAAGGGAGAAACTAACCATTAAGAGGTTACCCTCCCATTTACATCACCTATCACCTATCTTCCCTTTATACCATCTATAAACAAGGGAATTCAAGCTTACTTGACACAATGTGATCAAGACACCTTTTTTATCAACCAACAGATGCTAAAGTGAAGCCTTATAAAGGATTATGTTCCTTAAGACAATCTAACTTCAGGTTTTTTTTCCATTCTAATGAAGAGGCATCATGCCTCCTTATTTTCTCGTTATTGGTTCACTTAGATGTAGGTATCCTGATTATCATCTCTTTTCCCACATCTAGTTTTGTTCTTTAAACTTACTTTGTGTGCCATCATCAAACAAAAACATATTACATATATAATCATAAAACATCATATCCATCTACAAACAAAGAATCACATCAACATGATCATAAACCATAATCAAAACATCATAACTATCATAAATCACATCAACACAATAAACCACATCATAAAATCCATGATTAATAACCATCATCAAAACATTATAACCATATATAAAACAAAGCATCACATCATCATAATGATATATAATCATTCATCATAAACATTATCCATAATCATCACATGCCTAAATCTAATGATTCTACATTTCATAAGAATAAACATCAAAACCAAAACCATGAACCATGAACCATAAAATCAAATCTATATATCATCATCATATCACATACATCATGTCTCATCAACATCAAATAGTACATATAATCATGTGCATCTCTCTCTCAAAAATATACATGTCACTGAATCAGATCCTAGGCTAGTATCAAAATCATGTACATCTATACATATCATATCATATCATAAAACTATACCCCTAGGGTAACACTGCCATTTGGTGCCTACCCCCTGAGGTAACTACCTTTTTACCCATCTAACAAGCCCTTTGCATGATTTATTTATTATCTACAAGTCATTTTTCCCAAGAGAAATATGAGCTCTTTATGATCATCTATATCATGTGTGCATAAAAAAACAAGTTCTTCTACCATACCCTTATTACTAGTTGCTTACTTCTTTAAATAGAAATAAGCTAAAATTGAGAGAAATATTCTAGCACACTTGGTATAAATAATGGGCATATTTTATTACATTATGGTGTCCTTTACGATGTTTTGAAAAATAGTAAGTATCTAAGGCCAAAATATGATACTCTCCCAATGAGAGACGTTGGAACATAGGTTCCAATGGATCCTCTATAGGAGTCTGAGAAGAGGGGATGGATGAACTAGTTGAAGCTTCATTGATGGTAGGGGTATAGTTGTTGTTGGTTGGTGGTGAGGTGGATGAGTGAGGAATAAGAACATCATTGGATCAATATGTCATGTTTCAAGATACAAAAATACTAGGGTCAACTCGTATGGTGATGACCTGACCCTCATGTTTGAACTTGACACATCGATGCAAGGTGGATGGGACACAACTTATGGCTCAGATCCAAGGGCATCCAAGTAAGACATTGTATTAGAACTCACCTTCTATGATGTATAAGAGATCCAAAAGTGTATGATTTCTCAAGAAAATTTAGATGATATTTTTTTCCAAGTTTATAGCCAGAGTATCATTAAAGGAATAAAGGACTATTGAGGGCTACAACATGATATTCTTTGGCAACTGGAGTTGGTCATAAGCATGAGAGGAGATAATGTTAATACTATCTCCCCCATCAATCATCACCCTTTTTATGTAGGTTTGATTGATGTATGTAGTGATGAAGAGAGGAGTATCGAGATCTTCAGGATGAACAAAAGGTATTTTTTAATCTTTAAATGTGACAAGGGTAAACATTGAAGATTCCAACAAAGGTTACAAGAGGTTGAGGGTCTTCAGGTTGGACCTCTATAGATTATAGAGCCTTTATAAATTATTGGTGGTGATGGGGTGAGGTTTTGATCAGTTCGTATAGGCTCATCTTCATTGGTGTTTGGTGAAGTTGCTTCAAAACTACTCATTGGATAGATTCAGAAGGACTGGAGGAAGAGGCACCTAAAATGGATATTTTGGGTTTTGGTAAAGGTGTTTGAATTAAATTAAAATGTTAAAGGGTGGAAGGATATGTCCATGGAATCAACACTTTGGCCTTTCCCTTATCCTTTTATTAAGCCCAACATCAGGTGACCATATGGATAGTGTGGATGAGGGGAAGTGTTAGGTTAGAAGGTTGCTTCGATTCCTCCTCACTCATGGGTGAGAGTGTGGGACTGGATGAGTGTTGGATAGGTTCATTTGGGGTTTGGGTTGATTATGGGGTTGAGAGAGGTTCAACTAACAATAGATCATCCTCATCTCATAAGTTATGGATAAGTTCTTAGAGAGCTTTGTAGTTCTCTATGTCATGTCTAGGTGTCCTATGGTATGAACAAATTAAACTGTCATTGAACCAAGATGGTTTAGGACTTGAGGGGTCAAAGTTTCTGATATGTGGTAGGTTTAAGGAATAATTTTTCAATAACATTTGTAAAATGGTTGAATAGGATTTAATAAAATGTGTTATGGGTGATGGGGTTTTGGTTTTCAAGCTAGGAGCCTTCTTAGAAGTAGGCTTCACCATGAGAGTTGTGGGTGGTAGAATGGTTTTGGTAGGTGGGTTTGGTTGGGGTTATTTAGTGTTGGTTGGTTTTGAGGTGGAGGATTTAAATGTGAAATATTTAGAGGTGGATGATTGATATGATGAAGGTTTAGAGATAAGTGGGTAGGTAGAGGTAGATAGTTGGGTTAAAAATGATGGGGAACTCGATGTTTCGGAGGGGGTAGGTAAAGGTAAAATAAAAATAGGAAGTTTAGTTTGGGTAGTTTTGGGAGGGTTCACCTTCTTATTAGAAGGATGAGATCCTAAGATAGAAGAAGGATGAGGTCCCAAGATAGAAGGTAAGAGGGAAGGAGGTGGTATAGTTCTTGTTTTAGGTGGGAGTTTGGGTGGTTCCACCTTCTTGGTTGGTTTGGTTAAGGTTTTATTTGGTGGACTAGATGGGTTTAAATCCAACTCTAAATACGGGTGTATAAGTTTAGGATTAGGAAGTATCCCTAGGTTCTTGATAGGTTTGATTAGAGAGGTGTAAGGTGTTTTGATAATTTTAGACAGAGATGGTTTGGATGGTTCTTCCATGGTTTTGGAGGGAAAGGTGTTTGATGAAGGGATTGAGGTGATGATAAGTTTAATGGTGGATGCAAGTGAGGTTGAAGGTTCATGTTTGTTTTGATATGGGATCCAAAGATGGTGCCAAAAGGTAGCTCAATCCAAATCAGGTTGAGAGGAGAATTTTAGGCTTTAGACTAGTCTAGAGAAGGGTTTGTAAATTGATTTGGTTCTTTGGGCATCAAATTCAATGATTAGGCCCATAGGTTGGGGTAAGGGAGTGGTTTTTTCACCCTTCTCCTTGATGAAAGAGTTCAATATTTGGGAAGATGTTTCCTCCATGGAAGGAGTAAATAAGGTAACCTCTCTTTGTGGAATGGTTTCCATAGAGAGAGTAGGTTATTCCCTAATGGGGGAGGAAGGTGTGATGGTTATGGTTTCCTCCTCTAGTATTTCTACCAAAGGAAAAGTGGGTAATTCTGTTATCTCATCAAGTGAAGGAAAGGAGGTGGTTGATTCTTTTATTTGGGTGTCAAAAGGATTGGAGTGTGATTCTACCACTTTGATAGGTGGAGTGGAGGAAGAGGTAGTTGATGTAATGGTTTCCTCAATGATAGGTTCATTGATAATCACATTGACCATATGAACCTCATGAGTGTGAGATGATTCTGGTTTATTATCATCATGGTTGGTAGAAGGGGCATGATAGGGAAAAGGTTATCAAAATATGTTGAGTGATTGATTTGAGGGTGCATTAGGATTATCTAATGCAAGTTCTCTTTTATCAATCAAGTTTTGGATAATGGTATTAAAAGTGTTACACCTACTAACATCATGTCCAATGACATGGTTGAAAGCACATAAATCATTCTCATTGTACCAACTGAGCATAGGGTGAGAAGCATCAAATTGTAGAGGAGGTTTGATAGGGGGAAGTTATATGATGTTGGATTTGAGAAACTTATCTAAAACTGAGGCATATGACTCCCGTAGTAGAGTATATTATTTTTGGGTAGCCCAGTTTTGATTTCAAGTTTGTTGGTTGGAAGTGTTAGAGGGGTTAGTTTGGTTGGGTTGGTTGACAATTAGAGATGGGATTATTTTGAGGATAATCATATTCATAGCTTCCTTTGGTTTGCTGTTGGGGTAGTTGGATTGGTTGGTGGTTTTAGATGGGGAAGGGTCATTGGATATGAAGCTAGAGTTTCTATTTCTTAGTTTCAATTTCCCCTCATTGATGGATCTAATTTTTATTTTGTGTACCATGGTGAAAGCCTCATAAAAAGTTCTGAAGGTTTAAACCTATAGAGTAGGGGAAATGTGTTTGGAAAAAGCTTAAGAGAAAATTTCAATCAACTTAGGTTAGGGAAAAGAGAAAGAGAACTGGTTGATAAGACCTCTCCATCAATTTATGAAATCAGCAGTTGATTCATCATCAAATTGCTTGATAGAGTAGAGGTCAGTGATGGAGATCTTCTTAGATATATTGATTGAGAAGTAGTCTAAAAAGGTTTGTGCAAGTTTGGAAAATGAAAATATGGATTACTTGGTGAGATAACTATACCAATCCAATGTTGGTCTAGATAAAGACATAAAAAAGGTTCAAAGGAGAAGAGCATCATCGTAGGCAATCAAGTAGCAAGAATGTTAAAAGGATCTTAGGTGTTATTAGGGGTCCTCCTTGCTTTAGAGTTTAGAAAATTTGGGTAATTCCCATTGAGGAGGGTAAGGTTGGATAGGAATGTATGGGTGAATAGGTTCATTGTATATTTGGTCATAAGATAAGGGGTTTTGTGCCCTAGAGATAGGTGACTCTATGTTGGTCATTTTGTCCATCAACATTTTGACCAAATCTATTTGGGGTTGGATAGTTCTATAATTGTATGGTAAATTTTACTGAGGTTAGGTAGATGTACTATATGGATAACTATTATAAGGTTGTGAGGATTCCATATATTGGTATGTGGTCATTAAGGGTTGGGATGATGCCACATAAGGTTTAATAGGCACAAAAGGTTGGCTAGAAGATGGAGCTATGTATCCTTGTGGATCAGGAACATAGATTGGGTAGGGTGTCATGGGTATTTGTTGAGGGGTTGATGTGGGTTGATTGGGAGGTATGATCAAATTGGTAGATTGGGGAATTGATATGGATTGGATTAGAGGTTTGTTATGGTTAGTTGGCTGGGGGTGAGTGGTAACCCTGGTACTGATAGGTGGAAGGGTAGAAGGTATACAAAGAACCACAATTTGAAGTGGGATGGATATTGGTAGGTTGGTAGCGATAAGAGGAATAGTGGAAATGTGTGTAGATGATATCCCCATGGTAGATGGAATAAGGGTAACTAAAGGTAAGGTTTCCCCTATGTTAGAGGAGTTATTGGTTGGTATAGGGGGTGTTTGGTTATTGGTTGGGTGGTTTGATTTAGTTTGGGTGGAGGTAGTAGGTGGATTATTAGTAGAAGAAGAGGCTTGAGTGGTCATAGGTTGGGTAAAGGTAGTGGAAAACTTAAGATGGGGATGCATCCCATAAGGTAGATCACTATGAGGAACCAAAGTAGTGGTGATATGAGATAAGGTGTTGAGGTAATGTTGGAGGGCCATGGGGTTATTGTCAAGGAAAGTGTAAAAATATGCATCACCTTGGGAAACTATCCAAGGCATGGTATGGGGGTAGAAGGATGGGGAGAACCCTCAACATCTGAGGTATACTCCATGGAGGAAGGTGGCTCCCAATTGATTTGGTTCCTTAACTGTTGTCTAGTAAAAACCATATGTGAAAAAGAGATGAATAAAGGAAAGTTCACAACTCAAACACAAAGCAAACAAAATAAAAATATCTCAAAGCAATCAAACATACACTAGAGTGCATTTAAAATCCTAGGATATCTTTTATCTCACTTTTGGCTTATGCCTTAGTTATAAAGTGTGAAGAAGAAGTTGGTTTATAGAATAGGTACTAGAAAACAAGTCTATGGTTGGTTTCACATGTTAAAAGATCTCAAAAGGATATATATTGGAAATCACTATTTGGCTTGGTATTGGGTCCTACCCCCTCACTTCACACACCGTAGTGATAAGGGTGTTAGGTGCTTAGCTAATATATACCAATTTTTAGAGTTTAAACTCAACCAAAGAGCTAATTTTTGGTTCTCTTCTTGGTAATGACCTCCAAGTAAGATAGCCAAAGGGTGAAGGTGATTTATTAGGACATGAAACCCTAGTTGAACATTATGTTAATTGTTTTGATATATAATTGATTCAATTGGTTTGGTATAGTGTGTGATAAATAAGTGAAACTATGATTAATTACATTTCTTTTAATTTAACTAAATGATTTAAACATGTAAGCAAATGAATGTATGCAAGGTTTATATTATACCCAAAATAAATTTTGATTTCTTTATATGAGCATAGAATAAGGAATAAAAGGGCACCTAGATGCTACAAAGTCTCACTGGGCATTCCAAAATGTTTCTCTCAATTTCAAATTATTTCTATTTAAAGAAAAAGTAAGAAACTAGTAATAATTGTATGGTAGAATAACCTATTTATTTATGTGCGCATGATCCAAATGATTGTGAATAGCTCCTATTTATATTGGGAATAATGAATTATAGATATGAACTCATGTAAAGGGGTTGTTAGATGGCTATCATGGTGGATTGCCTAGTGTGAGTTAGATCCAAGAAGCGTGAGCTTACTAAGAGGTTATCAATCCACACTCTTAAAATAGTTAAGTTGAAAGAAATGAGGATAAATTACTTGCATCAAATAATAGAAAAGATTGAAAAGAAATGAAATAAGAAATAATTTCTTGATAAGGTAAAATAGACTGATTATAGCAAAAGTGGGTCAATACTAATGTTAAAGAGGTCAAGTTGGGTTCAAAAAATAGGTGAGGTCTCTATGAATAGGAAGGAACATAAAAAGTGGGATTTGGCTAAGGGTAGGTAGGTAGAAATAACTTGTTATTTATTACCATAGTGACCATCAATGATTAGGGTGACCATTAACAATTAGGTGACCATCGGTGGTTGAAGGTGACTGTCGGTGGTTAGGGAAATCATTAATGGTTGCTATGGGTTTTGGATATGTTCAAAAAAGGGTCTAGTTTAGGTTGAAGAAATGGTTCAGTGAGTATTCTAGGGATTTGGTTAAGGTCTGGGGGTTAGGAGATAAGATGCAAAAAGGTCTAATCTAGGTAGGGAAATCTAAAACCAAATAAACAAAACTTGAAATACAAAATATACCTAGTTTATTGTTTGATGGTAGATGGTTAATCCTGGATCAATTTTGGTAGAGTAATGGTACTTTACCTCAAGATCAATTTTGACAAAGGTTCAGGTCTCTATTTCAATTATTGAATTTCTATAAGGAAGACCTACTAGTTGATGGCTTGATCACATATGCTGGAATGCTTGATTATGGATCCCTATTCACCTCCTACTCCCCTCATTTTATAGCCAAAGAAAGATGGAGGTAGAAGGTTCCATAAGAGGTTAAGTTTATGATTTTGATGCATCATGATGTGGTATCAATGGGTAAGGTTAAAATATTAAATTGTGTCATGCTAATACACAACTGGTGTTATGTTTGTTCAGATGAGGAAGGGACCTGACTGTCGATGGTTAAGGTGATCATTAGCGGTCACTCTGACTATAGATGTTCAAGTGTCAAAGGTTAAGTGGGGTAAAAGGGTGGGTTTTATTATTAGGTCAAACTAACCATGGTTATGTTTGGTTAGGGGTCAAAGGGTCAAATTGGTCCTAAGGGGGTCCAGGGGTGTTTCGACGTTTAGAATTGTAGTGTGTAGAATTTTGGTGTTTACAAATAGGGTCATGTGAAAAATAGAATGACATGACATACTGCATTTTAGAAGTTTCGTGTTATGCAAAATAACAACCAAATAATTACTAAACAAAACATATGATATGCAAAATCAACATGTAAATTATGAAAAAACCAATGTAATGAGGGGAAAGTGAAATGTAAAGATTAGAATTAGAAATGTTTAAGGTGAAAATGCTTCATAGATTCACTAAACTCCTTTGCCTTTGAAGTTCATAACTAATAGGATCCATTTTTAAAATCTCTAGTAACTGGGTAATGGCCTAACCAATTATGTTTGAATTGTCAACCTTCTCCTTTATTTTTGTCTTTTTGACTATCCAGTCTTATGACAAGGTCTCCCAAATGTATATGACATTTATGAGAATGATTATGAATCCCACAATAATGTTGATATGGCATGATTATATCTATTTATCTTGTCATAATTTTTGGATAAGGGAAGGTTAAAACTTATGAGAATTCAATGTCCTATTTGCTATAATTTATTTCTTTTATAGGATTTTTTCATCATATTGGTACAATTTAAAATAATACTAATAAGACGTGGTTGACTATGTTTTTACCATTTTATTTTTTGGGGGAAGTTTATGATAACTTAGTATATCTATATAGTCTTCTCTTTTAGGAGGGAGAGAGGTCAACATTAAGGATGTTTAGGTAATCATTAGAAATTATGCTAATTTATATGGTGCCTATTATTAATATAAGAATATTTACTTTGAGTGTTGACATGGCCAAGGGAGGACTAATGGTTTGGTTATATATCCCTTTGTCTAAATTATGATCTAAACTATTACTTGCACCCATATGATATGGAAATGTATGATTATGATGAAGATATAGATCACTGTGTTCTTTTGGGGGTTTGTCTTCATGCCCTGAGAGTTTTATCATGCCAATGTGGTGGTCTGTAACACTAGGGTCAAGATCCTTTAATCTAAGAGGTGTGTGAGGAGTATAAGTTACAATCCTATAAGGATCAAATATAATTTTGATTGATTCATCTCTTTCAAGGATATTGATAATCTAAGTCATAGACTTTGTTGATATGGATAACACTATCATGAGAGTTTCTTTGTTCAATTTTTCCATTCTTTAGACTCTCTTTTATTAAAGTCTTTCATGCAATAAAATATTTATAATTTTGGCACTCTTATTTAAGATGATCAACTTTTTTGTTGAAGGGTCTTTGTATTTAACCAACTATGGAGAATTTAATACACCATTATACAACCATGGTTGTTTGTGCATGGTCATTTTCATGACATCAAATGGATTAGGGTCTCCTTGAGTGATGAAGACTTTCCCTAAGTAGAGGAACCTAATTTGATTGAAAAATTTAGAAGGGATGGCCTCCATCCTATAGATCCAAGGTCTACCCAATATCATGTTGTATTTTGTATCTCTATCAATCACATAAAATTACATCAACATAGTCTTGGGACCCAAAGTGACTAGAATCATGATGGTCCCTATTGAGGCAAACTTGAGGCTATTATAACCTCACAAAGTGTTCCTAGTAGTAGATCAATTAGTTTTTTTTTACCCAAGTTTATATAATAAAGAGAAGGTGAAAATGTTCATTCATGCTTCATCATCAACTATGGCTCTCTTTATGTAGTTATTATAGATCCATACTTGTAGATACAAGGTTGGATATCCTCTTCTAGCCATTTTTACATTTGGGGGTAGGGTTTGTAGGTTGAAAAAGTAGCCAACATCTATAAAGTTTTGTTTAGATGGGAACATATCCAAATCAATATGATTGATATGAGATTGTAATGGAGGCGTGACACTATCTAGGTGGCCCAATTCTAAGGCATTGCATAATCTTGAACAATGGGCACGAGAGTTTTTAATTAAGTCTAATAAAGAGATATGGGAAAATGTCTTTATGAGATCAAAAATTAAATCATATCTCCCCATAGGTTTGGCATTGATGTCAGCATCCAAGACATTTTTAACTTAATGGGTTGTGGGTGGACACTCATTTGTGTGAGTAACATTATTCTCATCTTCCTCTATTTCAAATTATACAAATATTATCATACAAGTATTTCCTTTTGGCCCTGATTGGAAAGCCACATCAGGTTGATTATTCTAGAGGTAAAAACCTCAACATTAGGAGTGCCAGCCAATATGGGTTAATTGGTTTGATTACCCTATGGATGGTTCAAGATGGTGTATTATTACTAGTCTAGAAAGGGTTTTGATAGATTCCCAATTTAATAATATAAGGTTATATGGGACTGGTTGATTGAGCTTAAGGGTTTACATTGACATTCCCTAGGAACATGTTTATAAATGTTTGTCATTGGTTTTCAAGAAGTCTTTGAATGATTTTTTTATATTCCCTATAGGAACGAGCATCATGTACAACAGCGCTATGAAAAATTTAGTAGACATTAGGATCATAATATTGAGGCCCTTGATGTTGGCCTTATTGACTAAACCCTTGATGATTGTTGTTATAACATAACCATTGATTTTAATTAGGATTAGTGTTTTGAAATTGGCCTTGGTTTTGGTTTTACCATTGGGTGTTACCAGGAGGAGGGCGATTTAAGTCAACCATGTGAAAATTAGGTGGAGGGTTTTGATTTCTTGTACCTTGTGGTGTTGTTGGCATTATTATTATTGTTCACAAATTGGGGTTGATTATTATTAACTAAATTTTACCTATTGTTTTGATCCTTTATGACATCAGTATTGAAATTATTATTAATTTTTATAATCTTAGGATATTGATTATTATAATTAAATATTATGATTATAGATTTGATAAACTTTCTTATTTTCTTTTGGGATGACTATCCTTCCATTGGTCCCATAGGTTCTAATACCACTATCAATGGCCACTTGTTTGATTCTAAGGGCACTGTTCAGTGCTTCTTCATATGATCAATAGGTGAATTTTTGTATGTATTCTCTTGACTCCTTGTTAAGGGATTGTAATAAGAGATCACATAGTTTTCTTTGGTCCATGTGTGGCACACTAGCAGACGAGAATAATAATTTTTGCCATCTCATAATGAAATGGGGAGCTAATTCATTATGCTATTACTTGACGTGAATGAACTATCATATTCTAATATCTAGGAGTTTTTTCATATCTAAGACTTTGACAAAATCTCTCATGAATTGGAGAAAAGAATGTATAGTCCCATCAAAGAGGTGATAATACCAATCAATGGAAATTACTTCAAGATTTTTTGGAAATATTTATACAACCACCCCATCCTAAGGAATATATCTTGGATATAAGTAGCATATGCCTTGACATGCACAATAGGGTCTCCTTCTCCCTTAAATTTTGGGAGGTTAGGTAAGCGATGCGATAGAATATCTCCTTGTATATTATGATGGAGGGGTTATTTCAAGTAATCAACATATGTCCCCATGTAATTGAACTCTATTAAAGATGTGGTGGAATAAGATTGAATGGGTAGGATTGGATATGGGTTATTTTTGTAACCATTAGGAATAAAAAAGGGTTCTTTGTAAGGTGGTGTAGAGAAGGCTAGAAAGTAATTATCTGAGTGGATGTAAAGAACATATGATAGTAAAGAGGAAGAGTGTTAGATTAAGGAGGGATAGGTGCTTATTGAGGAAGAGTGTACATGGGTGGAACATAAATTAAAAGCATATAAGGTGGTATATGGTTGGTTTATGAAGGAGAAGTATAAGTAGATGATATGTAACTCAAAGGGATGTAGGATGGAATATTATTGGTTACCTTATTTTTTATAGGAGTGTAGGTTTAGACACTTCTCATAGGATTATGAGAATGGATTTGATATGATAGAGAAATGTTAGAAGTAATGGGATTGGAGATGCCATGAGTAAGGATGCCCTCAGGATATTATTTTGATGCATAGTTGGTGAGAGGTGGGATAGATGGATATAACGATGGTTGATAAGTTACTAATGGGTTAGGAATAGGGGATAAATGGTCTTCTTTAAAGGGATTGGTGGTCATTCCTTGATACAAAGAGGCTTGGTTACTCAATAAATCTTGAATATGACCCATCAATGTTGAGATGAGTTCATTCGAGGAGCAAGAAATGGTAGTTTTGGTGACCTATTTAGAAACAACCACAAGAGGTATGATTTGATGAAAACTAATAAATTTATTTAGGTTAGAGGCATCTAGAGGTTTTTTTTAATGTTTCTCCTATGGGTTGGAAATGTTTTGGTCATTGGGAGAAGAATGCAAAATGCATTTGTAGTCTACTCAACCCATATTCAAAATTATATATTCTATCAAAGTATTTGTCAAATATTGTTGTACTTCTGGCATTTGGGACTTGTAGGCAAATGGATGACCAAGTTACAATGTGAGTGTTGGTTTTACTTCTACCAATGAAAGACATATTATTAGAGTTAGGGTGATTATTGGAAATTTTTTATGGGTCCCATGATTTATAGACCACTCCCCCTGATCTAGTTTCTGAGCTTTAAGGATGGTTTTGATATTGGGCTTCCATGTTTTGTGAGGGAGTTTTTTTATTCCAATTATGAATGGAGGATTCACTAATAAGGTGATGACTGCTCTTGTAGGTTTCAAAGTATATAGTTATCTCAAATATGTTTTAACTAGAAATATTTAGGGAGTATACAAAACTCTCCAAATATGAATGAAAATAAAAAGTGGAGAGAAAAGAGGGATACATAAAAGGATATACCGTTCATGTTGGGTTCACCAATTTATGTGCACATGAATAAAACACATTAATTTATACATTCCAATTTTGAGGTCAAGTCAAGATAGCTGACTTAATGGGTGGGTGATGTGTATCCTAAATAAAGTGAGATGAATCTAAACTTGAAGATGAAGGTAAGATGGGATGGAAGACTCAAATTTGGAAATTATTAACTTGGTGACTAAGGATATGAAGGGGGCTTACTAATGGAACTATGGGCCTAGATTTTTCAACTAAGGATTCAAGTTGGATAAGGATAAGATATTAACTATGGTTGTAGTGAAATACCTAAAACTTTAGCTCATATTAGATATCAATCTAAAGTGCACTTTATTTAATGGGAGCAGACAGTCTAGGAATGGACTAATACTATGAGGATAAATAGGTTCAATGAGTGTCATCTAATGATATATAAAGATCGATCATAAATGAATAAGTGTATAACTTGTTATGAATGTGTTTTAATATATTTTTTTTCTATTTTTAATGTTTGATCAAGGCTAATTTTCTCATGCTCATCTTGGTAAGACTTTTTTTAGGAATTATTTTGGTACTTGTGCATGTTTTAACAAGGTTTTTGCAAGTAAAATGAAATTGAACTATTTACTAAAATAGAAGTAAATTTTAAATGATTGAAGGAAATATTAAATTAAATGTAATAAAATTTTATTTTTTTTGTATTTTCAATTATATTTTGATGTATTCAACACTAAAACTTAAATTTAAACTAAGAGTGCAAATGTTGATTTTTGCTCTTTTTCTAGATGTAAGCTTTAGCCTATATGCAAGCTAAATGAAATTATTTATTTTTATGATTTCAGATTATAAATGAAACTATAATACAATTAAGTATTTTATAACATGAAAATGAAACAATATCATATCTAAAGCTTAGGGAATACAATCTCTAAGTATCTATAAATTCTTTTGTACATGCAAGCTAGAAACTAGTTGTTGGTGTTCTGAATGATTTCACACTGAGCTAAGTGATTTGTTATTGAATAAGGATGAAATAAAAGTTATGATTATATATATATATATATATATATATATATATATATATATATATATATATATAATATTATAAAAAAATTATTACTTCATTCAAATGAAATAAATTAATTCCAAGATATCAAATTTATTCTACCTAGTTTTTTCTAGAGTTTTCTAGGTATATGTGTGTTTATTTGCTTATGAATGTAAGCTTGTTAAAACTGAAAATATATATTTTTTAAATTTAAATTTATTTTTTTTATTCCAAAAATTTACCTATTATTTGGATACAAACTACATGCTTTCAAAATATCCTAATATGTAGATGCATACAATAAAAATCTAAGCTATTATTTTTTGGTGCAAGAGAGAGGAGAGATAGAAATACTTCCTTTAATATCTATGCATTTTTGGAATTAAAATTATTATTATGAATGAAAAACAATATAAAGTACTCTAATCTACTAAATAAAAATAAAAAATAAAAGTATAAATGCCCTACCTGATTAAGGTGTACACCAATTAGAAGCAAAGATTTGTTGCAGTAATTAAGATATCCTTAAGTAGCTATCTCCTTGATTGATCAATCACAACCCTTGAAAATCTTTGAAAAATTGATGAAATTGAAATAAATAAAGGACACAATCTTTTAAAATAATATTAATGAAATAGTGGCTAGGCTAATTCAAAGATAGCTAGGAACTAGATAGTGATTCATATGAATTCTCCCCTCTAAAAATATGTAGAATGACCACGACGATGACTAAATCTGGAATAAAATCTTTTGAAAAACTAAAAGTAGGAAATATATGGTTATGTATAGCTTGGAAACACCAATCTTAAATTAAAAATTTATATCTAAAAACAAGCCAAATTGGTTTACTTATAGGAGAAGCATGGAATTTGCAAGGGTGAGTTTAAATGTTGGTTAACTAAAAGTAGAACATAGCAGAGAATCAAAATGATTAAAAATAGAAGAGGGAGTGATTTCGGATATCATGAAAGAAAACACAAGGTAGAAACATCAAGAAACACAAAGACAACATGCAAAAAAATGTGAAATCTTGAGTTCTAAGAGATAATTTTAAAAGATAGGGAGAAGGTGACAAAACCACCCCTCTTTGTAGGGGTGGTTATGAAACCACCATTCCCCATGATGAAACCATCATATGAGGATACATAAACACCACATATTTAATAGTAAACTGATCTATGGGAATGAAACCACCACAATAATTTATGAAACTGTCATGGTGATTTTGAAACCAAGGTGGCAATTTCAAAAGTTGTGATTTTTGTAAAGCAGAGTAGTGATTTTATTACAAATAATGATAGTTTAATCATGCATAGGATATTTTTAAGATTGAGTTAATAAAAACTATAGAGGCCAAAGTAAAAGAAGTCAAATGAGGAATATAGATATGAATGACGGTAAATAGGAGGGATGTTAGAGAGAAACCATTTTGAGCATACAATAGGATATCACTACATCATCATTGGACATCATTTCAGAATGTTGCATCGTAAAAATTTTGGATGTGTATATTGTGCCTCTATGTCAAAACCAATCACACACTCACCTTTAAGATTAATAGTGTTTCCTTTTGATATAATATCCTCCACATTCATTAACAAGACTAAATTAATAGTAGGAGTAAGAGGAGGTGCTAGGATAGCCATTGAAATAAATAAACTCTCCTTTAATATTAATAGAGATGAGGAATTAGGGATATGTCATGATTTCATACCTATTATCAATAATCTTTAAGATGCGTTATCAAATATATATTTGCAATTTTATTTTGTTTTTCCATAAATTAATTAATCTTATCATAAAATTTTGATTAGGATAACAATTAAAATTAGAATTATATTAAATTTAATTATTGACCAATTTATTACTTTAAAACTAATTTTATGTAATAAACCATCCAAAAAAGCTTTTAGGTTAATATGCCCTGTTGAGGGGATCTATTTTATTAAAAAATAATTTGATTTAACAATTTTGGGTTTCCTATTCGATGTCACATTGACATACAAGCTTGCAATATTGAAATTAAGGTGGACACAATTCAAAACTTTGGAAATAGCTACCCTCTCATTTATTACCTCATATAACTATTATTCTCTACCATATTTAAGTAGTGTTGGTTTATTGTTCAATCATAAATCATATTCTCATAATCAAAGATCATATATGGTGATCCAAAACATCGAGCAAAAATAAAGAAATGCAATTATTTCAAAAGTTGTAAGATTGATTTCAGAAGTTACTTTTTATTTATTACCAAACTTATTAAAATATAAATATATATTTATTTGTTTTTATATGATTGAATAACCATTACTTAAACCCAAATTGAAGCTAGACATATTTAACAATTTAAAAAAAATTGTAATTGAAAAAACATATTTTGAAAATCAAGATGCTTTACTAAAATATAAATAACAAATTTGTGTCTAATGTTTTAAATTTTGTAAGAAAATAAACATAAAACAATGAAATTGATTCTTTAAAAACATATAGGTAACAAGCCACAAGGCCACATGATATATCGACAGACTACAATGTGTATGGTGGAGCCCATACCATAATAAATGCCATGTGACATAATAAAAAAAAGATTTCAATTTTTTATAATTATTTCTCAAATATTTATGTCACAAATCTCCAAATTAATACACCAAAACCTCAAATAGCCACCAATTAATTGATGAAATGATTAGACACCAAAACCTCAAATATTTAAAAAGATGGGTGGTCAGGGTTTTCATTTAATTGATGAAATGATTAGACACCAAAACCTCAAATAACATGCTTAGTAGTTTTTTTAACATCCTAAATTATAATCCTAAAAAAATAATTAACATTATTATTAAAGATAATAATTCCCTCAACCTTAGCCCTCGAATGAAATGTAACAATATGTTTGACGAAGCTCACAATAAAGTCAATGCCACATGACTTGTTCTCAGGCATTTTTTGACATATAAAATTGATAGTTTTGGGCTCAAAATCAAATTTAACCCTAATATATCAGTGGATGGGTATCCAAGATTAAATATTTACTAGGAAGTGTTTGATTTTATGTGAAGGTCGCTATGTCCTATGTTCAAGCCTTAAGGTTTTTAAAATGAGTTATATGTTTAAATTAAATGTTAAATAAATGAGGAGTTTTGGGTAAAAAATAAAAATTATTATATCTAATCATAACATATTTAATGTTTAAGGCATTCAAAAATAAAAATAATGAAAAATAAGCTTCTAGAAAGAATTGTGTACAAATTTATTTATTAAAAACTACACAATTTTTTGCAAAAGACTATTTCTCATTATAATATAAATAATAACTTAAGAATAGAAAATAAATGTCATATACATTTCACAAACCTATGAGATTAATAATAATATTAAAAAATATTTTGAATATCTTAAACAAGTCAAAAAGTTAATATTTGGCTCTTGATTGTGGAAAGTGTGTTACAATGACATTGAACATTTTTTCTTAAAACTTCACTATATCAACTTAAATAAATTAAAATACAAGATATATAATCAGAGTCTCACACCATGATATTTAAAAAACATTAAATCATAGAGTGATTCAAGTTTTTGGATGTGTAAAACAATTATAGCACAACCTCCTTAATTTTTTACCAATTATATATGGTGAATCCTGACAATTATGTAATAAAATTAGTAAATTCAAGGTAATTAGGACCCAAAGAAGAAATGGGTGTGATAAATTAAATTTTAAGATAACTAAAAAGAGGAAATTTGTGTATTAAAATGCATGATGAATAAGAAAAAACAAGTTTTTTATATTTACGATTAATCAGACCTAATCATCAAAAATGCGCTATGAATGTTGGGAACTTAAGACACAAATAATGCTTATCAATCCCAAAAATATTATGTGGATGATAGAAATAATTAATCATGGCATGTTAATTCAAAATATAATTAATTAAAATGAAAAAAAAAATCATAGAAAATTGGGCATTGTCAATCAACTAAAAAATAGCCAAAATTTGAGGCTATAATTTGCAAGATTCACAACAATTCTTTTTCTTGAAATTAAAATACCAAAATATCACAAATGAACTAATGGAAAAATAAACTAAAGAATGAGGATGAACATAAAATTAAAGTACCAAAGGATAAAAAAGGACATGGTGACTAGATAAATCTAAGAGGGAGGAGTGTAATGAAAGTAAATTACCAAAGGATCACAAGGACAAAATTCCCTGATAAACCCAAGAGGAAGAACTCTAATGAAATTAAAATACCAAAGGATAAAAATAACACAATGGTTTAATAAAATTACCATGGAATATGTGATAATTACATTCCCAAAGGATTAAAATGATACGAAGTCTAGATAAACCCAAGAGAGAGAAGTGTAAAGAAATTAAACTACTAAAGAATCATAAAGGAAACAATAGTTGGATAAACATAAAAAGGAGGAATGCAATAAAATTAAATTAGTAAATGATCACAAAATACAAAATGGTTAGATAAACCCAAGAAGGATGAATGAATTAAAAATAAATTAAATGATACGTGAGAAATTATAAGTGTTGATTCATAATATGATAAGATAAAGATATGAGATAAAATATATGATAAAATAAATAAATAAAGATAAAAAAATGTTGTATAATATCATTACACTCATCTTTAAAAATATAATAAGTATTTCACTACAATTGGTCATGTACTTTAATCATAGTTTATTTCACTTTATATGATATTTGTATAAGGATAATATTGTGAATAGTTTTAATAAATAAAGAGGCTATGGTAAAATTATGAGTATATTGATCATCCAACTATGGATAAGATATATGAGGAATTGATAATTATACCTATAGAGGGCATCCTAGTTTCAAAGGTTTTTTTATTTAGTATTTGAAAACTTTGGATATGTAACATCCCTCTTGAGATATCCCATGTTTAATCCCATGGTTCAATATTAATAAGGGTTGGACTAATTGTATGTGTTTATTTATATGATTAGGATCATGATTTACTTCATGCACCCCTCACTTATTTATTATTTGTGATATATTGAAATACAAAGAGAGGCATTTTAACCATGATAAATAAGTAATTTGTTATTCTTTTGATTATATCTCATCATAACATAGAGGTACTATGAAAATTTTGGTTTATGTGTATGGAAACAAGGTTTCTAACTTTGTACCAATTAATTATATTTAAATATCAATGATGATACGATTTGGTAAGGGTTTACATGCTTATTTTTAAGGTGGTATTTAATTAAACATGGTAAGTGTGGGAACTCTAGTATCATATATCCACAAGTAAAAAAAAAAAATCTGACAGTGGATTCAATGTGAATAGGCACTATGGACAATCAACACAAATTATAAATGTGGGCATCATGTGGAAACATGGTACCACTGACATTAAAGAGATTATATATTTTATGTGATAAAATTAAAAGGGGATAAAATGGGACATGGATACATAAAGCAAAGGATTTGTGATTAGTAAAGTGAAAAGGCTAAAAATCATAATCATGGTTACCAAGGAAAAAGCCATAGGCTAAGAAATGGCAGCCAGGGTGGATGAACACTCTATAATGATTAATAAGAAGGGTGTCTAGTGAGAAGTAATGTGAAAATAAACTTTATAGAATGAAACATAAAGACTTTAACAATAAAGTACAATGGATTGCACTACCTAGAGATGAATTAAATATGGATAAGATTGGAAGTGAACACATGAAATCAACTTTGTTTTGTTATAATAGACTTGAAATGAAATGGTTTTAATTATGTAAATGAGACTAAATGGTCTATGAGACCACCTATCACATATATTTCTCTGACTACTCAAATATTTATGGGGCCTGAGGTATATTTTAGACCATTTCTCTACCTTTTCATGAACTGGGTTAGCATCTCCCCTAACCTTTTTAATATTTTTTTCTCAAATATGTCTACCATGTAACCAAATCTTAAATTTTACACATATTTAACTTGTATGTTCATGTGTTGAGGACACTAAAGGATGAAGTGCTCCTCTATTTTGACTACCCCTATGGTGTAAAAAATATAATTCTTCTCACCCCACTACTTATTTGGATTCATCCATCTTCCTATATAATACCAGTGTCTATGAGAGCTAGTTCTTAATTCATAAATGAGGATCTTTTCCATCCAACTAGTTTCATCCCCTATATATGATTTTTCATTATGTTCATATGTTAGGTTGACTATTAAAATCGAGTGTTGTCTTTTCTTGTTTAACCCCTTCCTCAACATTATTATTTTAAATTTTTCATTCAGATAATTTTCTGTCTTTATTATAATTTAGATGTTCAGTTAGGTTTATATCACATCTATTCATTCACTTAAGGTTTTACTTCATCTAAGTGTTATTCCTCCTATGAAATTATTATTCTCTTGCTTCCCTAGGCCATTTATTGGTTTTCATGCATTCCATTTTTTTCAAGGAATAGAAGAGTTTGATCATAGTGGTTGAATCTCAAGGGAAACTTCATGTTTTAGCAAGAATGATTTCATATGGGAATGATCACTTAATTATGAAATTGTTTGTGATTATATGCTTTTAAATATTTTCTATTTACCTCCATTTCAAACTTGTTGTTATATTAGCCCATACCTCACAACCATATAATACCACTAGTGTGACAAGTAACCCAAATAAAACCCTGGTGGTCTTTCATTCCCATAACTCAACATTTCTATATTAATTTTGAAGTGCACAGAATGCTCTCCAACCACCTTTTACTATTTTTATCCTGTAAGTATCCCATTTGAGATTTCTATAAAAGTTAAGGTTGAGATACTTGTATTCTAAAACCATTTTAAGAGACCATTATACAAAATTAAAATTGGGGTGTTGTTTCTTCATTTTTGATAATAAAATCATGATTTTGGTTTTCTCTACATTTACTTGCATCCTTATTTCTTTACAAAATAGATCTAGAGCTCTAAGACAATCTCTTATATCTTGGATTGTCTCTACCATTAGGATTATGTCATCAATGTAAAGCATAAGTTTCACCACATAATTTTCCAAGTGGACCCTCTCCACACCACCCCAAAAATTTATTTATCCAATCTTATAATATATCAATATAAATCCCAAATAAAGTTAGGGATAGAGGGAAACCTTGTTTGACACTTATATCACTCATGAAACATTTAGACTACCCTACCTAGGTAGATGCACAAGTTGGGGGATTAAAAAATGACAAAATAATAAACATAATTTTTATTTTAGGGAATATGCCATCTTTTTTTAAAAATGAGCCTATATTTCTTTGGATGAGTGCCAATCCAAAAGGGCATACTCCATTTCCAACAAAGGGCATACACCCTTTTTTAAAAAGGTTGTACAGAATTTTTTGATTAAAAAAGGTGTACAACATTTATAAAACTATATTTATATCCAAAAATTAGAAACCATAAGTTATTTTATTCTCTCTTACTTGGAGCTGATCACATTTTGAAAGGCAAAGAAAAGGGAGTGCATGTTTTAATTTGCCTTACATATCAATAACTTGATTATGCATTTTGGTCATGATCTCAAGTAAGTTTTTTACTAAATTTTGATTTCAAGGTTTTCATTTATATATATTTATATTTAAGGTATTTCAATTTAATTTTCATTTCTCTCACATTTCCTGAATAAAATGTTTATTTTATAAATTTAGATACAAAATTTGATGGACCCATTGCTTGAAGAAAATGTTGAACATAACCATTATCAAAATCCCCATTATTTTGACTTTGCAGAAGAAGCTTAATTATATGAATAATACAGTTCAAAATGGCAACAATTGAATATTATTATCAAATATTTGAGTGACTCTTCAATTCATAGTGAACATAATTCACTTACCACACTATTGGAGGTCATTTTTAAATAAGTGGAAAATGTCAATTCCCAACATGATGTAATTTTGCATCAAAGAGAGGTGTTGAAGGAATATTATATTGATAAATTTTCATATGAGGACTTTGAAAAAAATATTATAAAATGTGTGCTTTTTTTTAAAGCTTAGAACCAACAAACCACCACTAATGAGTTACAAACACCTTAGCATTGATAGGTGTTTTCATAAGGAGATTAAAAATAACTTTTGGGATAGGTGGTGGATGGCATTTGATGAGTCTCCATGCAATAATAATGAGGTTACATTATATTTTTTGAGAATTTTTAATTGTGAGTTTTTTGTATAATAAATCTTGAATTTTTTTGACAGGAAGGCCTCCCAAGATAGGGGAGGTGGGTCCTCATTTTATAGACTTGGTGCCACACAGGACCAAAACTACCAAAAGAGAGATCAAAAAAATATTATGATAATAACACATAATTTTATCCCTCAAATATTGTATCATAGTATATTGAGTATTTATACATAGGTTAAAAGTGGTGGAGCATCTAATAGTGTCCCTTCTACTATTGGTGTTAATGTCTTTCCTACTAGTAGTGGCATAGTTAGTAGTCATCCTATAGTTCTTATACATCATTGAATATAATGTGGAAGTTTAGTAGACCTTATATTTAGGGTTGACATACACATGTTACATCTATAAATATAATAGGCACACTTATAGAGAGTAGACATAAATCTATACGACATACAAGTACACAAACAACACATTAGTAAACAATAATATATGCCATTTAAAATTATTCTAAAATCTTTTAAAACTAGTAAAAAACAATATATTCTATATTTAGTTTCTTCAACACCTCAGGACATTAACACGCTAGACTATATGTGATCTATAGTTACTTCAGGACCTAAGGACACTAACATGCCAAAGTATATGTCATATGTAGTTGCTTCATCACCTCAAGACAATAGCATGCCAGAGTATATGCCATTTTTAATTGCTTCACCACCTCTTGTCATCACACATCTAATTATGTAGGGTTTATCTGCTTCACCATCAAAGGAATATTAAGTTTATATTTTAATATATGTTTACTTAATCAACTAACATTTAAATTATTTTATTTTTTGCTTGTAAAGATGATCACCAATATCTTGTTTACCCTAGATGACTTAAATTCTATTGTTGAGGTTGAAATTAACACTGCAATACCCTACACTTAGGTTGGGAAAGTTAAAAATTACATAAAGTTTCTATATATTGTTTAAATATTTTTTATACACCATAGTTTTAGTCCAAAAGGAATATTTTTTTCTCTCTTTCTATCCCTCTCTTGTTCTATTTTTATATACAGAAGGAATAATTTTGATTTATCTAAAAATACATTTACTTTTATTTGATTCATAATTGACCTCTTTTTTTGTTGGTTTTATAGATGATGAGAGATGTTATGGGTACCCCACCAAAATTAAAATAATGTTTGATTTATGTTGTGTTTTCATCCAAAGATCTAGTATCTTCCTAGAAACACTTGATTCAGAGATAGAGGCTGGTGAAAACACATAGAAAAATTGATTTTTTAACTTCAAGCAATGATACTATACATCATATTTATATTTGTATGCACATATAGATCTAATCCTATATGTATGATCTATAGGATTATCCATCATGGATATATTTATGGTCATGTAACCCAAGACAACATTTTAGGTGGCATGTGGTGAATTCAAAATCACCTTATTGCAAAAATTTAGTCTTGGAAACATCATTTTCCATATATCATTTTAATGTATTAAAATTTTTATTTTATATGTTGTGTAGGTGCCACAGTGTTTTGAGGTTGCATCAAAGACATTTGGTGCTTAACTCACTGAGAGGAGAGTTTTTCCTTATAATGATTCATGCAACACCCCCAGTTCTACATCTATGGTGATGAGACACAATTTATTTAGAGGCAATGAATAATAAGAGAGCTAGTTGTTATGCTAGGGGTAATTTTAGGCACAATATATTTTATATGTCCATATGGCCCCCATTGTATGCTTATATGGAACATTTTGTATATGTATATTATGGTCTAGATTGTATCCCATTATGGCCTATTATTTATGTCATTATGACATAATTTGGATACAAGTACATATAATTTGACATATCTATGTGAATCATACACTTATTATTCATGTATAAATATTTACTTCTTATATGTCATTATTATTTTTTGTTTTTATTATTACACACATGTTATCCTTATTGAAATTATTCATAGATGAAGAAGTTTTAAGGTATGGTTGTGTCAATGAACAAATAGATCAAATGTTTAGCTTTCATGAAATTGATGTCTTGATGTTATAATGAATACAATGAAGTTATTTTTTTATGCACATCTATGTTATGATTGTTGATCTATGTGATTGTTTTCATTAAAGAAATAAATAAACTATATTAATGTCAATAAATGACCAAAATTAGGTCAATGGGACTAAAAGAAACAACCATTAGCAATAGAAAGTTCTAGGAAGAGGGATCCAAATAAATAAAGTACAAAGGCATTTTTTTTATATATCATTGAAATAAATTTCAATTATGTAATTTACTATTCATATAATCAATATATCATCTAATAATAATAACAAGTTCAATAAATAGAACACTTACCATGCTAACATATCACTTAAACATAAGGCTTAAGCATTCATTGAGGTGAAAGAGAGATCACCTTGTCCCTTATTATAATAAAGACAAATGAAGATCATTATTAAGTATTAAATCTAAAAAAAAACCATGGCATTCAACAAGATTCAAACCCTAACACACATAATTAACAAGAAGGCATATTAATTTAGAACATACACTTAGATTCATTATAATTGTAGAGATCTCATGTATTCATAACATGTGCATATAAATATTACACTTTGCATTATAATAACTTTCATTTATAAATAATAACCATCATCTTCCTTTATCGAGATCTCTATCATATAAATTTGAATTAACAACATATATAACCATCTATCTCTAACTCTCATCTATGAAAATTTCCCTCTAAGAAGGGGGAGGCAAAAGTTGAGGTTGGGTTTATATAAATATTTATCAACTTATATTGACTTATAACATGATTCTAGTGAGATACCTTCTAAAATATTCTATTAAATTTCCTTGATATATCAATGTGCACCTCAAAGATGATCTCTTTTAATAATTGATTATATTTTATGAATCTATACTTTATGATTTCCCATGGAACTCCTTTTTTTCAATGAATTGTGCATGAGTCAAGATGAGTGACCTCATCATGAGCAAAAACCTAATTGTTTTGCCTTCATGTGTATTCAAAACTTATATCACATTGTTGAATCTCTTTCTAAAAATTATCCCATCACTCTAATGCTATGATTATATTGGTCTTCATTTTTGAAGCATTCTAGATTAAAACCTAAAAGATCCCCAATCCATTTATATTATATTAATATTTTTTGGCAATGTTAAATTAAAAACTAATCCAAATAGTAATGAGGGGAAAATAAAAGCCCTAAAACATGTGCTAATGAAGACTAGAGGAAAATAACATTGAATATCTCTATCTGTGTCTAAAGTGGAGGAATCATATATTTTGATTTACTTTATTTATGCATATATTTTAATTTTAAATCATATATTTTGATTTACTTTATTTATGCATATATTTTAATTTTATCTCTTTCCCTCTCTATAATCTAAATTGAAATTCTTGTTAGCATTATTTCCTATAGTTAGAACTCTCTCCCATACCAACTTACTTGTTTCTCTAACTGACTTAGGTTTGCATTGTAAGAGATATGTGAGGGGTAGATAAAAAATTTCATTGCCTACATTTGCATAGGGGAGTCCTCTAAGCACCTCATGGAGGATTCCATGTTGTTTAGGATAAGATAGACATAATGATGCATTTTTTTGTCATAGCCAAATGTATCACAAGGGACCAAAATTTGGTTAGTACAAAACACATATTTTGACTCACTATCCCAATCAATGAATATTATAGGCATATGCATATAGATGGATGTATAAACACTGGAATATCCTATGTCCTCTCTCTATTAGGCCCCAAGTTTGAAAGATGCAGATGGTTAGATGAATCCTTAAAGAGAATCTTCTTTTCCCTAAGTGAAGAAATGGAACAAACTTTAGGTGAGCATTTTACGAGAGTTTTGAGGGGTAGAGATGATATGTAAGATCCTAAAATTAAATAATAAATTATTATAAGTACCCCTAGATGATTCCATGCCACTCGGGATAATGCAAACATAATGACACATTTTCTCTCAAAGCTAAATGTCTCTTAAGGGACTAAAAGTTGGTTAATGTGTGGCATATATTTTAATTCTCTATCACATTCAATGAAAAATCTATGAAAATGTGTCTATATGGGTGTATAAACATTGGAATAGCCCCTGTCCACTCTCCATTGGGCCCCAATGTTAAAATTTATAGGCAGACAGATGCATCCCTTAAGATGATCTTATCATCCCTAAGTGTATAAATAAAGTAAATTTTGGGCATGCATTTACAGATAACCATGAGGGATAGAGATAATATATTAACTCCTACAGTTACATGGGTGAGTCATATAAGTACCCTTGGAAGATTCCATGCCACTTGAGATGAGGAAGACATGGCAATGTATTTTTTCTTGAAACTAAATATCTCTTAAGGCACCAAAAGTTGGTTAGTGGGTAACGTATATTTTTATCTCTATCCAAATTGATGAAACATCTATGTGGATGTGTTTGTATGGGCATATAAACACTATAATGACCTCCATATAATATTTGTTGGTCCCTAGGGTCAAAATTTGTAGGCAGATGGATAAATACTTAAAAAGAATCTTCTTAATCCCTGAGTGTAAAAATGGAGCAAACTTTTGGTGTGCATTGTATGAGAACCATGAAGGGTAGAGATGAACCATCATATCATACATTTGAATAGTGAATATTCTAATCACCCTATATAGTATTATTTCCCACTTAGGATGAGAGAGATAAGGTAGTGCTTTTCATCTCCTAGCCAAATGTTTCCTAAGGGACCAAAAATTGGTTAGTGAGTGGTGTAGCTTTTGACTCACTAGCCTCATTGATAAATCTTATCTAAAAACACATATAAATAGGTGTATAAACATTTTAATAGTCCCCCATACACTCTCCATCAGGGCTTAATTTTGAAATTTATATGTGACTGGATGCATTCCTTAAGATAATATTTTCATCCTTAAGTGTGGAAATAGATCAAATTTTAGGCACACATTATAGGAGAATAGTGAGGGTTAGAAAAGCTATTAAATCCTAAATTTACATGGGTGAGGCCTATAATTACCCCAAAAGGATTCCATGCCACTAAAGATGAGAGAAATGTGGTGATGTATTTTTATCTTATAGCCAAATGTCTATTAAGGAATCAAAATTTGGTTAGTGAGTAGCATATATTTTAAATCTCTAAGCCAATCGATGAACCATCTACGTAGATGCATTGAGATGGAATTATAAATGTTAGAATGGCCTACCTTTAATATTTATTAGGACTCCATGTTAAAATTTATAGTGATCAAATGAAACATTGAAGAGAATATTCTCATCCTTGAGTGTAGAAATAAAACAGATTTTTAATGTGCATTGCAGGAGAATCATGAGAGGTAAATACAAACTATCAACTCATATGATTTAATTAGTGAGTCCTATAAAAAAACCATAGATTATTATTTCCCACTTGGGATGAGAGAGACACAATGATACATTTTTCTCACAACCAAATGTATCTTAAGGGACCAAAATTTGGTCAGTGGGTGGTGTATCTTTTGACTCACTAGCCCAATAGACAAATCATCTACATGGACACATCTATATGGGCATATAAACATTGAAATAACCACCTTCCACTCTACATTATACCCCAAGGTTTAATTTTTTAGTTAGATAAACCCATCCCTTAAGAGAATATTTTTCTCCTTAAGTGTAAAAATAGAGCAAACTTTGGGCACGCATTGTAAGAGAAATGTGAGGGTTAAAGACAAGTTGTTAGATATTAAAGTTGCATGAGCAAGTCCTCAGAACATCCCTTAGAGGATCATATACCACTCATGATTATGGATACATGATTATGTGTTTTTTCTAGCATTTAAATGTCTTTTAACGGACATGTTGTCATTTTGAGTT
This sequence comes from Torreya grandis, assembly GCA_037957365.1. Lineage (NCBI taxonomy): Eukaryota > Viridiplantae > Streptophyta > Pinopsida > Cupressales > Taxaceae > Torreya > Torreya grandis. The sequence goes on from JARHVA010002610.1 coordinate 938,620, forward strand.
GCACCCTGTGAGGAGGTGTTTCAATTATCCTCACTCAATTGAAAAATGGAAACACTCATAGGCTCTAGATGGCCTAAAAGGTGGAGTGAATTTACAAAGAGGGATGGATCCTTTTATTCTACACCTAAAAATAACACTATGCCTACTCAAAATACAAGGAAAAGGGAGAAAGAAAGTTGAGAACAATGGAATAAAAAGGGTGATGCACCAAATTTTAAGTCTCCTCTACTTATTTATGATTTCTAATACGAACTAAAACAAGACTAAAATCTGATTTCACAACTACAAACAATCATTTCAACATGAGTTTTTTAATATGGAGGCTATAAATAATACATCAATCAAGAAGGATGATCAAAAGGTCTAGAAGAAGACACTAGTGAAGGTTATCCACACTTAAATTTTACAAAACTACTTGACACACACCATATTGTGAGCAAGGAATTAGATGTAAAGGGGAGATTATTATCTTGTTAGTTAAGAAATAAAATCAAAATAAACATATTAAAAACTAAAACCTGTAGCCTTGACACTCAAGGAGCTGGAGAACTACACAATTAACTAACAAAATTAAAGTAAAATAAGAGATATTACCTTCCATGAGAGCAAGTGTTGTGAGTTGGCCATGGAATCTATGTGCTCAATAAATATTTATCAATGAAACTCCATTCTCCACTTCTCCTTGGCACATGGTAATGTTGGTTGGCTTTGGCTTGGATTGCTTCATGAAATGGGCATAGTAAAACTACAATGAATATTTTTGGAGGTATTTTGGCATAATAAAATTGCACATAATTTTTTTAAATAGAAATAGGTGAGGCCTTGTATTTAAAGCCTCTAAAGTTAACTCTCACCCAAGTGTAGTTAGGTTATAATTAACAATGGTTGAGTTAAAATTAATCGTAGGTGAGTTAAGATTAACCTTAGTTGAGTTAAGGAGGGGAAATTTAATTAATATCTAGGATAGAGTTCCCATTTATTAAGCATGGATCTCCATTTCTGAATTTAAGGCACTTTAGGGAGATATTTTAAATTCCTTGACTTTAAGGATGATGATGTCATCATGACCTCATATTTATTGAATTTTCCTTTTCTTTTAAATTTGTTTTCACTAATTTGAAATGGAAAATTCACTTGATCATTTATTTATTTTTAATTAGTTGATTCATTCTGCTTAGCATTTTAACACTTCAGGAATTATTCAAGTGCCCTACTTAGTGGGTCCAAAGGCCAAACTACCAATTGTTAGGTTGTAAGGTGATTGAAGATGAATATGTCAGAGGTTACTATTATGTATAGGATAATAACTTAAATATGTATGCCTCAACATGATTTTAATCACTAATGTCTGATGTTTAGACACAATTAGGACATTCAGTGATTCCTAGGCTTAATTTATATTTTTTTAGTAGAAATCAATATGAAGTCCAGTTAGAATCTAGTTGTGGCTAGAATGGGGTGTCTACACATATTAATTACTCACAAAGATTAAATAATTAAGAGTAAAAATTTATGATTATAAACACTATAACTAGAATTCATCAATAATTCACCATAAAAACCTTAAATACAAGATGGAGACGGTATAGACCAAATTGTATTCACTTCAAAAGAAATAAAAAATATCAATTTTGGTAGGGATTCAAATTAACTAGCTATAGGATCCTTTAAATTTAATTTATATGAGTACATATGGAATAATTTAGAAATGATAGAGAAGGAGGATGTGTAGAAGCTCACGTTAATTGCCATCTAATCATGAAATTAGTTATATGAGAGGCAAGAAAATAGTGATATGATTCATCTCTTACAAGTGATAGATTTGTTTGGTGATGGTTTTCTTGAAATGTGGCATGGGATTTATTCTCGCCATCATTCTTGAAAATAATCCCCCTTTCTTGATTGAGTTGGAAGTTCACATCTTGAAGGGCAACTACAAATCAAGTCTTGACACATGGCACAATTACTCCCCTTACAATCACTCTATGCCATTATTGACTCTTTCAATGCATATTTCATATTGATTAAAGTGGGACATGAGTTTTGGACCTCTTCATTCATATGATTTATATTCTTATAACCTTTAATTACTCATTCTAGTTCAAAACCTCTCAAGACCTTGTTTTGGCTTGTCTAAAGGCCTTACTCACCATGCCAATGGCCCAAGGCCTTGAAGGAAAAAGGTTTAGTTTTTATCAAGTGTAAGTAGGATTTTAGAGAGTTATGTAACACCATATTTTCATTTAAAACTCCTTGGAGTCTTTTCCACCCTTCATTCAATGCAATCAAGCTCAAGAACCTTGATTTTCATCATGGTAAAGACCTATGTTTTAGATTTATCTCTCTCCTCATGAACTGTACCGACCTAAAAACATTTAAAACAATTATAAAACATTAAAAAATAATTTTATTTCAAACATCATGATATTTAATTAAGTAAAACTCAAGGTATCCTCTTTTTTGTAAAATATAGGCTTGTAGGGCAACAAACAAGCTAATATAAAAGAATTTTTTATCTTGATCTTCATGAGGTCTCAAGACCTAATTCATTTTTTATTTGAAACTATATAAACCCATATAACCATTCCAACCACCGTTTGGTCATGATACAACATCAAATACATTAAGAACACTCCTTTTTAGGTCTACTACAACCCAAAAATAAAGAATAAAGCACCTAGAGACAAAGAAATGGGCATATTTCAAGTTTTATGAGATTAAAATACCTCATTGTTATTTTTATATGACCTAAAGATACACTTATACCTTCCAAAACCACTGTATGAATTCAATCATTCAATAAAATCTCCTAAAAACACCCTTTTTAGGCCTATAATAACTCAAAAATCAAGAACAATGGAGAAATCCTCTTGGATGGGTTAGTGAATATTGGGATCCAACATGCCCCATTTTTTTAAGATAAAAATAGGGACCCTCTTTCATTTTAGATTTAGATCTTATAATTCATTGATTCCATTGTGGTTTCTTGTCTAATTCTCATCTATAGGCTGTATTAGGGTAAATTTTAGTGGTGAATATTTGTTAATTTATGAATATTTGATTTTTAGGAAATTGTATTTGGAAAATTTTGGGATTATTACATAAGACCCATACACCTAAAATTTTGGGATTTAAATTTTTTAGGGGTTAGCTCACTAATCATTTACAATAATTATGGGGGCATCCATGTAATTCACCTTATTTATATAGTATATATGTTCACAGTGGTTACCATTAAAGTCTCTTTCTTTACATCATTGGCAAGTTAAATCTTGAGGTTACCCAATAAAATTCTTTTACCTGCTCAATAAAATTATTTTTTCCACTCGACAGTATCCCTGTAATTACTATTTACTACCTCACTTCTACTACCTGGTAACATACAATGTCATCCAACTGCTATCACTCAATAGCATATTGTGTCGCTTGACTACTGTCATCGAATAGCATATTATGCCACTTGACTATTATCTCTTGATAGCATATTTCATTGCCTGAGAGCTATCACCTGACAACATATTGTGCCGCTTGACCATTATCATTTGGCTACATTTTTTCTTCACCTAGTTATTATTTCCTGATAGTACCTTCCCAACTGCTATCGCCTAGCTATGTCTTGAGTCCTACAACATCTTCTCTAAGTTAAAATGGAATAAGTTGGTAAGGTTAAAACACCACAAAAAATATCAAGAAAATCAAACATATTATCTTATTTTATGAACCCAAAAAAGATTATTGTGTAAATGGTATGCACTCAAAACACAGGTATTTCTTAAACTTTTTTAAAAAAAGATAGTAATTTTATTTTTAATTGTATAATAATTTCAAAACCCTTTTAATGTAATAATTAACACTAATAATGATACTATTTTATTAGAAATAATTAATCACAATAACATCTTTCCACCTGAAGATTTTGTTAATGACATGCCACCCCTAAAAGACACTCCTCTAGATAATTTAGAAGAAAATTGTAGTTGTCTTCAAACACCAAATTTAGCTAAAAATTCCATTTATAAATCTTGATGGAGGAAGATAAGTACATGGACATTTGGAAGGTATTTTCAGGTTGAGTGGGCAACAAAATGTCCATTTATAGAACTTTTAAAACTAGAAAATGGTAATGAGACTCCAAAAAAATACAAATGTACAAAGTGCAGTTGGAAACTTCAAATAGAAGATAGAATACAACTTAAATTAGACATAATTGAGAATCATTGTAGGAAAATATATATATCCGTGAAGCACCCAGATGGATAGATAACAAGAACACATAAATGTAAAAATGAATAAAAATGCATGCATGTAAGATATGCACCTGATTATGAAAATGATTAGAAATGAAAAAACATCTTATTGAGAAAGGCCTAATAATCAAAGATTAATTTTGAAAATTTATGAATTCCAATCTAAATACAAAATATGTACAATTCTCTATTGTTTACCATATTTAAAAAAAGAGCAAACCCATTTCTGATTTTTTAGACTATAAGATTTTTTTAAATAATGGGTTTCTTGATATTTCACAATCACATTGGTCAGATAACATTTCTTGGGAAATGGAAAAATATTTAGCAATGGTTGAGAAAGAATATTTGAAATAAAGTGTTAAGAAATCACTAGTTATATCAATGTCCATTGATGAGGTCAATGCAGTGGATAACACATCATGGGTTTGCATGCATGTTTATACTTTTGAAAACTATTCAAGGCAATCTCATATGTTAGTTGTCCATAAAATGGTTGAAAATTTCAATGCAAAAAACCTTCACAAATTGGTTATGTCTAATTCAAGAGATAAAGGTGGGATGGATGATTATTCCATAGGTATGAAGCTAGTGTGTCTTAGCACTCATGGTGCATTAGTGATGTAGGGGCATAAAAATGGTCTTTGTATTTGTCTTTATACAATATTTTCCCCATTTATGATTTTGATTCATTACATGGCTCATAAGATGAATCTTGTGCACAAAATTGTTAGTAAATTTGGTAATGTCACAAAAGTGGAAGAGCTCATTCATGACTTGCATGCTTATATGTCAAGTAACCCAAAAATATTTTTGGAGTTCCAAAAATTTTCAATTGGGGTGACTAATGGTAAAAAAACTACTGAAAGATGTTAATATAAGATGGATCTCCATGTATGAACCTGCATGAAGAATTTTTGAGGAATATCTACCTTTAGCAGGTTTTATGGATTTCCATGTACAAATAAGGAAAAATATTTATTATACTATGTAATATATTTTGAAACAATATTGACATTATGTAGTATTCTACCAATGTTAAAGGAAATCAATTATTTAATGAAACATGCCTAGAAGAGATCTATATATATTGTTGACTTCATACATTTGAGAAAACATGTCAATATTTAGATATATTATACACATTTAATGAAAGCTTTCACAAACCTATTTTTAGAACCCAATTTTTTTTGATAGATTCCATGAGAGTTATTTTAAATTCAATATCAATGATCATCTTTGTGTTGTGGTAAATGGCAATGAGATCTGAATGCACACTTGCTATAAAAGACTTGAAGTTGTGGGAACCAAACCTAAAGATGTACCTGTAACACATATTCTATATGATACTATTTTATCTAAAACACAAATTAAATTAAGTTGAATCTTGAAAATTTTACTTTATGATATCAAAGAATATTTTTAAAGGGATTAGTTGTTGGAGAGCATGGGATTTGAGAATCTTATTTTTTAGAATAGTGTTAATAGTCAACAATAGATTAGTAGTTTGTTTCACAAATATATGGGTTCAATTGTTAAGAATTTTTGTAAATATGTAGAGGTGAATGAAGTTGAGATTAATGGTATTTTGAAAAAAAAATTGCTAACATCTCAATCAACATAGTTTAGATTTACAATGATGGATCATTTTCAATGTTTAAGTGACCCAACTAGAAATGGTGCAATTACATAGCTATGGAATAAACTTTATCCTAGTCGCGTCTTATAGAAAAGTATTAGTGAATATTTTAGATTATATGAACTTGTTCAAACAATTATTTTGGGTTCTATGGAAGATGAGTGAGTGTTTAGTGCATTATCTTTTGTGAAGTCAAAACTTAAAAATAGATTGGATAAAAATCTAGAGACTTGCTTGAGACTTTATGTTTCACATTATTATGTGGATAAGTTTCCTTATGAAAGAGCACTAGTAACATGGAATTATCTATTTGAAAAAAGAGGCATTAGTAATACAGTGATCAATATAGATGATGTGAATGCTGAGACTAAATATAACACTAACATGGTAGATGCAAATCACACTTATGATGAACAAGTTTCTCGAGGATTATTTCAGCTACTTGAGTTTTAGTTTGATATGTATAATAATTACTATTTTCTAAAATATTTCATATTTTTTCATGTTCAAATAGTTCAAATTGTGTAATCTATTTCATGCATGTAAACTCATTGCAAGCTTCTTAAACTCTTTGGTTTAATTGAGTGTCAACTAGAACCAATTTATTCATTTTTACTTTAAAAATTATGAAACTTTGACAATAAAAAATGTAGCAATACTTCTTCAATAGAGACTAGAATTAAGCATTTTATTATTTGTCTTATTACAATTCTATGTATTTCAAATAATACAACTACTATAACCATTGAATATTTAAGGTTATTTGCTAAGCTTGACCACAACACATTTAAAATCATAAAATTATAAACCAAGAGTGTTTCAAACATAATGCAATAGATATTATATCTTTGCCCCTAAAAATTAATAATAGTTCAAACAATACATTTAAATCCAAAGTATTAATTAATTAAATAATACAATACACTTAAAATATTGATCACAATACATTTAAACATAAGTGTTTAATAGTTATCAATCATTTTGAATATTGCCTACATAATATTTGCGATTGAAGAATATTTAAACAATATATTTGACCAAGGGTATTTCAAATAGTACAACTACTATAACCATTGAATATTTAAGGCTAGCCACTAAGTTTGACCACAACACATTTAAAATCATAAAATTATAAACCAAGAGTGTTTCAAACATAGTGTAATAGATATTATATATTTGCCCCTATAAATTAATAATTATTTAAACAATACATTTAAAATCCAAAGTATTAATTAATTTCTATAATACATTTAAAATCCTAACCAAAATACATTTAAACACATGTTTAATAGTTATCAGTCATTTTGAACATTACCTACAAAATATTTAAGACTAAAAAATATTTAAACAATACATTTAACCAAGACTATTTCAAATACTACACTACTATAACACCATTGAATATTTAAGGCTAACTAAGCTTGACCACAACACATTTAAAATCATAAAATTACAAACCAAGAGTGTTTCAAACATAAAGTGCAATAGATATCATTTGACATTGACATGTATAATGTCGAATAAAATAAGTGTTTTCAAACATAATAAATTATCTTGAATAAAAATTAGTCATTTTGAAAATTATAATATTTTTTAAATAAACTAACATCTTCCTCCAACATCCTCTCTACCCACTTACTACATTCCACTACCCTCCATGAAAACCCTTCTCTCTTGAACTACTTGTGCACCCTCCTTAATAACTTTTCCTTAATAAGATGCTCTATAGTAGAATTGATATTTTCAAGATTTTTTCTCTCCTCATTCATTGCATATTTAGCTAAAGAGAAGACTCAAATCTCATCTATTTTATACTTAAATAAAATGTGTAGATCCATCCCATTCTATTTAATAATTTTCTTCAATGTGTTTTTATGTTTATTTAACAAAACAAGCTTTTACTTGAATGAAATAGATGAGGTTATACTTTTATGGGTGATTTTCAAATGGACATTAAGAAGCTATGCTTCTTTCTTCAAAATTTTCATATTTTTCCTACAATTGAAAAATAAAATATAAGACTCAAGTACATAAAAATTATAATAACAAGAATATATATTAGAAATGATGAAAACTTACCAAAACTTTTTCCTTCTCTACTTGGGCAATGACAACAAGATTTATATCTCTAACCCATTTTTTGAATAGGCCTAGGATTCTTCGTTAAAAAATTTAAACTTGTTTATCATAATTCCTAAAACATTATCATTGTAATCATTTTAACAAAAATTAACCTAGATTGAGCTTGAATAAGGCATCAATCTTTGAGGGTTCATTTTGAACAAATGAAAACAAAATTAACTCTTTGAGAGTGATTGTAAAAATGGGCATTTATTTCTTTAATCAATGCTTTTGCCCTTATCTCCAATTATTTTAAATCATTAAAGTCATCAATAACACTCTCCTTTAGATTAGTAATTAGATTTTTTAAAACTAAATTATCCAATGGAAAATAAGTTATAGAATCATCAAACAAGTTCAAACTATTGGTGGTGGGTGGGGTAGATGGAGAAGAGATAGAATGCACTTCTATTGCAAACACATTATAAACTTGAATAAAATTATGTGGATTTAATTTACCACTAGCTGAGGCCCCACTTTTGATCCCAAGATACCTTTTATCGAGATCAATATGATGCAAACATGTAAATCCTTGTACACTAGAAACACCACTAATAGAGAAATTTGAGAATTTAGACCCTAAAATTTGTAGGGTTGCACTGATTTGTGTAGGGAGGGAGATATTCTTCCCTCTTGTCTGAGTTTGGATGGGTGGTGGGGGTGGTGGCATAATTCTCCTCATTTATTTAGGGTGACCTAAAAAATAAAAATTTATTGAAAAATGATAAATTTAAAAACATAAATTAATGCAACTTCAAAATGAAATAGTTATTATGTGTAGTCGAGGAGATTGCCTCTTCCACTCTATATGTCATGGTAAGAGTGATAGCGGTAGTTTCAAATGAAAAATAGGAAATTATGTAGTTAACATATTATCCAATAGAAGGAACTTTAATTCAAAATATATATACAAGGTAGCAAACATTGAATGTGTTGTTGGGAAGATTTCTCAATGGCAACGGCTTGAGATTCCACTATAAAAAATAAATAAATTAATAAACTAATATGAAAAATAAAATTTTCATTAACTAATACAAGAAATAAATAATCATATAAATTTAGGAGGAGAACCTACAAGTGGATATGATATCAAAGGAGGCCTTGGGCATTTAAAAATTTAGAATGAATTAAATGAAGACTCTATGGACTCGATATCACTAGAGCCCTTAGGAGCACGATGACCTTTTGATGTCATTTTTTTTTATTTTGTTGTATGTATGCATTCTTATTTGTAACAAGCCAAGAAATGTTAAAATTTAAATAAGTATAAATCAATAGAGATGATTAATATGAAAGTTAAACTTACCTCATGTTCCTCAATGGACAAAGAATTAGCTATCATTTTTGTATGGAGGGTAGTTAGAATTGTTATTTTTTGTATATCATTTAAGGCCTCATAATACAAGGCTAAAATATAGTTGGAGGAATAAATGGTGGAAGTCTCATTCAAAAAAGCATTATTCAACTTAGACCTAATCCTAATTGATATATATGTGTACCAATCATATTTTAACCCCAACTGAGAATGAAGAATATAGTAAATATCCCCAATAGGGAATGTCTCGTATTATTCCCTATAAAACAATTTTGTCTTGAAAAAATGCACAATGGCTTTCAAAAATGGATTGGATATTTTATCCACTTGGATTCCCCTTCTGAGATGACTATTTGCAATGAAATCAGAAAACATGTAATTAGGACATCAAACTAAGTAACAAAAATGAATCAAGAATTATAAAAAAATCTAAATATCAATAATAAATTTATCACTTACCAACTGGGTTGATGGAAAAGTTGTAGACATACTCAAAATACTTTTTATCATCATCAGATAACAAGATTTTGTTGTTAACAAGGTTTACATTATAATGTGGAAGGCTTTTTAAATTATGGATATCCAAAGGAGAGGTGCCAAAGGATATCAATTTCATGTTAACCCACACATGGAATTGGGTCTCGATATGGTTGTAACAAGCCATCATAGATTAGAGTAAGTTATTATTGGTGTCATACTGAGGCATGTCCATGAGGCTTCAAAAATGGCACATATCTATCCAATCAACATATGCCTCAAGATACTCCACCAACTTGAGGGAGTTTAGACATAATAAATTCTTGAAAATGTTATTATGGATTAAACTTACTTCTGTGAAATCTATATCTATTAAAGTTATTTTATATTTTTTATTCATCAAAATATGAATAAGAGAGAGGGATGAAAAAACCTGTGAATAAAGCATGAAAATGAGAGCTATGGGGGTATCTATAAGTTATTGGGGCAATGGAGGTGGTCATTTCACATGACTAGTGGTAATCAATCATATATTAGTGTCACCCATCACCTAGTTGCATCATGGAGCTAGGTGACAACATGGTGTCAAGTGATAACATGGTATCAAGTGGTAGCATAGTGCTAGGTCATGGATGACATCATGTTGCTAGGTGGTAACATGTTGTCAAACTATTGCATGTGATCTCCAAATCACATACTACCACTTGGGAGCATGTTATTTCCTGGGATCATACTCTTGTGCGATAATATAAGTCTTGAATTGAGTGTGTAGATATGTGGTTGTATAGAAAAATAAAAAAATTATTTTAAAAAAAAAAAAAAAAAACCCTCAAATTCTCCAAGGTTGTGAATCAGATTTACCTAAAATGAACCTTGGGTTACATTCAGCTAAAAATATGAATGTGCATAAATCTACTAAGTCTTTGTCTATTTTATTTTTTGGTGTTTTGAAATACATTTTATAACTTCCTTTTAGACTATTTCACCTTAAATTAGTACAAATTATCTAATTATTTGAGTTTTTGTGGCTTCTTTTCTTGAGTAATTTAGTCCATATTTGCTTCTATTTGGGACAAAATGGCTAAATGTTTATAAGTTTTACTTTTTAAGTTAGTCAATTTCATATAAATGGATTAAATTGAATTTTTAATTGAGTAATAATGGATAAGTATGTGCATAGTTTTCATTCTATACTTAGCCATTTTTAGATTTTTCCTTAGCCATGTGCTTTTAAATTTATTAGCCGTTGGATTTTAAATCAAAGTCTACTAGTTGGGCTCTTTTACTCTTTTCTAGTAGGTACCCAATGATTTTATTATTCTAAATAAAAAAAATTTGTGACTTATGATGGCTCCAAACCATTTGAAAAATCATTTCAACACTTAGTCAATTTCACACTTTCACCCAGAGCCATGTGTCACATTTTTTCTCAGTTGGACTTAGCTAATTTTATATAAGGTTACTTGGTGGGGTAATGATGTTAGTAAATCTCTAGGATAATGGGTGAGTGGGATGATTCCACATGGTGAAATCCTATTTCTTTACTATCCCAAAGATGTTTGTACTAGTGCAAAGCCTCAAGGCTAGTAGGTTAATCAGATGAGACACGTGACACTTTTTTGCTACTTCAAAAGACTTTGTTGATTTTCCATAAAGTTTGCATGATGAATCTCTACATCAAAAAATATTTGGGTGAGTGGGTGAGTAGGATGATTCCACATGATGCAATCCTACTACCCCACTCTCTTGAATATTTACATACAACCCAAAAATGATGTTAGAACCTTAGAAAAATAGGTAAGCAAGATGATGCCATGTGGTGAAGTCCCACTACTCTACTATCCTAGGGTGGTTTGTATAAATTTTAAGCCTAGACAAGATTTGGATAAGCAAGATTGCACTATATGTCATGATTTTTCTGCATCACATCTAAAACAATTAGCATGGTCATAGTGGTGCTTGCTAAGTAGTGGGAGAGTGAGAAAAGAGCCATGTGGTAGAATCATTAGAATTTATTAAGGGTTGAGAACCAATTAGTGAGCACCATGTGGATATATCAGCCCTACTATTAGATCCATTATTCTTCTAGTTTTTAGTTCCTAAGGAGAGTGAGGAGAGGCCATGTGGAAAGGACCACACAAACAAAGGACACACTAGTAGTGTAGCTAGCAAGACATGAGCATAAAATTGATGGCCCATCTAGTTGTCAAAACTATCAAAGGCCAAGAATATACTATGCATTAAATTTTATTTATATAATCAAATCATGGATCAACTGAATCATGAATAAAATGGGAATAATTATAATGGTATGTGTAGTGGGATTACATAAAGAGCATAAATGACATAATTATCCTTAAAGAGACATAGAAATCGATTATGAAAAAACATGGGTAGTTGGTAGTCTTAATGCAATCCCAACTACTTATTTGTGCCTATTAAATGAACATTGATCTAGAGTTCCTTTGAAGTCCAAGTTAGGAGGTTAATTCAATTATATTCATAGTTATTATTTTGTCTATTCAAGAATGTGGCAAGTTTATGGAGAAGCCAAGTGGCAGAGAAAGAAATACATTTGCATGAGGAGTAATCAAACAATTGCATAGATATTCATGAAGACAAGAGTTGGAGATGATGTTAAACTACATATTTCTTTTACATGAAATATAATGTCATATATGAATTAACTATAATAATGATAAGCTTATTAGATGAGTTTTTTAAGCAAAGGGTAGTCTTAGAATTATAGTTTCAAAAAAGATTTTGTCAACTTCCTGAAACTGTATACAATTAATGTCCATGGCTTAACTTGGGTCTATTTAAGTTAATATTTTACCTATATTAAGGAGGGGGAGGTGCATTTTGAATGGTGAAGTTTTTTTGGAATTGGCCTAGAGTGCACTAACCATTCTTTCACTATTAGTTTCCCAATTTTCTTACTTGAAGAGGCCAATTATAATAGACACCTTGTTAGATGTTGAATACATAGTTTGAGTTGTTGTTTAGTCCATTTGTAGCATTTTGTTTAATTCAAGTCTTCATGTCTTTAATTTTTAGTTATCATTAAGTATTAATTACTATAAATGAGATCTGATTGCATCAAGATAGTCTTAGTTTAATTGTGCATTAGTTGATTAAATTTATCTATTAGAATTATTCCTATTTTATCTAAGAGTTTCCATAACCACAATGTGAAATAACTGAAAGTTGTGAGTTTTGATTTAATTTGAATATCTTAGTGGATTAATTACTATCCTATATGTGTACGTGAATGATTGAACTAGATTATACTCATAGTTTTATTCACTTTTTAATGCCTAACTTTGCTTTAACCAATGTGTGTAATAGCTATAGGTCATTGATATGCTTATCAATAGGTTGAATGAACTAATGGTGTTCACAATGCCCCTTTAAGAGATCACTTGTAGTGTGTCTTGAGTTAATGTAATAGCTAGATCAAGCACATAGTGGTACAACTTTGGCCAAGTCTATTTGTAACTTAAATTACTCTAATGGCTTGTGCGATCATAGACAACCCATTTATTTTCTACCCTACCCTCTCTCCTTTTTTTTGTTTTGATGACACCTTTTCAGTAGTGCAGGACTAAAATTAATTGCAATGAAAATAAATGTATGGATTATTAGTTGAATTAATTAGGAATCAAACTTGGATAATTAGTTAGCAAACACTAAGTGTGATCCTCTAATAGAACAATTTATATGACTTCCCATGCTATTTTTGTTAGGTGAAATCTTTGGCCCTTGGATCACCAATAGATCCTAGGGGATTATATCCTACTAGGTTTGATCTCTAGGTACTTCTTTTAGAGTGTCCAATACAATGAGCATATTCTGAGGGTGAGTCACTTAATGAGACCAATGCTTTCTAGCACTAAAAGGAAGACCCTAATGATCTTGGGAAAAGTTGTCTTAATTTTGTTTATTTTGATTGTTATTTAGTTTTTTATTGAGTATTGTCTATTTTATCATAATATGGATTGCACTACAAGGATCCCTAGGTCTATAACTTCTCTAATATGGCTTGTCTTGTTGATTCAACCATTAGTATTCTAGGACCTCAACATCCTTTACCCGAGGATCCCTTCGAATCCATCCAAGTGTTTGAAAATAGATGTCCACATAGGATTGATGAGTATATTATAGCCTATAGATAGACTATGCATGAGTTGTGAATACAATTTTAGGATGGTTCTTTTAGGCTATTTCCTTTCACTTTAAAAGGAGAGGCCCATGACTGGTACCTTATCTTGACATCAAACTCCATCATCGATAGTCAAACCCTTGAATGTCAACTTCTACTTCATTTTAAAATTCCAAAAAGTTCCTCATCCTCTCCCAAGAGTGTCCTACCTAAGTTTTAGCAAACCTAAGACCCCATCCTCACTAAAAAAAAGCCTTCCCATTTGAGTTAATTATGAGCTTGTTAATGATCTAGATGATGACATTAGTAAAGTAAAAAAACTCATCTTTGCCATGAAAGAAGTCTTGTAGTTTTTAGAGCAACTAAAATGGTAACAAGAGGAAAAGTATAAAACCTACCAAGAGGATTCATGTCATCAGACTAAAGATTCCTTCACTTATCCACCCCTAATTCCTAAATTCAATGTGTTGATCAAAGAAAGTGATGATAGTAGTGTAGAGAGATTTAATCTATAGGAGCATGGTTTACCCCTAAAATTACAAGAAATAATGGAAAAGGCCCCTCTATTAGAGTCTGCAAGTCCTCCACCATTGGTAACTATTAAACCCATTTTACCAATACCGCATTCAGTGAACCCCAAGTAAATGAATTTCTTATTTATCATTGGTTAAACAAGGAGGTAGGTTTTTATTGTTCTGATAGTTTCTTACAAGGTCATGAAAATGAAAAATCTCTTGTTGTTGATCATGAGGACCCTAATTTTGAAGAAGATGAAGATGATTAATCTAACTATATGTATACTAACCTATTTGAGTTGTTTAAAAAAGAACAGTGGCCAAAATAACTCAAAGAGATAGATGAGTCATAATAAAGGGATGCCATGGAAAAGTCTTTGGGTTTACTCTTGACTCTTTACACTGGGTAAATAATGAGCCTCTAACTTCCATCACCCCAAAAATTGAGCTTCAGGTAATAGAGTTTCTTGTTTATGATCAGTGGGATGGTAAGGTAGATTTTTTTGAGCCCATTGATTCCTTTCCATATCCAACTTAGAATTAGTCTCTTGATGCAAATTTTTATAATAATTTTCCTTTTCAAAACAATGATCAATTTGAACTTGTGTTTGTAGAAGATAATCATGTAGAAAATCAGTTTCCATGACCTGATTTGAAACAAATGGAGGAAAATGATAGCCTAGACAAGGTTGTAGACTAAGTTATTGGTTGGGAGGTTTTAAATCCTCTAACCTATGATTCATATGAAGAATAGCCTCTTCATCTTAAAAATGCTTATAATCAGGTTACTTATATTCAATATGAGTTATGTGTAGAGGAAGAAGACAACTTTGAAGAATCATAAGCTCTTGGTGATGGTAAGACATATGGTTTTTCCAAAATAGGTAATGATGTATTATATGGTAGGTATCAAGATGATCCTTAGGTGTTTGATTCTAAATAAAGTCTTGATTACAAATTTAAAGCATTTCCTTGCATATATATGGGTGATAAGGTTGAATTCATCGAATTTTCTAATCTCAAGGAGTGCTTATATCCTAGTTTGAGGGTGTTTATGTTATATAAATGGGATGTCCTTAAGTGTTATGGTTTACTTTGTAAATTACATGTTCAAAGATGCTCATGCACCTATCTTATTATTGAATCATCTCATTTTAATTATTAGTTGGTTCCTAATCTTTGTGAGAGAATTAATTTTTTGGGTTGTATGATTGGAAAAGAGATTTATTTTATATGGACTCTAACTAATGGTGAACATCCTAACCCAATTACACCTTGGAACACCTAGGGACTTTGTCTAGATTAGTCTTTATGGATACAATATGGAAAATGTATAGTGTATATATCCCTATTTTTATAGAATAGTTTTTTTGTTGTTTGTCCTTTGTTTTATGTCTTTATTTTCTAAGGTTAGGTTTGATTTCCTACTCTTATTTTTTATTATTTGTTTTGGTGTTTAAAATTTGGTATGAATGTCTTGAAATTTTGTGATTTAATTAAAATGAATCTTTAAAGCTTCTGGGTTGACTTCTTTTAGCATTAAGTATTTATGTGTTAAGTATCCCATTTCATGTTGGTGGCTAATCTAAAAAGGTAGAAATAAGTCAATAGTGTATTAAGATCAGATATCCTTGTGTATAGCTTCAAGATAAGGGTGTTTAATTATACTAATTAGTGATTGATACATGGGAGTGTTATCTTAGCATGATGAGTTTAGACTATGGATAAGAAGACTAGGCATAAGCATAAAACATACTTATTCTTGATGCATTATCAAAATTATGAAGGTGCATGATCCTTAACAAAGAATGGGGATGAATATAAATTTGGATTATTCTATTTCACACCTTCCTAATACACTTAAAAACACATATTAAATCAAAATAATGAGAATGGGTTCATGAAGGTTTGTTGAGTAGTCATGATTTTTATGGGATCATCATTTGACCCATGGTTTAGTTATTAAACCCTTACTAGAGAGACATGGAAAAATTCCTAAATAAAAAAAATCAATCTAAAATCTCTCCACATATAGGGGTGATCTAGGTAACTCCATCATAAGTTTTTTTCCTGGTTATTATTGGAGCAAGGCCTTGAAATGAGCCATAAATAACTCTATCAGGGTTATGGATGCCCAACTGACAGTAGAGCAATTCTCATGCCACTTCCCCTCCAAGCTAATGAACCTAAATTCCCCACTTAGAGACTTACATTTCTCATAAAGATCTGAAGGATTCCATTTGAATTTATAAAAGGCAATAACTAAATAATAACTAGACACACACACACACTATAGGTATGGATGGGAGATCAACTTAGTATGTCCCATGTTGAGGTAGGCTTTATCACTTTCATGTTTTGATTTTGTATCAAGAATCATGTTTGGTTTATTCCATTCTTTCAAGGCTAAATATTCATGTTTTGGGTCTTGATTACTAAGCAACACTCTCCATGAAAAGGTTATAATTTATTGGGATATAACACACTCCATTTTTTCAAGATAAAAATGGGGATTGTCTTTCACTCTGGAGTCTAATCTTATACTTTGAAGAGTCCATTGTGGTTGTTTATCCCTATCTAGTCTTCATTAAGATAAAAAAATTGAATGTGCATGAATCTACTAAGTCTTAATCTATTTTGTTTGTTGGTTTTTTGAAATACATTTTATAGCTTCTTTTTAGACTATTTTGCCTTAGATTTGTGCAAATTATCTAACAATATTATATTTTTTTTATAACTTCTTTTCCTGAGCAATTCGATCCATTTCTTCTTTTGTTTGAGTCAAAATGGCTAAATGTTTATAAGGTTTACTTTTAAACTTAGTTGATTTCATGTAAATGGATTAAATTGACTTTCAAATTGAAAAAATTGGCTAATTATGTGCATAGTTTTCATTCTATACTTAGTCATTTTTTAGCGTTTGCCTTAGCCATGTGCTTTCAAATTTCTTAGCTATTTCCTTTTAAATCGAAGACTATTGATTGGGTTATTTTACTCTTTTCCCACAAGTAATTGGAATTTTATTATTCCACATGATGGATTTTAATGGATCCTAGTGTATCCAACCCATTTTAAAAAGCATGTTGACACTTAGTCAATTTCATGTTTTTTCCTAGATCCATGTGTCATATTTTCACTCAGCTGGACTTAGCTAATTTTTTTCAAATTTGCCTAATAGGGAAATGACATCAATAAAAATATAGGATAGAGGGTAAGTGGGATGAGGCCATGTGGTGAAATCCCACTACTCCACTATCCCATAGATGTTAATAATAGTGCAAAGCCTCTAGGCTAGCAGGTTGGTGAGATGGATCATTCAAAACTTTTCCACTACCTCAAAAGACTTAGTTGATTTTCTGTGAATTTTTCCTCACAAGTCTCCATGTCAACAAAGCTCCATGTGAGTAGGATGACTCCACATGGTACAATCCCACTTCCCCACTCTCTTAGAGATTTATTTACAAACCAAAAATTATGTTAGAGCCCCAGGCAAGTAGGTAAGCAGGATGATGCCATGTGGGAAAATACTAATGCTTCACTATCCTAGGGTGGTCTATGCAACTTTAAATCTTAGATGATCTCTAAGTGAGCAAATCTGTATTGTAGTGAAATGATGTTACTACAGCATGGATGAAACAATTAGCATGTGGGTAGAGGACCAAGTTAAATAGCAAGAGAGTGAGAAAGATCCATGTGGTAGAATCATCAAAATTAGTTAGAGGCCAACAACAAAATAATGAGTACCATATGGATCTATCAAACCTGCTATTAGAGCTATCAATATCCCAATTTTATAGTTCTCAAGAAGAGAGAGGAGAGGCCACATATAAAGGGGACACACTAGTGGTGTAGCCTAAAAGGCATGAGAATAAATTTGACAACCCATTTGGGCATCAAAACTATTAAAGGCCCATAATAGATTGCACATTAAATTTGATTTGAAAAATAAAATTGTGGATCAATTAAATCATGAATAAAATGAAAATAATTAGCATGGTGTTTATGGTGGGATTACATGAAGAGCATAAAAGATAAAATTAGTATTAAAGAGGTGTAAAAATTGATTGTGCAGAAGCATGGATAGCTAGTAGTCCCAATACAATCCTAACTACTTCCTTGTGACTAGTAAATGAACATTGATCTAGAGATACTTCAAATTCCAAGGTATGATATTTTTGTAAGTATATTCATTATGATTATTTGATCTCTTCAAGAGTGTGGCAAGTTTATGGAGAATCTAAGTGGAAGAGAAAGAAAGAGGTTGACATTTGGAGTAATCAAATGACTACATAGAGATTCATAGAGAAAAGAGATGGAGATGACATTAAAATAAAAATTAATTCCAAATGAAGGATAATGTCATTTATAAACTAACTATATTAATAACAAGTTGATTGGATCATATTTTATAGCAAAGGGTAGACTTGGAATTGCAGTTTTAAATCTAATTTTGCGAACTAATTGAAGTTAAATGAATTTGATGTCCATGTCTTAGCTTGGGTTTATTTAAGATGATATTTTTCCTATATTAAGGAGGGGAGGTGGGAATTATAAATGGTGAATCTTTGTTAGAATTGTCTTGGAGCGCACTAGCCATTTTTTCATTGTTAGTTTCCCAATTTACTTTCCTGAAGAAGCCAATTGTAATAGACAACTGTTAGATATTAAATACACAATTAGAGTTGTTATTTAGTCCATTTGCATTTTTATATTCAATTTGATTCTTCATGTATTTTATTTCTACTTTTCACTTGAGATTTGGTTGCATCAAAATAGTCTCAGTTTAATTGTGTAATCGTCGATTAAATTGATATGTTAGAGTTATTACTATTTTATCTAAGTTTTTACACAACCATGGTGTGCAAAAATTTCAAGTGTTGAGTTCTATTTTAATTTGAATAACTTATCATATGAATGACTATATTATATATGTATGTGAATGCCTCAATTAGATTGTGCTCATAGCTAGTTTTATTCACTCTATAATGCCTAGCTTTGTTTATCAATAAGCTATCTTATGTCTAATGTGTAAACTAGCTAAAATTCATTGAAACAATTATAAATATGTTGGATAAACAAATGGTATTAAAATTTTCCCCTTATTAACTCTCTCGTAGTGTGTCTTGAGTTCATGCAACAACTAGATCAAGCACATAGTGGTATAACTGTGGCCAAGTCTGTTCACAAATCAAAGTACTTTGATGGCTTATGTGATTAAAGAAAACCCATTTATTTTATGTCATGACCTCTCTATCCTTTTTTATTACACCTTTTCCTTAGTTTAGGACTGAAATGAATTGTAGTGAAACTAAATGTGTGGCTTCATTAATTGAATTAAGTAGGAATCAGACTGAGATAATTAGTTAGAAATCATTAAGTATGAGCCTCTAGTGGAAAAATTTATATTCCTACCCATGCTATTTTTTTTAAATGAAATATTGTACCTTGGATCACCACTAAAGACTAAAAACAAGGGGACTACATCCTACTAGGTTTGATCTCTAGGTACTTCTTTCTGAATGTTCAATCCAATGAGCATCTTTTAAGGGTGAGTCACTTGTTGAGACTAATAGTGACTTCTTGGTTTGAGTTATTTGGGTGATAATAGTTTGTTTTAAGGATATTAACATGTAATTCTGGATATTTTCATACCATTTCCATATTTTTTAGTTCCCATCTTCTCTAAAATGCATTCCCACTTGAAAACCCTTTGTGCTCAAACTTGTAACTTATCTAATGTGGAGGATTTTGCTCATTAAATTAATATACATGATATATAAGTGTTTATATATGGTTTTATAGGACTTATCATAACCTAAAATATCTCTCACAACCTTTCCTTTGCATCAATGAGCTCATAAATGCATTGAAACTCTCCAAACCTGAGTACCTAAGGTTTTGAAGGGGTTTAAAGGTAGTAAACTTCTTAGAGATGATTCATAGATATTAGTCCCTTAAAATTATAACTCTTTATATATATTGGAATTACATATGGGTATTATCATTTCCATAATAACACTTATCCTGATATTTCTCCTTCTCTATAAAAAAATGTTAGTAAACTAACCTTCTATACTCAAATTGTAACCTGATGGATATCTAAGTTATATAATGCCTTATCCTAACCTTAAAATGTATATATTATCATTATTTTGGATTTATTATATTATGTAAACATATCATGTATTTATAAAAACTTTACATCAATCATTATTTCTTTGATATCCCATGGGAGACATTTTTTGTTGGTTGCAAGTGATGATTGTGACCTCCCAGGTACATTGGATCTAAAATCTATAATTTTTTGGATTAATCATGTCACTTTTATGTTGTAAACATCCTCAAAAGACTTGTAAAATTGTATACATATTTCCAAGTCACCTATTTGACCTTTATAATGACCCTACCAAGCTCAAGGCACATTAGACTTAACACAAGAATGACCTTAACAAGATAAACTAATGAAACATTAAACCTTAAATTTTGAAAATATCTTAAAAAATAATAAAATACCTCGATCAATGTTATAACCTTCATAAGAGATCATGTTAAGGGATTTTATTTGATAATTCAAATGTCATAGCTTGATTTCTTGATAAAACCTCACTGAGACCTTGAAATAACTTGATACTTTACACCATGATAAGATAACATTTGACACCAATGCATGACTCTCAAAAAGACCATTTACAAGGTTAGATATTTTAGGTACATGGTTTGAAATTAACTTGGTTAAGGGTGGCTAAATTAGCCAAAAATACCAAAATTTGGTCAATGGGTAGTGTATTTTTTGATTGACTAGCCTAATCGATGAACTATCTATATAAAAACATCCAAATGGGTGTATAAACACTTTAATTTTCCCCACCCAAGACAATTTGAACTTTTAGAGCATGTTTCAAGAGTTTCATGAGGGGTAGAGATGAAATATCATCTCATAAAGTTGTATTAACAAGTCCTTTGAACTCCCTCTAGAGGATTATCTCTAACTCAAGATGACAAAGACACTGGGATTTAACTTCATGATTTTGTGGATTTTGTTTTTAACAAAGTCCACAATTGAAACAATGGTCCCAATAGGGAATTTTTGATTTCAAAATTTGAATTGATTATATATCCATTTTTCCTTGTTTATGTGTGTTTTCATATTGGTAGTTAATTTTATTATTTAATTCAAATATGAAATTAGATACATATACTTGGGTCATAACCAACTCATATCTTGATGACTCTTTTAATGCATACTTTGAAAAATTTTACTTCTTAAAATATTCTAATTTCTTTCCAAATTAATGTGAAATTTATTCGTGTGTATAGCTGGTCAAATGTGAAAAATAACCACAAGTGTTACATATTTCATCTAAACATTATTTGGCAAAAACAAACTATCCCTTAGGTCTTTGACAAAAATGACTTGGGATTAACCCTCTTGATGTTCTAGGTGGATAATCCACATACAATTCTGCATGATCTCATTAGTACATGAAGTACAACATATATGATAAAAAACCATAAAAAATCACAAAAAAATTAGTACATTGATCCTACAACAACATGTGGTGCATGTTTGGTTGATTTTAATGTAGAAAATCTTGTACCTTTCAAATGACCTTTGGATGATTATCAATTGCCCATTAAATTTTTAAATAAAATTTTTATAAATTTTTTTTGGTGTCATCTCCAAGAAATGTTTTTCATGTGGCTCATAGATTTTTTAACATCTTTTACATTAGATGAGACTCTTGTGTTGTCGTGCTAAATTTTTTCAATCAAATGTCTTGTTCCTTCAACTAATACCTTTTCTATTCATGGGAGTCTACCACTAAGTGCCAAATAATCTATGATTAAAGGTTCATTAAGCCTTATTCTTATTTTTATGGAATTTATTAGAGTTTTCCTATTCAAGTTCAGGTATGAACTTGTTTGACTAAGAAATTGAGCCCTAATTGTTGACTTACTCACTATAGATTCTGTTATTGCTCATCTTTCCACATTACTATTTTTTTTTAGTTTTATTACCTATTGAATTAAATGCATTAAATAGATTATTTATTATTTCATTATTTCTTCCATTTGTATTTCTTGTTCTTAACCCTAAATTATTAATCATAGAGCACATTTTTTGCATTTTCATTAATTGAATAAAAAGTTGACATCATTTTGTGTGGATTTGCTTCTCGAATGCATAGTCTCATAATAGAGTAGGATTATCTTTTGAAAATAGGGGGGAAACTAAGAGGTTTTATCCATCTTGATCTAGCTACAAAGAAATGATCATTTTCATCCTATACAAGGATGTGTATAAAAATAGATTTGGATGCTAATATTCAGGAGGTCATCAATATTAGTTTGCAAGAGAGTGTGTGGATTCAAAGGATTGATTTTTAAAAAAATACCTTTTCACTATTACAAACATCATAAAGTAGGGTATAGAATGATAGATTGTCATTTGAAGCATATTGCTAAACCTAGGATTGCAAGAAAACATATTTAGAAGGCTAAACAATATCAACCTTTGGAAGCTTTCCTTTATATAAATCAAAGGCATTTATGGGATATTGGGGACTCTATTAGTGAATATCTGGATGTTGCACCTACTAACCAAGGCCTAAATATAGTGATAACCATTACTTTAAATATTTATCTTGATCAAAAGGAAAGTTTAACTTTAAATACAATGCTAAGGGATAATAAATTACTAATGAATCCCAAAAATATAAATATTTAAACCTAAATAAAATACTAAGGGATAACAAATGAAATTTTAATGAACCCCAAAAAATTTCAAATTTTATGTGCTCTAAAATGTAGATTGCATCTTATGCTTCTTAGTTGGTGAATATAAATGGTGTTGTTCAATATAATGAGGGTTTTTTAGATATAAAATATGATTTTTGGGACCATTTAGATAGTGATTCAAAGGATAAATTAATTTCTGAGGGAAATTATAACTATATTTCAATTATAGAGGCTTCTCAAATAATATAATACTGTAAATAAAGGTAAGGATGGTTGTAAATCTAGGATAGAATTGATGTTAAAATTTGTATCCACAAAGAAAAATAATACAATCAATGATTTATCTATTCATGGAAAGTGGAGAGAAGGGGGTGTAAGTATCTTCAAAAGAGCCATGAAATTAATATCATATAATTTAGAGGTTTGAATGCTCATAACAAGAAAACCTTGGTGAAGTGTCAATTGATGTTGTTAAACATGGACATTTTTTTACTAAAATAAACAAAATTGGATGAACAAGAATTTGAAATTATATTAAAAAATAATTGGAATAGTAGAAAGGTGAATTTTTAGCATCAATTGGAGCATCTAGAGGGTTAAGAATCATTTGGTCCTCATCTACTATTTTATTAGAACTCTTGGAAAAATTCTCAAGTGATAACTTTATAAGTGTTTAACCCTAAAATATAGATATGGGGAATGTAAGATTAAAGGGTTAGAGATAGCCTAGGGTACAAGGATGGTAGACTATCTCTAAAGTAGTCTAATTATTTATAAAACTCAGATAGAACATATAATGAATTTTACTAAAATGGAGAGTACAACTATTTTAGATATTATAATTATAATGAACATGAGATACTTATCTTATTATAATGATAATACATATATGTATCTAGAATAGGTATAAAGTAGTCTAGATCAGTCACCTGATTCTAAAAATTGTACCTCTGTAACCATAAACACTTATATCAACCTGAGATGGTTACATCAATGCTACTATTAGACTTGGACATAGGTGTCTAGTAATGAATACTTGATGAAATTAGATGTGACCACCTAGATGCTTTTTATTTCTATGTCACCTTCACTTTGATGCATTCAGATCCAGGTCATGGATTACCACTTCTTATCAAATAACAAAACCTTAGTCCTTCATCTTCATAATGGTTTTGGGAAAAATGGGTTAGTGGGAACATAGTGTTGAGCTTCCCTAAATATACCTATATGAATGAGCATTTCCTAGATAGATAATACTCCAAAGAGGGATTCAAATTTATGTAGTTCTCTCCTACATGTTGGCTTATGTGTAAATCATGCAGTGTGTGATAATCAAGTATAATATTGACCTAGCTTATAATTTTTAAAATATGGATCTTAGATTTCTCCTTTAATACTTTAGAATTTTAGGTATGTTTTCCCTATGACTTATATGCAAATAGAATAAAATAGGGAACCTTTTCTCACTTGAGTTCCTGATTGAGTGCTTTTGATAAGTTGCTTTGTGAGTTTTTAGGTTTATGTTAGGTGAGAAATTGATGAGGTTTGATCTTATATTTATAATAATCCCTTTGGATAATATCTCACACAAAATCACTTAGGTTGATCTTAGGAATATGTTTCATTTACAAATTAGATAAAAATAAGGCATTGGAAGTTTGTGTTAGAAAAGGACACTTGCATCAACGTATGCATCTAACTAAGATGCAAGTGTCCAAGTAGTTGGAAAATAGGTGTAGGTCTAGAACTTGTAGATATGGAAGATAACTAGGTTTATAACATTCTGGGAAAGATAGAAGATCTGGGTCATCAGAATGGCATTGGTTGGATTAAGAGATAAGTAATGTGGCACATAGAGATAGTGTATATGAGCCTTTTGGTAGGGGGAAAGATCTAGAAGCTAAAGGTACATCCATGATATATATTTTCCAAGTTTATAAGACTAAGGTGATAAATAATTTAAAAATAGTTTCTACATTTACCCCCTTTAATTTAGTAATGAAATTTTTGGTTTAAAGAAGAATAAATGTGTACCTCGTGTGTATAACACACCTTATCTTTTCTTGAGTCCAACTTGAGTAATTTGTTGGTGATTGACCTAAAACTAAGAACATGTTATAGTATATAATTAGGGCATATAATCTAAAATTGAAAATCATTTAAATAACTTAGATTGAAAGAGAGAAAGGTTTAGGAGTACACTTATGTATCTATACAAATGTCTTTCTTTTTATAAATTTGATTTGAAATATGTATCATTATGAATCATTGAAACTAATATTAGTAAAAATATAAATATGGAAAGTTCATATGTCTAAATAGATAGAGATATATTGGAGGACACATGCCCCCAACCTTGGATAAAAGGTGAGTTTCCATCAAATAGTTGAGATTAACTCAACTATGCAACTCAATCATACTTATAACTGGGTGAGTGTGACTGAACTAAGTCAACACACACTATAAATCTAGTGAGGTTGGATGATATAATCAATTCCATACTATAAAATTGGAAATATTGAGTCATTTAATCACCTCAACCATACCCAAAAGTGAACCAACTAATTTAGGAGATTGGCTCAATATAGTTTATAAAAGTCAACCCTAGTGGGTGATAATAGTCCCTAAAAGTGTTTTAAATCTAAAACTAATTTATTTTTTCAATATTGGGTGCACATTTCATATCATATGAAACTTAGATATGTCTCATGCTAAAATTGTGTATAAAACTGACACCAATATATAGAATTCTACTACAAATGTGTATTTGAATCATATAAATGTGAATTTTGGCCAATGTAAAACTGTGTAAGTGTGTATAACATGTATCTAAAACATGCCCCCACTATAATCTGATACATTAACTTACATTACTATGGAGAACATGTTTCCAAAACATCCCCCCCCCACTACAATATGAATCTGAGAATTGGTGTAAGTGCCAATGTGGAGAAATTTGAAAACTGATATAAGTGCCAATGTGGATAACTTGTTTCCAAAACATGCCCCCACTATAATCTCAATATGTAAAACATGCCCCCACTAAATTTGAACTTGTGAAAAATGTGAATATGTTTTTAGAACATATCCCCACTACAATATGAAACTAAAAAATAGTATGAGTGTGGAAAACATGTTTCCAAAACATCCCCCCATTGCAATCTAAAACCAAAAATTGGTGTAAGTGTCGAGAAAATGTTTCCAAAACATACCCCCACTGCAATCTAAATTTTTGAAGTAATTTTTAAGTCATACCTCCATGGCATGCCCCCACTAGTGTTCCCCCTTTTGAGATAATGGAAAGTAGTAACTGGTAGTTACCTTACCTCAAAAGGATAAGATAACCATGTAAACTATGAATGTACCATGTAGTATATAGTAAATATGTCTAGGTAAAAATATCATTAAATCTCTCTAAGAGTGATCAAATTAAGTCCTAAGATACATGATATAGGTCATGGAAATGTCTAGATAGTAACAATACAAGATCAAAAAGTAATCAAGCACACATAATATCACTCAAAAGTAAATCAAAATATAATGGTCCAAAGAGACCTCAAACAAAGGTAATTTTTAAATTTCAAATGTACACAAAGTAAGGAATAACATATTCAAATGTCAACATACAACAAACAATGACATATTGAAATGTTAAAGAGACAAACAAAGGCAAGGGGAATACAAATAATGGAGCATATTCAAAAGTTTAAACAAGTGAAATAATAGAAAGGAAAGACACTCAAAGAAGTGCATGATTGAAATCATAAACAACCAACATAAACATAACATACTATCCCCTGGATCACATGTGTTTGTAAAATATTTAAGCACATAGTATATCAAGTACACTATGAAATATATAGGCCTGGATAAAGGCATGTGTAAGTACATAACCTCAAACATGATAATGTAAAATATCCACATAATTATATAACCTATATGTATCATGATCATGTATAGGTAAAAGTGCTATTATAACCCAAGGGTCTCATCAAGGAAATGCTTTTATGGAGACCCCATATCATGTGTCTCATATTTTGTTTGTGACCTTTTTGGTATGTCATTATTTTTGTCTATTTTTATGGTAGATGAAGATATATTTCCTTCTTTGGAAAAGGATGTAACCTTGCCTTGATGATAAAATGATATGCAATTGTTGTGTCTATCAACCATTGCTCATATTGAGTGTAACCATGATTTTTTAAGAATAATATTATAATAATTTGGATTATAAATAACTTGAAAAGTAACAAAACATTATTTTGAAGAAAATGAAACTGGTAATTGAAGTGATCCCATATTTATTAGAATTTCATTAGTTTCATCCACGTGTTGAAAATTATTTCCAAGAGAGTGAAGAAATGACATATAACAAAAAAATTGTCTCTTGAAAGCTTATGACCTTTATATTTATAAATCACTTGCCCTAAACTTGAGTAGTGACAATAAAAGGTCCTTGATAGAATGGATTGTGATTTCCTGGTTACATTTGGAACATTAGATTTTCAATTACCTCTTGCTTTTTAACTTCTTTTGTTATAAATTTTGGTTTTAATATTTGATGTGCCTATTGATATTTTTTTACCTTGTTGTCATTTGTGGGTACTTTTTATTTTATAAAATATAATTTGAATGATTTACATTAGTATTTCCAATATAAATCAAGCCTTAGTAGTTATTCTGATTGAATGTGGAAATAGGATGAGTGATGCCTTGGGAATGTTTCCCAATCCTTGACCATGATAACCAATTTTTTGTAAATATTTCTTTCCAAAACCATACTATTTGGAAAGTTAAGTATCATTATTGAGAGGTAAATTTGTATCCTTTTCTTGATCTGATTTCTTTTCAAAACCATTTCTTCCTTTAAGTTTGATATTTACAACTTTTTTAACTCTAATTTTTTCTTTGGAACCCATATTTATTGTTTTGGTATTTATTGTTTAGGAGAGGTATTCATAATGTGAGTGGTTTTCTTGGTTGATGTATCAATGATATGATCACCACTATCTTTTTGACTTTATATTTTGTTCTTTAACGTAAAAAAATAATCTTTATGATGTACATGCATTCTATGATATGCACAATAATATTTGGATATCCTGATAAGATATGGATGAGTTAATTTGATCACTTTGTCTCGAATCATTTCTCCTAATATTTCACTCAGTCTCTTAGTAACCTTTTTTTCATTTTTTGAATCACATGTTCTAGATGTATTCTTTATTAGATTTTCATTTAGACATGAAACCTTGTTGGGTACAAATTTTTTAGATGAAAATGCAAACACATGATTAACAATAGCATGTTTTGGATTTTTGGAATATGGAATCTAATTTTTCAATAATATAATCTTTGAAAGGAAGTATTGATTTTGATTTTGTAACTCTTTTATTAACTTGTACATACTAGAAATTTGATAATTTAGGGCTTCACAAGCACAAACCCTAAGTATTTTAGATTGATTACCTTCATTTTATACTATAGGATGGGCCACCTTATCCCTTGGATAAGTGATATCCTAGACTTAGTTACAGGGATGGGAGCTATCACCCTCCTTAGGGTTATGAGGTGGAAAAAGCTATTTTTTATCCATAATAAACATGATTTTAGGAAAATAAATTGTAAATTTTGAGATAAATTGTAACAATTGTGAGATCAACAAAATCATAAAAGCCCAAGAGCACACTAGGAGTTGCATGGAAAGACACAAAGGTCAAGTTCATTAAATGTTTAACCCTAAAATATAGATATGGAGAATATAGGGTTAAAGCGGTGGAGGTAGCCTAAGACTTAAGGATAATAGACACTCTCTAATGTAGGCCAATTATTTATGAAACTCAGGTAGAACATACACTAATTTATTATGTTGAGATATGCTAAAATGGAAATTACAGCTATGGTAAATATTATAATGATAATGAACACAAGATACTTAGTTGGTCTTGATGCTAATACAGTTTTGGATCTATAATAAATAGAGAGTAGACTAGAATTATATTATATATTAGTTTATCGATTCTATAAATTATATCTATGTAGTTGTGGACACTTACATTGACCTAGGATGATTATGTCAATGTTACTTTCTGGCTTAGATGTAGGCGTCTAGTATGGAATACCTTATGGAACTAGATAAGACCACCTAGATGCTTCTAGTTTTTGTGTCACCTTCACTCTGTTGCATTTAAATATGGGTCATGGACTATAGCTCCTTGTCAAATAACAAAACCTTAGTTATTAATTTTTATAGTGGTTATGAGAAAAATAGGTTAGTGGTCACATGGTTTCGAGCTTCCCCAAATATCCCTCTATCAATAATAACTTCTTACATAGCCAATAATTCAAAAAGAGCCTTAGAAGTATGCAGTTTTCCCTTACATGTTAGCTTTTGTGTGAGTCATGTAATGTGTGATAAGTAATTACAATAGTGACCTAGCTTGTAACTTAAAAATATATATTTTGGTATGTTCTTTTATTAATTAAAACCTATAGGTATGTTTTCCCTATGATTTATATAGAAATATGATAAAATAGGGAAGCTTTGGTCACTTGAGTACTTATTGAGTGTTTTTGATAGGTTGCCTTGTGAGTTTCTAGGTTTATGCTAGGTGAGGAATGAATGAGGATTGATCTTGTATATATATCAAACCCTTTAGAGAATATATTACATAAAATCACTTATTCCAACCTTAGGAATACATTTCATTTTTAAATTAGATGACTTTAGAGCATTAGACACTTGTCTTGATGTATATGTTTGACTAGGATGCAAGTGTCAAAGTAATTGTAAAATAGGTGCAAGTCCAAAACTTTTAGATATGGAATATAAATAGGTTTATACCATTATAGGTAATATATAAGTTTTGGGTCATTAGAATGGCATTGGTTGGACTGAGAGATAAGTGGTGAGGCATAAAGAACTAGTGTATGCAAGCTTTTTGTTAGTGAGAAAGGTCTAGAAGTTGAAGGTACATACATGATTTGGAGGTCATTTTTGGAATGATCTCAAATGTTCTTAAAACCACCATAATTGCATCTATCTTTTCAATAGATTTCAAATGGCATGCATAACTCAAGAAATAGAGCTCATTTGCTCCTGATGCAACAAGTCAAAGTTTGGGTCAAGAGTAATCAAAGCTAGTCAAACTAGAAAAAATGATGATCATGGAACATTTTGTAACTATTTCCATGGCATAGAGCTCATCATAATATTTTTGACACATTTTGAATAGACCAAATCCAAGTTCATATGTAGAAGTTATGACCATTCAAAGTGATGACATAGAAAAAATGTGAACCAATGAGGACGTGACATATGGCAGTCAATTTATGAACACAAAAAATTGGGTGGTTTTTGTCCTTCATCTTTGATAGTGTATGGAGTCGAGTTATCAAATTCTAAGCCCGAGTCAAAGGTTTGAGTTTTCTAGATGGTTGAGGGTCCACCAAGATCGTACATAGAATGCCAACCAAATGCCATAGATTTCTAACTGAATGCTAAGCTTATTGAATTCCTAACATAGCATGCCATAACCAGCATAGGAGATGCCAATAATACAATCTTAGCCACATTCCTAACAAAGGCTACTTGGAAATTTAACCACATAGGCCAAGGCTATTAAAATCCAAACCAATCCTTATCATAATGAATGTGGGACTAAACTAGTGAAATTTATAAGATTGGGGGATCAAACCTTTGATCAGTCATGTAAAAGGATAAGTGTCTCACCATGTGAGACATATCATAATGAGCTCCAAGAAAATTGATCTGAGTGAATGCACATATTCAATATGTTGTGTGAGATGTGTATTGTATAATATAATACTAAGCAAACATAAACACATAACTATAATAATGAACCAAAGATAAATGAGATAGGAATGATCCACATAATATTGCATTAAGAAATTTGAAAGGGAATAGGTACATAAAAAGGTTGGAGGAGGAAATCTATAACCTATTACATTGAATGTGGTATTAAACTTTCCAAATAACCAACATGACACTAAATCCCCTAAGCAAGTATATGCAACCATGTAGCCAAAACCCATAGGAAAAAAAGGCATACACCAACACCCCCCCCCCAAAAGCATAACTTAGGTAGGTGATGATACAAAAAATACAAAAAAAATGGGTCTTAACAACAAGGCTTGATGAGGTACCCATGTACAATGAAATCTCTCATAAATTAAAGAAAAGAAGATAACCTAATGTGAAAAACTCCCTCCCCCAAAAGCGAGACAAAAGAAGAAGAGAAGAGGCTAAAAGGCCCCCCTGAAGATGATGAAGCTGCTAAAGTGGATTTCACCCCAAGAAGAGCTCATAGATGAATGAACTTACTCTTAGTGAATTTTTTTGTGAATATATAAACAACCTACTCTAAAGACTAGAAAAATACTAAGTCAATGACCTGCTCATGAATCAGCTCTTGAATGAAATGCATGTGAATCTCAATGTGTTTAGTCCTTTGATGAAGGACTAGATTCCTAAAAATTTGAATGGTGCTTTGGTTGTCACAAAATATGATTTTAGGCCACTTGGTCTAGATACCAAGCTCAAAAAGAATCTCTTAAAGTGAAATAACCTCAGTAGTTGCGTTAACAACTCCTTTGTACTCTACCTCTATGGAAGATAGAGAAATAACATTCTACTTCTTACTTGACCAATTGATGGGGCCAAAACCCAATAAAAAATATAACCTAAAGTGGACTTATGACTCCCAGTGTCATCAACCCAATCTGAGTCTATGTAACTAACCAAGTCAAAATTTGAATCAACCCTATAGTGTATCCCATACCAGTGTGAACTTTGAATGTAGTGCAAGATCTTCTTAACTACTTTCTAGTGTAGTTCATGGGTTTCTTGCATGATTCTCAAAACAATGCCAATAGCATAAGAGATGTTTGGTCTAGTGTGAGTCAAGTAAATAAGGCTACCAACAAGTTATCAATACAAGGTAGCATTGACCAATGTAGTGGAGAAATCTGTCTCAATTTTGACTCTAGATAGGAATAGATTCAGAGATGGCTTACAGTCAGCCATATAAAATTGTGATAATAGATCAAGAGAGTACTTCGGTTGTGAAAGTGAAATCCCTAAATCTATCTAAGTGATCTTAATGTTAAGGAAGTAGTGTAGTAAACCCAATTTAGTCATGGCAAATCTATCCTAAAGAGTTTTCTTCACTAGTGAGATAGTCAAAGAAGAACTCCCTGTGATCAAAAGGTCATCAACATATAAAACAAGTATCAATAATGAATCTTCATGCCATAATAAGTACACATTGGGATCTGAGTGACATCTAGTAAAACCCAAAGTGAGAAGGAAGGAATCCATTTTGACATACCAAGCTTGAGGGGCCTATTTGAGGCCATAAATATATTTCTTAAATCTACAGACTAAAGAAGAATCCTAAACAAACCTAGGTGGTTACACCATGTAGATGTCCTCCTCAAAGTCTCCATAAAGAAATTCATTCTTCACATCCATCTAATGTACACTCCATCCATGTGTTGTGGCTACAACAAGTGTGAGTCTGATCAAAGTCATCTTAGCCACAAGTGTAAATGTCTCTGAGTAGTCAATGTTGGCTACCTGTTAAAAACCCTTGCTTACCAATCTAGCTTTGTATTTATCAATAGACTTGTAGACACTTAAATCTAGCCACCAATGACCTCCAACTAGGCTTTTGACCAATTTCTACCTAAAATACATAGTTTGTCCTAAAGACACTAAAATGCATTAAATGAGTTAAAATTGATATATTCAAGTGCTGATTTTGGCCAGGATATCCCTAAATGGGGTAATGCAATTTATGGGCCAGCTAACTTTGATTAGATCATTTTGAGTCAAAATGCCAATTTTACACCTAGGTGCTCTGGATTGCTCTTTTCTATCAATTTTTTTATATGAGATGTGTGTCTTTGTTATTTTATCTTGGCAACATCCTAAATGGGAATACGGTTCCAATGCATCTGAAAATGACTTCCAGTTCCAATCCAGTCAAATTCTAGACCAATAATAAGGCATTCTGATCAATTTGAGTAATTTGTGCACAAAGTGCTTAATCATACTTCAGATCTAATAAAACCAAATTAGAGCCTAATTAATAATTCCATGGAAACTTGTTGAAAACTTGTTTTTAGAAATGAATATTGATTAACTACATCATTAGGTGACCTCATTTTTTGGAAAGACATCCCTAGGCTATAAATGCCACAAATATCAAGATTATGGGTCTCTCATGACTCATAATGACCCTCCATGCCTCTTCAATACCCCTTTTTCCAATGTCATGATGAGGATAATTATAGATTTAATTCCAAAAAATTGAATTAATCCTCAACCACACATCTTCATCTCAAGATGGATAGTTCAGGTTGATTCTAGCCATTTTTCAAAATCTATAAATAAGAGGCCTTGCCACATGAATTTTAAGCTTAATTTGTGAAAATTTACCACGTCAAATTTATTCCAAGAGATCTCACATGCCAAAGTTATGATGCCAAAATATTGAGCCAAGCCAAGCCAAAGTCACAAGGTGCCAAGGAAAAGAGGAGATAGTCAAGCCTCCTTTGATGAAGACTTCATGAGCACAAGTTGAGCAAACCATTACAACAAGCATTTGGAGCATCCAAGGAAGGTGAAGGATTCTTGTTTTTCTATACTTTTTATTTGTGCTTTTCATTTTTTTTATTAAGCTCACCTTAGTAACTAGGCCTGGAGATGTGTGTTAATTAGTGTGTTTTTATCAATTTGTTTGCATTTTTGGACTAACACAATACTAATTACCTTTCTTGAGTCAAATTCCTAGTTCACAAGACCCATCTATATCATACTTGGTTTGATATATCTAACGATATCAAACCATATTTATTCCCTTAGGAAGAGAAGTCAAATTCTAAGTGTGATTGGTAATTAAGGAATCATATTCCTCATCCATGGCTCTATCCCACTCAGGTATGCTTGAAGCCTCTCTAAAATTCTATGGATCTAACATAGAAGCAAAAATGGCATGTGGTCCACCTTGAAAGTCTACCTAAGTATGTTTGTGATCATCTAGATCCCCGACCCAAGTGCCTACACTCTCAAGTGTCTATTGAGCCCAAAGAGGGCCTGAAATGGGTGAGTTAGGTATTGAATCCTCATCCTCTAAAGCATGAATAGAAGTAGATGAGGATGATTCCCTATCACTTTTCTCACTCTTAGAACTCGAAGAAGAATAAGTGTCCTTTACCTCAATAACCTGATGTGAATGATCTGAATCCTCAACTACTTATCCAAAGTGAGTGAAATTGATGTAGAGGGGGAAGTGTCAAGTAAAGAGTCAGTGGGACTCTCCTGAAACCTAACACTCCTCTTAATGAATAATTGATGAGTCATAGGGTGTATAAGTCTACAACCCTTGACCCCATCTAGATACCCCATAAAGATGCATGTTTAGATTGAACACCATTACCTTATGTTTCTTTTTGGGAATATGAGCCATCATCAATGATCTAAAGACCCTAAAATGATGCACCTCAAATTTTTTATTATGCCAAGCTTCATAAGGAGTGATTCTCTTTAAATCTTTGTGAGGAACCCAACTTTGAATGTAACATGCATAATTGATGGCTTCTACCTAAAACTATGGAGCCAATGATCTAGAGTGAACCATATAGTTGGCCATCTCCTTTAATGATTGATTATTGTGCTCTACTACACTATTTTTCTAAGTGTATGGTATTATATATTGAAGATAAATCCCCTCAGTGGTACAAAACTAATCAAATCTATGGTTGATGTACTCCCCCCATTGTCTAATCATAGAATTTTGATGTAATTTATATATTGATTCTTAGCTAAAGCCTTGAAGTCTCAAAAATTAATGAGAACTTTAGACTTTTGTCTAAGAAAGTAGACCCATGTGTATCTGGAAAAATCATCAATGAAGGTGAGGACATATTTGGCCCTGGTAAAAGAAGGATGGGGAAACTACCCCATGACATCACTGTGAATCAACTCAAGAGGTAATGTATCTCTCCTAAATTTGCCTTTGTCAAACTTTTCTTTGGGATGTTTTCCAAGGAAACAACCCTCACATAGTCCCTTAGAGAATTTAACTCTAGGCAAGCCTATAACCATATCCTATTGACTCAGTTGTTTAAGATAGCGGTAGTTAAGGTGGTTGAACTGCTAATGCCATAGTTTGTTAACTCCATCTGAATGGGTAAGAAATGTGGTAGGAAGAACATATTGAGAAAAATGGGAGAAGGTATATAGCCTAGAATGTTTTTTTGCCCTCCCTAATGCAATGGTAGAGTCATTATGTATTTCTATGATCTCAACTAAATCTGGTGTGAACTCAACTCTTATGCCCTACTATATGTGAGTAATCTAATATACTAAAATAATATTAGTTGATAATTAAGGTACACTTAGAAAATTTTTGAATGTTCCACCTTTGAATTCAATAGTCCCTCTACCTACAACCTCTACTAAAGTGTCATCACCCAAGGTGATGGAGGACATGTTGCAGGGCTCTAAGTCAAGAAACTCAACTTCTAATGAACCCATATGATGTGAAGCACCAAAATTGATAACCCAAGATAAAGTATAAGTGGAAGCTACTATAACTAAAGATTGTCCCTTAGTTTTATCCTTCCCTTTTTCCTTTACCTTAAAAGATTCTTTGGCTAATGATGACTATTTGATAGACTCAAGGACCCTATATTATTTTTTTCTAGGAGATATGTAAGGTGGTCAATCTATTTCTTCATACACTTGTGCTCATCATGCCCAAACTTATTATAATAGGAGAACTTAAAATTTTTTATTTTAGGTTTCCCTTCAGAGGATGAGGTTTTAATGCTAGTTTTAGTAGTGGTTTTCTATTCTTTTTTCTTCTCAAGATCCTTACTCTTATGTTTCTTATCCTTGTTGCTAGAGGCTCTTTGTTTCCCATTCTTGGAAATGAGGGTTGAAGGTTTGGAAGAATTGAGGGTTCCCATCCGGATTAATTTATCCTATTCCTTAGTTAAATATACAATAAATTCATCTAAGGACAACATTGACCAATTGGCTCCCATGGCTCTTTTGGTCGCATAAATGGTAGAGACAAATATAGAGTAATTAGATCCTAGTTTTGCAAGCACAAAAAGAACTAATTGCTCATATTTATTATCAATTAAACACTCTTTTAAATACAATATAAGTGACTTAATCTTGGTAAATAATTCTTCCAGTGAGTCAAAGTTTCTAGGACTCAAATTAATTAGCTCAATCTCAAGCTCATGACCCCTCATAGTCTTGATTTTCCCAACCATTTTTTCTAGGATGTCCCATGCTTCTTTGAGATATTTTGTTGACTCTATGTGAAATAAGAGATCAGGTGGTACTAAAATACATAATAACCCAAATGCTTCATCACAATTATTAAACCATTTTATCTTATATGCTTCAGTTGTTGGCTTAAGTTCTACCCCCATAGTTATGCAAAATAATCTTTTACTTTTAAGAACCATAGTGATTTTATTTTTCAATTCTTGGTATTTGAAATGTGTGAGTGCATTAATAGAGCTAAAATCCATTGCATAATTAAGATTTAATGTGTTTGTTGTTGTTGCAAAAATTAAATGTGTAAAATGAGAGAATTGCATAACCGAATCACAACCATAGTGTAACCCCCCTAAAACTATGTCAGGTACCCCCCCCCCCCGAAATTTTGGCATTTTATAATTTATTACATTTTACAACTACCACTTATCAATGAATTGGTTTTGATCTTAGTGAATATAGATGCCAAAAAAGGCCACAAAAAATAAAGTATAATTTTTTGATAGAAATAGATCAAATAAATTGCATCACTGAAAAGTACAAGAAAAATCATACACTTTCAAAAAAATGCATTAAAAATGTTTCTGTATGTGCCTGAATGAAGCCTTAGAAGGGTCCAAAATGAGGATTACTCAACAATATCTATGAAAATCTACATTTTTTTGGAAAAACCAAATACCAAAAACAAAAAAAAATTACACCAATGTGTAGAGCATGAAATTCTACCCCAAATTAAAAAAATTGCATTTGAAAAAGAAGCTCATATGACCAAGTTATGGTCCTTCAAAGTTGACTGATCTAGGGTAGACTGCTCATCTGTGAGGGGAGTAGATTTTAAAAATGAAGCCTTTGCTAAATTTGGCATGATGTCTCCAAATTTGGCAATGCTGACAAATATGGAGGTCTACTAAAAAATTCTATCAAATCTAGCAAACCTCCAGCCAAATGTAGAACCTAGCTAAATCTGGTAGAACTACCAAATCTGGTGGTAAAGTTGGTATAATCTATGGAGAATATTCTATAAAAATTCATTGGATTAAATTTGACAGTCAAATGGCCATCACTATTGTGATTTTACTTCCTCCAACTTTAAAACCTTGTCAAATGTGCCTAAGATATTGAAATTTGATGAAACAAAATTTGATCTATATAGATTTGGGCCTTCTAAACGCAATGGTGGGGTCATTTTTGGCTGAAAGTGGTCCAAAAATACTGGTACCTCCTAGATCTAGTAACCTTATCCAAACTTCAAACCCTCATAAAAATTACTTCAAAACTCCAAATCTAATCAAACAAAAGTTGATCTTAACTTTCTTGAGCCTTACAGACTCAACAGAAAGGTCCTTAATGACTGAAGATGAAGCTATATATCTCATATAACAAAAAATAACTTTCTTTTTATATATTTTTTTATTACAAACAAATCTTTGATAAAATAGGAATTGATCAAAAACTAGATCTGAATTCTACAATTCCACAAAGAAAATTGCTAGTGACACATCAAATAAAGCATCAAATTAAATATAAATGCTAAGAAAGATTATGATGCTAATCTTATATAATAAAAATATTTCTTAAATTAAATCAAGACTAGATCTAAATAAAAAAGGAGACAAATTGAATGAAAATTTTGTAGAATATACCCGGTAATCCTTAGATCTAGATCAGCTCTGATACCATATCAGAATGAGCTCTAGGAAAACTGATTCGAGTGAATGCATAGATTTAATATGTTATGAGAGACATGTATTTTAAAAGATGATACTAAGCAAACACAAACACACAACTGCAAGAATGAACCAAAGAGAAATGAGACAAGAATGATCCACACAATATTGCATTAAGAAATATGAAAGGGAATAGTTACATAAATAGGTTAGAGAAAGAAAGATATAACCCATTCCAATGAATGTGGTATTAAACTTTCCAAATAACCAACATGAGACTAAAGCCCCTAAGAAAGCATATGCAACCATGTATCCAAAACCTGTAGGAAAAAAAGGCATGCACCAAGTGGGTTGAAACACTATTTAAATGGGCTGAGATGTTATTTGAAGGCATGGTTTTGAATGGTTTTGAGGCACTTAAAGTGAATTTCAAGATTTGAAGTAATCTAGTGAAATATTATAGACTCCAAGAGGTTCCATCTCTATTCTAAGTGTTTATATTTGATATCATTTTATGTCATTTTTAATGCCTTGAAGTGAAGCTTTATATATTGTGCAATGGCCAATTTAGGATTGGTTTGCATGTATCACCACTTTTGAAGCATTTAGAGTCATTTTCAGACTTTAGAGTGAACTGATAAAATGTTCTAGACTCTAAGACACTTCTGGTGATATAATTATTTTCCTTATTTGAGTTCATTAGAGCTACTTTTTAAAGTCTTGAAGTAAGAATTTTGGTGGAGAACTTCAAGAATGTGAGATTGCATTCACGACAGGAAGGTGGAAAGTTCATTTATGGGTACTGGGACTTTTCAAAGGTCTATTGCTGAGTTTTATGCAATCTTAGAGGATCCATTTGAAAATTTTAAGATTTTTTCCATGTACTTTAAATTCATGGAAATGGATCAGTTCATGTTTTAAGTGAACCTGGAGATGTAACCTGAGTAGCGAGTGAACTCTATTACCAATTTTGTTTGTCATGAATACTTTTCTATTTTGCATTCACTTTATACATTTTGATTGATGTAGTTAATTATTTAATGCATATTAAATTAATTATGACAATTTAACAAGGGATTAGAATCTTTGGGTTTAGAGACAGGTTGAATGGATAATGAATGAATTTATGACTTTAGTTCATTATGTTTTCAAATCCATTTTGATCAACCTAGATAAACACATTTTTAAAGTTTAAACATTGTTTCAATTCCTTTGATTATTTTTAGAAAATGAGTGTTTGACAAAAAGTATTCATTGTAAATTTTTTGCACATGGTAACAGTGTAGAGTTTATGGATCAGTACATGATATATATTTGCTAAGTATACAAGAATAAGGTGCTATATAATTTATAAATAGTGTCTAAAATAAGGTAACACATTTCAAATTAGATATTTCCTTTCCTTTGTTTAATGTTTATGGTCCTAAAATTCCAGCCCAAAATAGAAGTTGGGAGGAAATCTTGTAAGTTATGGTTGTTCATCTTAAGGCAAAATTTTATTTGGAAGGGGATTTTAATGAAATTTTTATAGGCTCTGACAAAAGGGATGGGATACTTCATCCCTAATATTATTAGATGGATATAACTAAGTTTATCACTAATAAGTCTTATATATTTAAAACTAAAAGTGGATTTTTATCTTAGACTAATAGGATATTTATATTCATAAATATCACATAAAGATGAGATAGATTCCTATTATCTCCATCATGGTTTGAGGTAGATTGGATCTAAAAATAAGAATTATATGTAGTTCAATTTCAAATCATGTTCTAGTGGATGGCTTCTCGTATAAATAATGGTCTGTTGAAATGAAATTATTAAAATTTAAATAAATTTGGTTGAGATATTATTTTATTTATTTCATGGTTAATTTGATGTAAATATGATAAAAATAATAATATTCAAATTAATTAAAATAAGGTAGTAATCATATAAATCTGAAAGTGAAAGATATAGATTGATATTTCACTTACTATATCAAAATTTGGCAAAATAATAGAAGAAATATGGCAAAACCAAAAGTGGATTTTTATCCTATACCAATATGATATTTAGATTCATAAATATCACATAAAGGTTATATATATTCATGTTATCTCCATCATGGTTGGAGGTAGATTGGATCTAAAAAGAAGAAGAATTTGTAGTTTAATTTCAAATTATGTTCTAGTGGAATGGCTTCTCATATAAACAATGGTCAGAATTGTTAAAATTTAAATAAATTTAGTTGAGATAATATTTTATTTATTTCATGTTTAATGTGATTTAAATAAGATAAAAATAATAATATTAGAATTAATTAAAATAAGGTAATAATCATATGAATCTGAAAGTGAAAGAATCACTATAGCTAAATTTGACAAAATAATAGAAGAAATATGCATCTAGGTGATTTCTAATTTTTTTGGTTCATTTCATTCATCATAGTCCCTTAAAAATATTTTGTAACCTCTTAGATCAGGAAATAAGAGTTCAAACCCTACGTGAATGTTATTGATAAAACTCAGATGCTTGTAGTGACATGTACTATCTTAGATTATGTTGGTATTATCCTAGTTGATTGTGAATATGTGTTATACCAAAGACCATTATGATTACACCTATATATGTCTCCTATGTGTGTACTCACCCTTGGTTCCATGTAAAAATCCATTTTTTTATTTTCCTTTCTATGAAACCCTAATCACAATTGTGAGAAAAGACAACCCTTGAAAAATGGGTCAAAAATATGGGTTCAACAACCTCATCCACTTCTCGATAAGTGATTTAGTGTTCTATATGTTCCAATACTTTTAAGAGTTCTCAAAACTCACATGGTTATCCCACTTAGGTGTGTTTGTGCACCATTGTTATGACTTTAAAATACAATGCAATACTTGACTTTTAACACTTAAATCATGCAAATTTGACCTATGCTTACAGTCATATTTGGCTAGGGGTGTTATTTTTAGGGGTTTTTAGATGTGTATGCCTTTTTTATAATTTCTCAAAAGAGTGATAATATATTTCTCAAGTTTTTAAATATTTTCCAAGATAAGTGCTAGATGATTATAACCTTAGGATTGATTTGTATTTATAGTTGATTCATTGATATTTCCCACTATGATGACTAATGAAAATTATGTAGGCAAATCTAATGGATATTCCCAATTTTAAACATGTCTATTGAGTGTTCTTTGAATATACCAATAAAAATAGAAACTTATGGAAAAAATTAATTTTTTGAGTTTTTATAGTATTTTCTTGAGAGTGAAAAGGTTTGTTGAAATGACGGTATAAAAATTGGTCTATTAAAATGCCCATTAAAATTTGAGTCAATTTGGTTGAGAGATTTTTTATTTATTTTGTGATTAATATGATCCAAATAAGATAAAACTATAAATATTCAAATTATATAAATAGGGAAGTAATAATATAAACATGAATGTGAAAGAGATAGATTTATATTGTACTTACTATATTTAGAATCAACAAAGCAATGGAGGAGAGATTGACCTATCTTATTTTTTATTTTTGTAGCTCACTATGTTTGTCATAGTCCCTCAATATAATTTGTATCTACTTTGTAACCTCTCAAATAAGGAAACAAGAGTTTAAAACTTACATGAAAGGTAACGACAAAGCTCAAGAACTTGTAATGAATGGTACTATCCTAAGTTATGTTGGTAATAACCTATTTGATTGTGCATGTTTGTTCTACCTAATACTAATGCACCTATAGATATATACTATGTGTGTTTTCATACTTGGTCCTATGCACTTATCCTTATTTTACTTTTTATTTCTTTAGAACTTTTATCTCATTTATGATACAAGATGACCATTAAATAAATGGGTTAGAAAGTTGAGTGACAGCCTCAACCACTCCCTACTAAGTCACTATGCATTTCCTACATTCTAATAATCTAAATAGGTCTCAAAAATCATAGATTATCCCACCTAGGTGTGTGTGCACCATCATGATCAGTCTAAAATTCAATGTAATAATTTAATTTTAACACTTGACACCATGTAACTTTGACCTACATTTGAATTCATATTTGGCTCTAGGGATGTTATTTTGAGAAGTTTTTATTTTTCTATGCCTTCATGATAATATCTTAAGAGAGTGTTAATATATTTCTCAAGTTTGTAAATATTTTCCAAGATGAGTGCTAGATGATTATACTCTTAGTATTGATTTGTATTTATAGTTGAATCTTTGATATTTCTCATGATAGTTGACCCATGAAACATGTATAGGTTGATCTAATGGAGACTTCCTAATTTTAAGTATATCTATTTAGTGTTCTTAGAAAAAATAAGACACCTATGGTAAAACTATAATTATAAGATTAAATCTAGTGTTTTCCTACGAGTGAAAATCAATGATCTAAAAAATGATGAGTATTTTTTTAGGATTATATAGAGCTCTTACATGTCAAATTAGGGTGATCCTAAATATGTGTATTGTTAAATTGGGTTAGTCAAGATAGTAAGTGGGTATAAGGATAGGGTAAAGTGTTTACATGATTAAAATGTGTACTCCAAAGTCCAAGTATGTCAAAGTGTGCCAAATTTAATGTTGCAAAGTGTCTAATACCAAATTTAGGTATTTAAAAACTCCTTCATTTTTTTCTAGTATTGAAAATGCTATATTAAAAGGATAAAACAAAAAAATTGATATCTTTGATTAACCATAGTTGGCATTGACTAGTACACCCCAATTGCCCCATTTTATCCATGTAAAACTTGAAAGGAAATATGTATAGATCAATGTCCACTCATGATATAAATATGAAATAATATATATCATTGAATTATTTGAATTTGAAAATTCAAGGATTATATACACCTCAGGGTTCATGAACCAAACCTATATTTGTTTGGATAATGCTATGGGTTGATTATGCCCCAAGGATATGAAATAATTTAAACCATGATTTTGTGAGTATAATTTCTTCAACCCATAATAGAGAAGGAGAAGTGATAGAAGTTGAGTGTTTTAGAAACCTTAACTTCACTACTCTAATAATAATCATAATTATTTTTTTAAACCTTGATATAGGTTCATATGAAAATATGGAACATTGAAAAAGGTTTGTATGTGAATTGAAACTCCAAGTCAACTACTACAGATGGATTTTAGGTCAAAAATGCTTATGTAATACCATCATTATTCATAGACACACATTATAAGAATAAAAAATGTTTGCATGAAAATTTTAAATTACCCAAATATGATCCACTTGTACCTCAGAGTGATATAGAATTCCATAACGTATCTATCATAATGTCATAAAATTTACATAAATCTACTCAATCTACTCATTTTGACCCATATGAGTTTTATCATATTTTCATATAATGTTCCACATGTTCCTCATAATCATGTAAAATTCCCCACATGTGCCTCAATCTACTCAATATATCCCATTTAAATCATATAGTTTGACCCAAAATATGAGATATCTATTTATCTTGGCTTGAATATCTAATATAATCCCACTATATTCCCTCTTTTGATATGAGGGATGATGCTTATGAATCACTCGTATAAAAAGAGATAGTTATGTGTACATGTGTTATATAGATAAATGTGATCATGTAAATTATGTATATAAACATGATAAGATATGTCATAAAATAAGGATTTAAGCATGTATGAAACATGTAACCCAAGGAAATGGGTATACAATTGTCATGTCAAGTAGATATAAAAATTAGGTATGCAATAATAAGCAATATAGTGTATGCATGATAGTAACCATGAAATCACTCATA
Source organism: Torreya grandis (assembly GCA_037957365.1). NCBI lineage: Eukaryota > Viridiplantae > Streptophyta > Pinopsida > Cupressales > Taxaceae > Torreya > Torreya grandis. The sequence goes on from JARHVA010002610.1 coordinate 982,589, forward strand.
ACATAATCATGTTATATATAAATCATTACATTGAGATCAAAAATAGTCATATATGTATCTAAACACACATACACACATAATATTATGATCATGAAACACATAAGGACTCAATACATGACACAAATTTGGTTCGAATCTAACCCAACACGAATATAACATGACCATGACAATGGACTAGAGGATCCTCCGATACAAATGACACACCATGTGACAAGACACCATCAATGAACTCATAGAACACATAATATAACACACAAAAATGATCACGTAATGTAATAATCATCAACATACTACACACATGAATCAAACAATATCAATTTGTATAAAAAATAAATGTTATCATATAGGATATCAAAGTGCAATATCCATAGGAAATAGAAATCTAAAAATCATAACTAAGAGAAGGTAATGGTTAGTAATATACTTGCATCAATGGAATAGTATATAAATATATAACCTAATATGTGTCCAAATATTTCCACAATGTAGACATACCCCCAATGTAGAAAAGTAGCCCATGGGTGTAAATAATGTCACGCTTCTGTATTTACATGTATCATATGTAACTTATATTTTACACATGCCACTCATATATACCATTAAAATAATGTGAGTATAAAATTATTATGTAATTATCCATTTATACAATAAAATAACATCAATTAATCATCTATACTAGAAAAACATGTCATGCATAGGTCTTAATTTTTTTTGGAGTATATATTTTATTTTATTTTTTTGATATTTTCTTATTTTAATTTTAAATTTGATTTTAATCACACATTTATATAATCAATCAATGCCAATATTAAAATCTTGAATAATATAAAAGAAGGTATCCTAAAAATTCATATCATATTTTAACACCTAGCATGAATCAAGTGTAATAGTGAAGTAGTCTCAAGGAAGTGAAGGCAAGTAATATGCCTCCATTATATATGTAAATTATGAATTCATGTCTTATATTAATATGTGGAGATAGAGAGGCATATGCCCCCAATGAAAAATAATTGATGTGTACAAAAAGTCATAAGATAGATAGGTAATAAACATATGTGATCATGTAAGATCAATGTATGCCATTCAAAAATCAAGCATAGATAAGTAATATGAGGGATGGGAAGGTATTATGTCATATAAAGGTAAAACATGCATTAAAAAAATTTCACTAAGATCAGATTTATGAAAATGATGTGTCATTTTATGATAGGTATCATGAATGTTCAAATCAAGATAAATAATCAAAAGGCAAGGGCCAACGAAAAATTCATAAACAAAGTAAATCCAAGGGATATAATAGTGTTTATTATAAAATCATATGTATACATGGATAACAAGATAGAAGAGGGGGTAAAATAGTCAATCAAATATCGATAAGGTGATCAAGTAAGCTAATAATAAGGAGCTATGTACAATAGATTATGTTCTAACTAAGCAATGTTTCCATCAATGTGATAGTCATATGTGTATCTTGTATCATACATTTTTTTATAATCAAGTGTATTTCCATATTCATGTAAAGATTTAAACATGTTACTCCAATTAACATCATAAATTTTATCTTCATTAGGGTATATATAACTAATTGCACCTTGTTTTAGAGTTGGTTTATTGGATTTTCTTTGCTCTTTAATATATTCATCGTCAATATCATATACCATAGTTATAGTCATATGTAGGGAATAATAATATATCATTATTTAATAAATATTTTTATAAAATTTTACCATTTTCTCTATTTTATTTGGAGGCGTTCCATTTCTTGAAATGGAAATAGTCTTTCCTTTAAGCTCAAATGTAATGTGATCATGATTCTTATCAAGTGTTTCATTCATTGATCTTATCCATGAGTTTATTAGTATTGAATTGTATTGGATCAAATTAAGATCAATGTTGAATATAGTGAAATGTAATTTGTGGTTGTTGTCATAAAAATTTAGCTTTCCCAAAACTTCCCATGTTTTATTCCAATACCTATACCAAGTCCCAAAGATTAATTTTGACTTGAAACACTTAATATAATTATTTTACCATTTGATTTTAAATTGGATCTAAAGTATTCACATAATTCATGTACTCATAGAACTTTTTGAAGTTCCCACAATGTGTTAGGTACATGGAGTTCACATAAGGCACAAATTACATAAAGGTAGAAAGGTTTTTGAGGTTCCCATAGTGCCCAAAATGCACAAAAGACTCAAAATGTGTAGGAGTAAATAAATTAAAATTAATTAGATTTTAATGTCTCGTTACATCGATTAAGATCATGAAAAATTTCTTGCAGTGTTGAATGTTTACAAATGGCATAAATTGAGCAAAAGGGATAGTAAAAATTTATAATAGAATAAAATAAAATTCAATAATTACTCGCATCCATTACATAAGGGAGACATTGCTAGAAAGTTTTGAAGTTTTGAAAAAATCATGAGATAAGTGAAAGTTGATTAAAGAATTTGATTTAAGGAAAAAAAAACACATTTTAACTTTGATTACATCAGGAAGGGTTTCACCAAGTAATTAGAGTTTAAAAATAGTGTGAAAGGCATGTATCACATGATGTAATTGGAATTTTGGTAATCAAATACATATAATTCCTATAACATTCTTATGATATTATTTAAGTCCAAGGCATGGTTGTCATTTGCATTCAAAATTATAAAGAACTCCCTACGATGCTTGTTGACTATGGAGTGGCCTTTCCCACCTATATTTATGTGATTTGCCTCCATTTTATTTATTTTTGAGGTTGGTATTTTCTATAAATTTATTTTTATTGTATTTTATGAACTTTTCATTGCATACCTGAGGAAGTTTATTCATTTCCTTGGTTGGTTTCATCCCAACATACTTCCTAGGTTTTGTGATGAACCTCATGTGTTTTTTATCCCAATTTTCATCATTTTCATCCCCATAGTTTTACTCCCATATGATCACATACATATCCTAAAAATTTTCCAACCTCAATCATAAAAATTTACAGGTTTTGAGCAACCTAGAGAATTTAATGCCTAGGAGGTAATTCAAGCACCTCAAACTTTTGGTTGGGATGTAAAACTCATAAAGGAACTTTTAGAAGATTTTATCAACACTTCTATAACCAATGTGGCCCCTAGTTTACATTGACATAAACACTTTCAACCTATGGACTACAAATACATAAACTTGAAGTGTTTTGCCAAAGCCACATTTCACCTAACAAAGCCTCCCAAAATGGAGGTTAGATATATGGGCTAAAATCCCATTTATACATTAGGAACTAATAGTTTATATATTATAAACTCTAAGATGGCCACATATATTTCAATTAATTATGGGATAGGATTAAATAAGGTAAGTGTTTACCATTGGACATCACATCTTTGATAAAAATATCCCATAATCCACTACATTTCCAACCATAATTAAATGTATAGACCTAATTATTTCATGTGTGAATTACTATAATAAAAAAATACTATGGAAATCATGTTTGTTGATGATGTAGTGATAGCTAAAATGGATGGCCATTTAATGAACATAACTCTCATAACTACACTACATGATGAAATAGTGGATATGAGTAAAATAATTGCTCAATAGTACTAGGATAAAAATACCAAAAGGTGCCTAAAGATGATCAATAAAACTCATTTGAAGATGAAGATGAAAGATCCCTTTGAGCTCTTGATTGTCTATTTAGATTTAACTTGCATTAAGAGATATTAGATATGATCATGTTATTGAATAAAGTGATGGGTAACTCAACCATAGGCGAGTTCCATGAATGGATGTATATGATGATGAATATAATTTGTGAGGGAAATCATTTCATTGACTAGGGTTAGATCATTAATGACACCTTAAATTAGAAATTAACAAATATGGAGACCACCAATTTTTTAATATGATTTCCTAAATGGTGTGGCTTGGTATTACTACAAATGGATAATTCACTCCTATAATAATGATATATAATTTATACCCCCATATCACTCATGAAAATGGAAAGAAAAATTTCAAGAGAGTCAATGACAAATTTTCTATGTTGGTGGTAAGAAATTTGGAATACAACATGGTAGTACAAATCTTAGATGAAAATACTAGTTTGGTCAAAATGTATGGGAGATACTTCATATAATTCCCAAAGTTTACTTACATTTTAGTGGTGGATTTGAGGGGACCCCATATTGGATACCTAAGTATGCCAATGAAAATAAATATTCTCAATGAACTCTTCAAGTAGTTAGGGGAGATTCACAAAAGGTGTAGAGATAAGCATACTATGGGCATTGAATTATATTTAATTGAGTCATTACACCTGAAAAACTACACTTGATGTATAAAATATTGATATTATGATGATTAATTTCCCTATGCAGTCTCAGGCCAATATATTTTCCCTCAACAATAAATATTTTGAAAAAAATCATCTCCATCTTGGTCTTGACTATCATCATGAGCCAATAAGAGAAAATTACTCAAAATATTGCATAGATCATTTTGGAGTCAAAAAGAGAGATCACATAATAATGACCTTGGAAAAATTGAAAGCTTTCAAATTTGAAGGAGTTATAAATGAAATAGTTGATGACAAAAGTGATATGGAAGATGCCATGTACACCTATAGATACCAATATGTGCCTCTGCCTAAGCCAAACCATACTTCAAAAGAAATGAAATATTTTAATGCATGTACTCAAATGGTCTTTTATAGATTGAATATATTGTTCAATAATAAATTTTAGAATTCACAGGAGCAGAAAGCTCCAAAAGTCTAGGATCATCTAAGATTTAAATGAAAACATCATTATCATCCATGAAACTACTTAGCTCTAGTGTGAATTTCCAACTTCCTCATTCAATCATAGTAGTAGGTATTAAAGGTGATAAATATTTACATAATAAATACAATCTACTCTATAAAACTTGTGGTGAAGATTCATCTTTGAGACTCAAATTGCCTATCAAAAGAGCTCATACCTATTTAATTCAAACAATTGAAGTTACTTCATCACAATCCCTTGATTTTTATATACTAATGGATAAAATAAAAGATAAGTTTTTAACATTAAATTAATGCCTATCCTAAGCACCTCTCATTTCTACTCTTGCCATAACAACTTTGTTATCTCCAACTCCTCACCTTATATCTTCACCCCATGTGCCTCCACCATCTGCTTCTCCACCTACTAAACAATCTACCTCTCTAGTAGAATCATTTTATATTGATGATACACAAATGTAAATCTCCTTAAGTGATACATAATTCACTTGTTCCCATCATCTTCTATGTAATAATAATACCATTGTCAAATCCAATACCCCTAATTTCAATACAATGGAAAATCTCTTTTAGAGCCTTCTACCAAATAAAGATAATGTTACTTCAAGGTTGGTATTAGATAATTCAAGGGAACATTTAAGGGATATTTCACAAAATTTTCTTGATAATAATGAATAGGAAATGATAATAACAGAATATAACTTGAGAAAAAATATTTGGGGGAGCCAATCATGAAAGTGGCATTCATAACTTCAAAAAGTCTATAACTAGACTATTGAAGCAATTAAAAGAAAGACAATTAATGGAGGAAAATTCAAAGAGTAAATAAATACACATACTATATACATCAAAACACTATTTAATATAAATGACACTCCTTTGGAATCCATTTTAAACTTTACTTCTATAGAACACATTGATAAAGAATCCATTGCCAACATCTGCAAATATAGTAGTCATAGGAAGGTAATGGAAACCTAGGTTGAAAAAATGCTCATAAATGGGTTGAGACTCAATGATGAATCTAGGAAGGATTATGATAACTAAGCAAACCAAAATGGTTGGAGAAATGAAAACAATAAATAAATAATTGAGATTGTGGAAAACCTTGACTAGAGATTTGAGGGACATGTCTTATAGAGATGAAGACAAGTTGAAGGTAAAACATCCTATATATGGTTCAAAGAATTGATTTCAAGATAAGTGAATTATAATATGCCAAAGAAGACCTATGTATTTATTAAAAGAGATGTGAAGACATAAGGTCAAATAGTCATACAAATACTTGGTTAGTTCACTATGAGCTATTGAAAGAAGAGGATTTTGATCCATTCATAACCAAAAATATATATATCAATTTAAAAAGTGATTTTTTTTTTGGGTCAATAAATTTTAATATAGAATTAATGAATAAGTTTACTAACATCCATAATGTGTTTAGATAATTCATAAAAGTCTCCCCAACTTATTTGTAGGGATCAATGAGATGATAGAAATTATGGATATATGATTAGTAGGGCTCTTAATCACCATCATCCCAAATCAACAAGGATTATTAATAGCCATGACTAAATTTAGGGAATTATAATTGAATAATTCCAAAAATAGAGATCAAATCACACCTACATCAATAACCCATAAGGATATCCAACCAAACAAGTTATCTCTCTAATGATTTTTTTCTTTGTCTCTTCTTTCATTTATTTGTTTCACTTTTTGTAATGTCATTGTATTTTTGAATGTGTTACTTTAACCTTATAATTTTAAATGGGTGAAAAATTAAAATGTAGATATAGAAAGTTTAACTTGTGAAGGTAATTATAAAATGGTTACAACATCCTATGCATTATAAATAGGAGTGGAGTTCATCATAACAGGACTTTCAGACATTATAATAATTTTTGGTGAAGAACAATATTAAAGGAATACTTTGTTTTTATTTATAATAACACACACACACACACACAACTTTGAGTATTGATAAATTCTTTGTGTAAGATATGTGTTAATTATTTATTTAATGAATGCCTTTTATTTCCTTTCTTAAAACTTCTAATTGCAATGTTGAACTCTCAATTTACTTGTGATTTTTTTATTGAATGTAAAGTAGGATTTGAGTTTGATTACTTGTGCATGTATCTATTTCTTTTTATTCTCCATAATATTTTCTCCCCATTATGATTATTTCTAAGATTCCATTCTAAAAACCTATGAATATAATTTTACTTGTGCATATTATATATATATATATATATATATATATATATATATATATATATATATATATATATATATATATATATATATATATATATATATATATATATATATATATATATATATATATATGTAATTTTTTCCTATATTTTCCTATTTTTAATTAAGAAAACCTTCTCACATAATATAAAAGAGATTTTTTGTCCCCTCAAATATTTAAAACTTTTTCCATTTTCCCATTGTGTTAAGTAACTTTTCAATAGAGACCAAGAGGTATTAGTGTAGGAACATATGGGTTCACGGGCAATCTTGTGTCAACAAAAAAATATGTTAGTTTAGGAAAATTTTCTATGTTATGATGTGAAATTTTATTATTACACATATTTATTATTGTAAATTTGTGCAAGTATTATATGTTATGTAAACATTACTTGTGTTGTTTTACACTACTTAACTATGTGCATGTGACTTGTCTACATGTGTTTGTAATGTTCCATGCATATTTTGTTGAGCACAATGGAATTTTTTGTTTATCTAAATAATATTGAGAAGATTTACATAAATAATTTATGTTAGTGTCTTGTGCAAGTATAGCAGTGCAAATATTTTTGATAGATTTCCATTAGTCTATGGTATCTCTTAAGTAGATAAACATTTATTTAGAGTTTTATTCTTCAACACATAAGTAATTAAGTTGATGAGATATATTGGTGGAGCTAGATGTTAATTACATAAGTCATGCATTATATTATAATTCATTTAGAGTATGTGTGCTGAAGTGAAGTATAATTCATGAGAAGTCATTAGGATCATGGTGCAAGGAATTTTTAGTGTAATTTTTTGTTATTAAGTTTTGTGACTACTTACAATTTTTTTATGCACACTTGTTTTGGTCACATATATCTTGGTGATTTTCTATGGATGGAGTCATTACTAAATATTTGTAATTTAATCCCAAAAGGTATGGAAGATGATAATAATTAATTTCATATTTTTGTGTGTAGTATGTTGTGATGCATTAATCTATAACGTGTTACTATGTCATGTAATTGTGAGATACATTTAATATTGATAATTCACTGAGGTGTGTTAATAATTTTAGTAGGTTAAAATCAATTAATGTAAGTAGGTAGGTCTTGTGTCTTTATAATCATGACTCTACATCTACACTAAAAGGGATTATGTATGGAAGATTAGATCTTGGAAATTTATTCTAAGATAGTTAAACTTGATATAAATGTGAGCTACCAAGTGTGTGTGTGTGTGTGTGTGTGTGTGTGTGTGTGTGTGTGTGTGTGTGTGTGTGTGTGTGTGTGTGTGTGTGTGTGTGTGATGTTTTAATGCATCTCATTTGAGATTATGGTGTCATTGGTATCATTGTTTCTATTGTACTTCCTTATTGTTGATATATAATAAATATCCAAGTGGTTTTCATGAATTTTATTAAATATTATGTTATGTACTCTGAGGGTTGCATGGTTTAAGGCATATCTTAGTTGAGACCACCACAACTACCAAAATAAGGTTTTAATACTTTTTAAGTATATTTTCTTTCCATATTTACAAGTGTGGGTAGAAATTAGTTGAGACATCTTTCAGTAAGATTTTTGGGGAGAATATGCAAGTGAATTTATTGATTAATAATTTGGTGTAAGGATCTATATATCAAAGGAAATGACACATAGGATGAGGCTTAGGTGTAATAAAGACCTAAGTGCCTATAGTGTCAAGACTAATATATTTGGTAAGATTGATATGAGAAATAGAAGCTAAAATGGAGGCTATGGAAATCATAAATCAATAAGGTGTTGAAGTGGTAGATGATGAAAGTGATAATTAAGTCATAAAAGAAACATTTGAGTATTTAGTTGCAAGAGAAGAGGTTAACGAGCTTGAAGATTGATTATTTTAAACTATGGTAATAATGGAAAGTAAACCAAAGTTGGAACCCAAAATTTATTCTAAGAGTTTGAGTTTTGAAGAGATCATTGACTCATCACAAAGTTAGAGATATAATTTGAGTATGAAAGTAAGGATTATACTAAGTGGGTTAAGTTATTCAATGAAAAATTGAAAGATCACACATCCTTGTGGTGGGATAATGTTCAAACCAAGAGAGTGCACAAATGCAAAGATAAAATTGAGACTTGGAATAGAATTATTGTAAAACTAAAGTCTAAATTCATCCTTTTGGATTATACTATGAGTTTGTTTAATAAGATTTAAAAATTATGACAAAAAGAGATGAGTGTAAAATATTATAGTGAGGACTATTATAGACTTACCATCATAATAGGTTTTTTTGAAGATGATGTTGAGAAGACCTCAGGGTATGTGAATGGATTGTGCATGGAAATTTTGTATGATTTTGGTATGATTAGATAGAGATCTGTTAAGGAAGCTTAATAGTTTTCATTAAAGGTAGAGGAAAATTTATCTTGGGAACAAAAAGGAATGGTATGATGGAAAGGAAGATTCACACATGGATGTAGAAGTGGTAGAGGTTATTCTACACAAACACAAGAAGGAGATGCAAGTAATTCACAACATAATGATGTTAATACCCAACAAAGTAGAGGTAATTTTAGAGGTAGATAATTTTATGGATGAGTTAGAGGTCATGGATTCAATGGTACATGTTTCATATGTGGTGAAACTAGCCATATAGCATTTGAGTGTCCTCATATGTATATTGAAGGAAATAAAAGAACTACTACAAGTGCACATTTTTCATAATAAGATGAATAAAATGTTTTGTTAAATCATTACATAAATTAACTAGAGATGGAAGAATATCTCATGATGAAGATGGTATTGTTTAAGCCTAAAAATGAGGAAAATAATCCTACATAGAGATATTTTTCTCAAAACCATTTTTAAATTTTGATAGAAATGGTAAAAATTGATTATTGATAGTGGTAGTAAAGATATTCAAAAGAAATGGTAGATAAAATTATTATAAATATAATTATACATATAAATCCACCTAAGGTTTCATGGTCTTTGAAGTGACATCAAGGTCTAGTGAATGAAAAAAATTTGGTAAGTTTTCATATTGGTACATATAAAGATGAGGTTTTATGTGACATAATTCCTATTGATGGTTGTCATATTTTTATTGGAAGACCTTGGAAATTTGATTGCAAGTCACAACATGATGGTCATGCTATTACATATACATTATGAAAAAATGGAGTAACACACACACTGAACCCTTTGAAGGATAAGTGTGAAGAAGTGGACAACAGTCCAAAAGTGTTGATAATTTCAAGAAAATAATTATTGAAGGAGAGTGCATGTTATGCATTTATTTCTAAAACAACACAAGAGAATTTAAGAGTAAAAAAGAGAAAATATTTACAAATAAATTAAAGGAGATATTTTCATGAAAAGTAAAGGATATACTAGTTGATTTTAAGGATATTTTCACTCTGATTATTTTTTAGATGGATTACAACCAATGGGGATTATAAATCATTGCATGGATTTGATACCTAGTTTAAGTTTATGAAACAAAGTGATACATAGGTTAACTCAAAAAAATAATGAAAAGGTGTAAAGATAAGTTCAACATATGTTGGATAAAGGTTTAACAAGATAAATTTTGAGACCATGTGCACTAATAGTAGTATTAGTGCTTTAAAATAATGGAGAATGGAGACTATGTATCGATTTCATAGCCATTAATAATATTATGATTAAGTATAGATTTCCATTGTTGTGTATGGACGCTTTTATGGAATGATTGAGTGGAGAAATAAATTTAATAAAGATTAACTTGAAGAGTGGATATCACCATATTAACATAAGAGAGGGTGATTAATGGAAAAAAATCAAGACACAATAAGGATTATATGAGTGATTGGTTATGTCATTTGGGTTATATATTGCCCCAAGTCCATTCATGATATTAATGAATGAATTTATTAATCCATTTTTAGGTAAGTTTTTCATTGTGTATCTTGATGACATATTTATTTTTAGTAGAATAGAGGATGAACACTTGTGAAATTTTTATAAAGTGATAGAGAAGATGCACAATGAAAATTTGCTCGTGAATTTAAAGAAATGTAGTTTTATGTAAAAATAAATGGTATACTTGGGATTTTTGATTTCTCAATACAGTTTGAAGATAGACACAAAGAAGGTGTGAGCTATCTTGGATTGGTTTTCATCGCAAAGTACATTTGAAGCACATAGTTTGCATAGAATGGCATGTTTTTATAAGAAGTTCATTGGGAATTTTAATGGGACATGCACAGTGATCACAAATGTGATGCAGAAAGATAGAAAAGAGTTTGTGTGAATAGTGGAAGTAGAACATAGTTTACAAGGGTTGAAGAAAAAGATAATAGAGTAACTAATATTGATATTGCCATATTTTAATAAGATATTTCAAGTAGTTTTTCATGTGATTAGAAAAAAATAAGATCAATATTGAGTCTAGAAGGAATACCTATCACATATTTCAAAGAGAAGTAAAATGATGCAAAGGACAAATATTAAGTGTATGATCAAGAGTTATATGAATTGTGTTAGTCCTAAATAAATGGAGACATTATTTTTTACCAAAATAATATGTTATATATATATCATCAAGAATTATAACTCATTAATAATAAGAATATTTTGAATCTAAGACATATGAAATGGGTTGGATTCCTACAAAGTTATTCATTTTTATTAAAGCATAAAAGTGCAAATTATAATAGAGTTGTTGATGCATTAAGTAGAAGAACTCTTTTGTTGAATGAGTTAAGAGTGGAAGCCATAGGATTAAATATTATGAAGGAAAAATATAAAAATGATGAATATTTTCAAGAAGCATGAAATTCATGTGTAGAATTAGTGAGTGGTGATAGAAAATCATGGTTAGAGTATTTTGTTAAAGATTGTTTTTTTATTCAAATGAGTGAAATTATATTTTGATCAAGGGAAAGCATAGTGGAGATTTGTAAGGTAATTCTAATTATGAAAAACATTGGCACAAGTCACAGATAATTAATTTTGGCTAGGAATGAGTCTATATGTGAATTTTTTTGTTAAGAAGTGTAGATTTTCCAACTAAAAAGGGATAAGTCAAACTGCATGGTTGTATCAACCATTTCATATTCCATAGAAACTATGGGAAGATATAAGTATGGATTTTATTTTAAGTTTTATTATAATGTAGAGAGGAAATGATTTAGTATTTTTGATAATTGATATATTTTCAAATATGACACATTTTGTGTCAAGTAGGACAACTAAAAATGAAACAAACATTGCTAACATGTTTTTTAGAGAAGTTGTAAGTTGCATGGTTTGCCACATAACATGGTTTTAGATAGAGATGTGAAATTTGTTGGACATTTTTGGTGGACATTTTACAATAAATTGAACACCAAATTATAATTTAGTTTAGTGTACCATCCTTAGAGAGATGAAAAAATAGAGGTAGTCAACAAGAGTTTGAGTAATCTATTGATATGTTTAATTGAAGTTAAGATAGGAATATGGGATAATATTCTAATTCAAGTTGAGTTTGTATACACATAATATTTTTATTAAATTTACAACTTAATAACACTTTCTATCTTGTATGAACCCATTGATTCTCAATCTCTTTGAGTGCATGCCATAAGGGGTACACTGAGAAAGGGGTGGGTAAACCATTGGTGCTTCGTAAGATTGTTATCCCTTTTGCCACTTTATATCTACACATATCCTAAAAATCATTCCCATAAGCTTGATATTCTCTCTTGCACACTCCTCCAGTCTTTTAATACCTTCATTAGCCCTTTCCCTAACCTAAATCCCTTTTTGGTAGTTTACATGACTATTTTAGCCAGTTCAAATTAGTATTGTTATTTACAAAGCTTACTAAGAACTAAGATGGTTATGGATGACATTGTTCATTATCTAATTATATTTTTATTAACTACAATACAGGTTGACTAGGTCAACCTTGTTGGCCAAAAATTTTAGAAGGGTTTATGGTTAGATTTGCCTATATCAACATAATCATTTCCATCATTTATGATTAAGAGAAGAATTAATATACATTGTGCATCTACTTATCCATCATTCTATTTGAGGAGTAAGCTTAGGGCTTCATACTTTATTTGGAGATACAAATATTTTCTTGTGAAGGATATATTGATAGGTTGTGTAGCTTAGATCTGATTTATCCTTGTCATCCTTACATACCATAACAACCTCTTGCAAAACACCTTGGCCAAGGGAGAGATTAAGGATTGGTGGGTTCATCTTCAAAGGTAAGTATTATTAATTTTATTCCTCCTTTGTAAGAGTAGATAGATATGCATTTGCAATTTGCTTCTATGAATTAGGATTTTGTATACATTGACATGAGTATATGTCTTCTATGCATGTTTAATTTTATTGTTTGTTACCCCCACTTTGTTCCACATGATTTGGTGAGCACTAGATTAAATTTTTCTTTACTTGTTATTAGTTTAGTGAATATGAAAACATAAGACCTAGTTAGGGTTATTTCATAGTTTTTCTTGACTAGAGGCTTTGTAACCATCCCTAGTAATATTATTGTGGTAAGATATCCCTTGATTAGGTTTAGTGGATACATATTGGTCATGACCCTGATTATCTAATGTATCCCTAATTAGAAGTGTAATTAAGATCTATCTTCTTTGAGATAGGATTGATTTATAGATTTGATGTATTTCCCATTATATACATTTTGGTGAACCTGACATGAATCTAACCCTTCCAGGGTTTCCTTCACATTTTTTATATGTATCATTTTATTATTTTCTATATTTACGATACTAGGTTGACCAAGATGGTATAGTTTTAACTTATATACACATGTTTAACACATAGTCATAGTAGAATGACTCTATTATTTTTGTGCTAGTCTTCATCAAATATAGGTTACTAAATTAGATAGGTTGACACTATACTCTTGTTTAGTTTCAAATAACAAACTAAGTTAACCAATTTGGTTTAGTCTTCTAGTTAGCATTCAGAACAACAAACTACGTCATGTAGTTTGAGTTAGTCTTTCAGTCAGCCTCTAGATAATAAACTAAGTCATCTAGGTCAAATTAATCTTCTAGTTAGCATCCAAATAACAAAATAAGTCATACTAAGGAGGAGAAGAGAAAGGAGAGGAGAAGAGAAAGGAGGATAACACTAGTAGTGAGGGAAATGCTGCCCCAAAGGAGAATATAGTATCTGATGGTAGTCAGAAGGCCATATTTAACACAGTTAACACTTTAGAAAAATAGACTAATATGTCTAAGGAAGGGTCAAGAGGTAACCTTTTGCTACAAGAAGAAGTAACACCCAAAAATGAAACTAACGGAGTAGCAAAACCATAGTTAAACATAGACATTTTCCATGTTCTAGAAGTCAGAGACCAGTTAGGAAACTATTTAGCAACAGGGGTAGCAGGACAAAGTAGCAGTAATGAAAAAGAAGAATGGGTTACCCCAAAGAAAAAGATCTGAAAAGGTAAAAAATATGCAAATGTTGGCACTGAGCTCAAACAAGGGAGGCCAATGCTAAGAGAAACAAGACAAAGAGAGATTGCTAGGGAGATTGCCAGTGGAAAATAGAAAACACTGGAGTCCCAACCCCCCAAACTCTCTAAATGAGAATATTATCCTAGAATTTGAGGGGCTTTAATAGTCCCTCAAAGTAGTTTGAGGTTAAAAATTGCATTTTAGATAATAAATTAGATGTTTTATTACTCCAAGAAGTCAAGATGAATGAGGAGAATTTTGTGAAAATTGCTGACTATATATGGCCTAAGGCAGCTTTTTGTATTAGTCCTATTGAAGGGGCTTCAGGAGGGATTGTCACTATGTGGAATAGTGATAAAATCCAAGGATCTCTTATGGCCCATAATAAGCACTTATTGATTATCAATTTTTCCATGAATTCCTTGAACTAGACATTGGTTAATGTCTATGGACCGAATAACAGAGCTTTGAGACAAAAATTATGGATAGACTTGAACAGCTTCAAGAATAATCTTCAGAACACTAAATGGATGTTAGCCATAGATTTCAACACTCCTTTATACCCTTCTAAAAAATAGGGTGGAATTATTGATTACTCAGATAGCATGTTCAACTTCGCTGAATTCATCAATGATTGGGGATTATTGGACATAGAGCTGCAGAACCAAAATTTTACTTAGACCAATAAAAGAAGAGGAGATCAAATGATTTAGGTTAAATTAGATAGATTTTTGATATCAAGCAACTATAATGATTATTAGAATATGTAGGCACAGGCTTTACCTAGAACCATATCTGACCACTGCTCGATTGTCCTCAATTGGAGGGAACAGGGACATCACAGACCTCCCCCATCCCATTTTAAAGCTATGTGGATTAAACACAAAGGTTTTAGACAAATGGTGGCTTAATGGTGGAGAATTCCTATTCAAGGTAATCCCATGTTTAGAATAGTCAAGAAACTCCAGCACATTATACAAGAGGTTTATGGCTAGAATAGATACAACTTTGGGTAGGTCTTCCAGCAGAAGAAAAATATAATGGGAAAAATCAAGGCTATATGGCAACTGATAGATCAATGGGATGACTCTGAGGACACCTTAGAAGAATAGAATATCTTGTCTTTAGAATGGACCAATCTTATGGAAAGAGAGGAGGTTTTTTGGAAACAAAAATCTCGTGTTCAGTGGATTAAGGAGGGGGATAGGAACACTGCTTTTTTTCATCTCTCAACTATGAAACATAAGAAATCCAACTCAATAACTAAGCTTATCCTAGATAATGGTGACCTTATTACTAAGGATAATGAAATAGGGGAGCAAGCTAGGGCATTCTTTCAGAACCTGCTTACGGAAGAAAACAATAATGATAGAATTGATAGATTTATGAATCAATTCATTGATAAAATCCCCTATTTGATAATAGAAGAAGATAATCTGGAAATGTTAAAGCCTATATCTAAAGAAGAAGTCCATGCTATTTTATTCTCCATGGGTGCTTTTAAATCCTTGGGTCCTGATGGCTTTCCTCCTATTTTTTTTTAGGAATATTGGGAGATTGTAGGAGTAAACCTCACGACTGTCGTTCGTGATTTTTTCAGATCTAGAAATTTTTTAAAACAAGTTAATAATACCTTCATCATACTTGTTCCTAAAAAATATCAACCTTCACACCTCGCTGATTTCAAACCCATTATTTTATGCAACACTATGTATAAGATATGTACTAAACTGCTAGTCATGAGGATTCAACCCTTGCTTGACAAAATTATTTCTCCTACTCAAAAAGGTTTCATCCTGGGCAGACAAATTCTTGATGCTGTGATCACCACACATGAGACTATTCACTCCATGGATAAGAGCAGAATCCCTAGGATGGCCCTCAAGCTTGACATTTCTAAAGCTTATGATAGAGTCTCTGGACTTTTCTATTCCAAGTGATCAGAAAATTTGGGTTTAATGATAAATTATCTTGCTTATTATGGAACATGGTCTCTTCTACTAAATTCTTAGTGCTGGTTAATGGTGTTTCTAGAGGGTTTTTCTCATCCTCGAGAGGAATTCATCATGGAGACCCTCTCTCCCCATACCTATTCATCATTATGGCTGAGGCACTGGGAAGATACATACAAGCTGATATATTCTCAAAAAAGCTAGTAGGCATTAAACCTGCCTCTTCCCTTCATCCTATGGTTATACAGTAGTTTGTAGATGATACCATCTTATTTGGCATCTCATCGATGATCGAAGCTAGAAGATGGAAGAATATTTTAAATGATTATGCCAGAGACTCGAGACAAAGCATAAATTTCTAGAAAAGCAATGTTTACTTCAACACTTCCAATGAACTTAGACATATAATCATTGATATATTAGAATGTGCTAAAGATGGCCTACCAGCTACCTACCTGGGTCTCCCACTCTTGGTCAAAGAGGTATCTCTAGGTTTTTGGAATGGAATTGTGGAAAGAACACAGAGGAAACTTCTTGGGTGGAAGGGGAAACTACTCAGCAGTGCTGGTAAGTTGCAACTTCTTTGAGCATCATTGCAAGGTATTCCTACTTAATTCATGTCTCTTTTTAAAATTCTTACGTATTTTACTGAGAAGCTGGAATAGATCCAAAGGAAATTTTTATGGACAGGAGTGGAAGACAAATAGAGAATGTCTTTAGTTAGATGGGAAAAAGTGTGTCTCCCAAAATCTCATGGTGGACTTAATATAAGATCCATCAGGAACATGAATAAAGCCCTTCTCTCAAAAGTTAGTTGGAACCTAATCCATAACAATAGTGAGTGGGGGGAAATAATGTATGCCAAATACATGCATAGCATTGATGATTCTAACTTTATTCAATAGGCAGGATTACCCCAGGGGTCTGTGATATGGAATAAAATGCTAAAAATTAGAAGCCTTCTCAAACAAGGAATTAGGTGGAAGCTTGGCAATGGCTGGTAGATTAAATTCTAGGAGGATACCTAGTTAAGGGACAAGGCTCTCATCTCCCAAGGAAACTATGGAGAGATTGTTGACTTGACTACCCAGTTCTTTGGAGATAGGGTTAGTGATTATATGGAAAATAATAATGGGATAAGGAGCTGCAAAAACCTTTTGGATTCTTATGTGCATAGGCCTAAGCTTCTCCCAAGAATCTAGGAGATCTAGAAATGTGTTCAAGAGATCAGAATCCCACTCTTCCCTCGGGAGGATGAACAATATTGGTGGCCAAATAAGAATGGATTGTTCTCTATCAAATCTGCCTATCATCTGCTTACTCCTGAAGCTCAGAATAAGGAGGTATGGAAAAAGGTTTGGAATCATAAACTTATTCTAAAGATTAACTTGTTTTGGTGGGCTGCTACCCATAACAAAATCCTTACTTAGGATAACTTGCAAAAAAGAGGGTTTACTTTGGTAAACAGATGTTTTCTATGTGGTTCAAAAGAGGAATCAATTTCACACCTATTTATCCACTATGAGTTTGCCTGGGATTTATGGGGCACAATACTTAACAACTTTGGTATTGAATGGGTTTTCAACTCTGAACTTAAAGAAGTAATTATTAATTAGAACTCAACCTTCACACATACCTAGATTAAAGAATTATGGAAGCAAGCTCTGCCATGTTTAAGTTGGACTTTATGGAAAGAGTGCAATCATAGAATTTTTAGGGACACTGCTAGAAATGCTTCTCAGGTGTTTAACTCCTTTACTAGGACCATCTTGGAAAGTGTTACAATAGCTCATATTAGTGTTGCAGAGAAACCCCTATCTCAATTTGAAAGACAAATTGTAGCCAAATGGAATGTTTTAAACCTTATCTCTGGGCATGATAATTCCAAAAAAATTCAGAGACTCCATACTAAATGGATACCTCCTAAACCCAATTGGATGAAACTCAACTTTGATGGGGCATCCAAGTTTAGTGATAAATCTAGTGGAGGAGGAATTATAAGGAATGAAAAAGGATGGATGTATGTTGTCTATGCTGGTGGAATTGGTTACCAAAGCAATAACTACGCTGAAGCTATGGCTTTACTTTGGGGATTAAAGTTAGCTATATCCCTAGGAATAAGAAATTTGAATATTCAAGGAGATTATAAGATGGTCATAGATCTCATTAATAAAGCATCTAACATTGGAATCCAGCTAAAAGACATCATTATTGATATCTAGTTTCTTTTACAAAAGTTTTCCAAAGTTGAGATTACCCATACCTACAGAGAAGGCAACAGGGTCACTGATGCTTGTGCCAACCTTGGTCAGTAATTCTCAGGATGGAGGGTATGGTGACAAGAAGCTCATATTCCCCTGAACATTAGAGAGATCATTCAGAAAGAGATGATAGATCAGGAATGATGCACATTGATGACAAAGATAGCTCTAGAAGGCGGTCCATGTGGAGAAGGCCATCGGGGATCTCAAAAAATGATAACCTTAGTACTTCCTTGATTATCATTATTAATTCCTTATATCATGAGGGGGAGGAATAATAATCACATCATGAAAAGCAAGGGTAAATTATTTTCAAGCATGGGAGTAGACATCACCATGGCAGGGCATTTCATTAAATGAGCCTTCACATCTACATTCAGTGCAAATGGAAGTGAGGGCTAGCTACTTGTTCGAATCTCAAGGCAGATATTGAGGAAGCTGGTGAGAGTACAGAGAATGATAATGATTGGAAAATTGAAATTGGGGCCTTGAAGGATTGAATTCAAAAGCTAGAAAAGGTCTTCACCAAAGGCCTTTGAAATTCAATTATGTTGAATATGTCTATGTTGGAAGTGGTGGGTAATCTTGGGAATGCTAACAATGTGGAGAATGAGAAACTTAAGGATCTTGTTACTTCTATAGTTATGTAGTTTTGACCTTTCTAACTCTAGTCTTTCTATTGTTTTGTTTTGTTTTTTACTGTGTTTCTCGGCTATGGTGTTGTTCCTATGCTAGCAGCTTTTGTTTGCCTGCCTTCTTATCTTTTTTGACTGTATAGGGTTTGGCCCCTAGTTTTCTGCCTTAATCAAAAAAAAAATAAGTCATACATGTTGACTTAGTCTTCAAGTCAGCATCCAAATAACAAATTAAGTTAACTAGCTTGACTTAGTCTTCTAATTAGCATCCAGATAACAAACTAAGTCATGTAGGTCAACTTAATATTCTAGTCATCATCTAGATTAAAAAAATAATTCAACTAAGTCAAATTAGTCAGCTTTACAAGCTTTAGAAAATAGGATTTCACATAACTAGGTTGACCCAGTCGACTTAGTTGGTAGAACTTGCAAGTAGTATTTAATGCACTTAAATAAAAAAAATTCAATCCTTAGCATCTTTTAACCCACCAAGGTGCCTTTCTTTCTCTCTCTTTCAATTTTTTACTTCATTACAATTATATTTTGTGCAAGTTTTTATTCTTCAAAAATGCAATCCTATAGCAAAATAAGTCAACCTAGTTGACTTAGTTTTATAGCCTATCTTCTATCTAAAAGACTAAGTCAACCCAATCAACTTAGTTCTTAAAGACTCTTTCTTCTAACATAACAATAGTGACCCAGTTGACTCTATTCTTTAATGTTTGCATATAGTGTTCTCTAAACTGACTCTGTACCATTTTTAATTTAGGAATTAATAACTATATGCTAGTAATTGATTCACACTTTGATTTTCAATTATTTGTATGGTTAGAGTAGCTCACATAGTCTAATTATTTATTTTTTCAAATTGATGATTAGTTTTACTATTTTTCTCTTTTTTCACATACTACCAAATCACATAATATTCAAAATCCATTTAATATTTATCTTCTCAAGGCCTACTTACTTGGATTTCATCACCAAGGGGGAAGCCAACTTGGTTTTCTAGCCAAGTATAAACACGTGGTTAATAGTATATATTGACAAAGCACCTGACACCATTATCACTATGAGATTGTGAAGTGAGGGATTAGGCCCCAATATCAAGCCAATACCATTACTAGCATATATCCCTTTCATCCTAAACATCCTAAAACCATCCATAGATTGTTTTATAGTTCTTTACTTCTAGACAACTTCCCTATCACACTTAAAATAATACTTTATAATAATCTAAGAACACTTAGGATAACCATTTAGTTAGAATTTAATTTTTAGTTGATTACTTTCTCTCTACTCATTATATGTTGTATTATAAAAACTTGCATTGGCCAATATTAGTGTAAGGTTTTATGTCGTGTGCCCTAATTGGATCATTCAAATTGATCAAATTATTTATGTGTTTGCTTCCATTTCTTGCTTCCAATTAAATTACAAATATTTCCCTATTTTAGCACATTGTCATTTTATTTAACATAGTATCTTATAGACTATATTTTTACCTACCTACAGTACTAATTCAACCTAGTCAACCCTATACTCTCTTATAGCAGTCAAGATATAGTACTGAGTTGTCTTGGTTAACTCTATATACTTATCAGACTAAGTTTTACCCTATTTACAATACTAAGTTGATCTGGTTGACTCCTTATCCCTTTTACCAATTGGTTTACAATGTTAAGTCAACCTGGTTGACTTTGTATCCTTATTTACCTTTTGTCTAGAAGTATGAAGGAGACCTAGTTAACTTTGTACACCTTGGTTGATATTATTTTATATGTGATTATCTAGTATTATTTCATAATGATGTCATCTTTTTATCCTTTAATTAGTTAATAACATTGCATAATTAAAGATTTAAATCAGAACCTCACTTATTTTATTACTTCAGATGAAACTATTCACTTTCTTCCTTCATCTTTTCCTAATCCAAAATTGATAACTATACAATGTAATGTAGTTAAGGTCCTTCATCCTCATCCTCCTCCTAATACCAATGTTGGTAATCCTCCACCCAATAGCCTTCCTCCCACCAACACTAATAATATATGGCAATAGGAAATGACTAACGAGAACCAAGTTTGTATAACCAAGTCATTATGACAATTATCCATGAAAAATAGAGATAAGAAAGCAAAGAATAAGGAAGATAAATAAAGGGAGTTTTAATAAATAAATTCAAGAAAGAAAATAAATTAATGATAAAGAAGTCATCTATAAGCAAACATAAATGATAGTATAATCAATATATAAGGCAAAAGTAAAGTCACCATGTAAGATAAATAACAATTTGACAAAGTGTCAAATGACATAACAAATATATAAAGATAAGATTGGAGCACATGTCCAATCTAAATGTAAATATAAAAGCACCATTCATGTGCTCATAAATACTAATAAATCTATCCACACATATTATCTAGAACATTGGATATATCTTTAAGAAGTTGGATGCAAAATGTTTTTAATGTCTCATCAATCTTTAGTGAAAATTGGGAAAATGCTACTTGTCTAATATCCTCAATAGAAAAATTAGGAATTCTTGATAGATCATGTTGAGGAGGGATATCAATCAAGGGATGCTTAGGAGAATGCATGGGAGTAGACTCTATGGTAGATATGGGTGGTGGGGAAGTATTCATAGGTGAGGGACTCATAGGTGTAGAAGGATCCAAAGGTGAGGAAAGTTCCATGGGTGAAGGAGTCATGAGTGGAAACATAGAAGGTGATGAAGATACCACAAGGGGGGATGGAACCATAGGAGGTGGAACTAGGAGAGAAGAAGGGGGAACCTTCATATGAGAATGACCTGTGGGAGGAATGGTATAAGGTCTAAGAATGTCTATAAGGTTATCTTTAAGGTGTTACTAAAGGATGCAATAATGATCAGTGTGATGGGTGCCACATTAGTGCCAAAGAAAATATATCTCTCCATACTTAGGAATATACTTCATTAGTACCTTAAAGGGAGGAATGTCCTTGTCTAAGGACTGAGGGTAAGAAGGACACAAAGTATCAATATATTATCACAACTTATAACAATGCATGAAGGAATGATTATTCATTTAGAGGAAGCAATAGATACATGTTTGAGAAGTCTTGGTATAAATACTCATAGGAGGAGTAGAACAGGAACAAAAGGAGATTGGGAAGGCTCATTAGCCATTTGGTGGGAAACAAATCCATTTGAGCTAAAGGAAGCAAACCACCACCAAATAAAGTGATGGTGGGAAAATAATGACACTAGGATCAATGGAAGGAGCAATGGGATCAAAATTATGGATAGACTTAGTGATAGTAGGAGCAAAAATGGGCTCAACTATAGTAAGAACAAGAATGGCCTCAACTATAGTAGGAGTAGGAATGGGTTCTAATGTGGAATCTATTAATTGAGGGGCAAGGTCTACAGAAGGCCAAAGAAGGGTCACACACATCTCAAAGATAAGTAATATATATGGGTCAAGGTACTTAACAAAGTGGTAAGGCACATTCATAGCATGATCCATGAGCATACTCTTATGAGTTTCCTTAGAAATTGGAGGTTCAAGTGCCATCTCTACCCTATAATAAAGAGGAAAAATACTAAAATTAAGAACTATAAATGATGGAATATAGGAAGAATCACTAAAATACTAAAGTAAAGAAGAACAATAATAGATAATCTCAACATCTTGGGCCTAAACAAGATCACCTAAGAATGGATCATCTAAGGAATAACCATCATCACAGTCATAGGTTTGAAGATTAATGATGCATGTAGGGATGACCTTGTCATCTGATGAGGTATGGTGAATATAATGTTGAGTCTTAGTTAAGACAATGAGAATATCCTCACAAGGAGGTTTATGAGAATGAGGTTGTAAAGAAGTAGGAAGTTGAGAGATGAGAAGAGGTAAGAGATCAAAAGTTTTAATCTTTAAGTTGATCTCATTAGGCTCATCATCATTAGAATCTAAGAGATTAGGAGGAATGTTCTTAATGAGTTTGGGATGACTGTTATAACCTCAAGTGGAATTAATGGGAAATTTGAATCATTAATAATCATAGAATAGAACATAAGGCAAAGGTTCAAGAATAGGAATATTAAAGACACTATGATCCTGGAATTGTTTGAAATACCAAGGTTTAGTGTCACCCTGAATCCTATATATGGCTCCAGTGTGATGGAATTTAACACATTGGTATGCAAAAGGAGTAATTACTCTCATATAGTGAGTCCACAACCTACCAAACAAGATGATGTAAGAAAGAGGAAAGTTAAATATCACCACCTTCACATGAATGGTGACAGGTGGGATTGTAATGGGAAGCCACACATAACCTAAAGGAAGCATTTGCCTTCAATCATATCCTTTGTATGTGTCACATGTGGATTTGATATTAAATTCATAATATCTAAGAGTTTTGATAAAATCAAGAAAGGTAACACAAGTGCATGAACCCTCATCAATCAAGGCATGCTTGACTTGGATATTGCTAATTTAGACACTAATGAATAGAAGAGGATCATCCAAATGAAGAAGAATCTCATTGGGAATCATATAATCAATGGGAAATTTTAAGGAAAGAGAAGTGTCCATTGTTTCATCAACATGGATGTACATCTCTTCACATTATTACAATATGCTATCTTCAGATCTATATAAGGTTACTTTGCATCCTACTACGGGAGGATGAGGGATGTTCATTTTGAATAAGAGTTGCAGAGCATGGTTTCAATTACATGGAGAGGTACTCATAATCTCAATAAATGGAATTTGGGATGGGAGATTAGTGAGTTCCATGATGGGATTTGACTCATCATAACCTATGAGGGGATTGTTATAAATAGGTGCATAGTGTTAAATGATGTCCTTGGAAGGAGGATCTGAAGTACATTGGAATTTATGTTCATAAGAAGGAGAAGGTTTGAAATAAGGTTGTCTATTATGGTGAGAAGGTAAAGTAGTTGGTTCAAGTTAGTTTTGAGAATTGGTAGAAGTATTGATAAATACTTAATTATCACTAGTGTTAGGTAGGGAAGATAGAAGGATGGTAGAAATAGACTGGGAAGTGTTATCAAAGGGAGGAGTGGTAATTGGGTCATCAAAAGTTATAAGTTCATATTTCCCCAACTCATGTAAGTGAGTTAGAGAAGAATTTTGGATAACATAAAATATATAAGACAATGGAGGAGTGTAGATAGGTTGAGGATCAATAAAATCAACCACCCTTCACATGTTAGTCTTATTAACCATGTTATCTTCAAGAGTTGGGTCAACAAGACTTTCTACATTATTGGTGAAAAAGGTAGGATTTTCTTGGGTATCTTTATCAGGTTGGTGATTAGGAAGAGGGTCTTTATAGATAGTCAAATGAGCATTAGCTTGATTCAAAGCTTGAGATTTAGTATGTGTTTCATGAGCCTTAAAATTAATGCCATATCCTTGTTGATGTTTTAAAATGATAGAATCATGATCAAAATTAGGATCAAGAAGAAAATCCATAGCTAAATTACAAAGATACCTACACATCTAATGAGAATGACCCCAACTAGTGTGAAACCAAAAAAACTTGTTAGGATCATATTAGGATTTCATAGGATGATTGGGATCAAATTATCATGGTAGAGGCCTAGGTAGACATTTTAGTAATTAAACTAAGGATAAAGGTTTGTGAACATTGACAGTGTTAGGTGAAGATAAATGTAGATTGGTATATTATTGAGAAGAGTGAACTAATTCTGAGGATTGGTTACGAACAATAACTTGAATAGTGTGAATGGCGTCATAAGAATCTACAAAAACATCATTCATAGCATTAAAAATTTTATTATTAAGTAAGATATGAGGACCCATAGAAGTTTATGGTGGCTTGAATTGATGCATAAGGAAATCTTGGCATTTTGTTTGATCAATAGCCTCTTCCAAAGTATGTGGAAGAGAGTGTAGACCCAATATTGTAATTTAGGGAAAAGGGAATTGGTAAAGAAATGGAAAAGGCTATCATTGGCCATGTTATGTTCACATTTGTTGTACAATGTTTTACACCTTTTAAAAAAAGCTTGGGCAGTTTCATTTTCAACTTATTTACAATTTATGAAATGGGCCAAAGTATTTTTGGGAAGATCACTAGTTTGGAACTCTTGGACTAAAACATTTACTAAATCTTCCAAATTAGTAATAGAATGAGTTTTAAGTTGGTTGTACCAATATAATGAATCACCCATAAGAGTTTTGGCTAAGATATTGGTAGTGGCAAAGGTATTCAATTTGACCCAATCCTTATAAAGCTTTCCAAATGTTTTAAGATGAAGGGTAAAATTAGTTGATCCATTATAAGAAATGGTAGGGGTAATACCTCTTATATCAATATTAGAAATTTGAGTTGTAAGAGGCTCATTTTGAAGATACTTAATGTTTTTGTTGAAAAAAGGAGGTTAAGGGATGAGATTGCCATGGGAATATCAAAGAGAAGGAGGGGGAAACATGAGTTTGAAGATGGAAAAGGTGATTTTGCATTATCATCATTTGATTTGTATTATGAGATTGAAAAGTATTCATTTTATTAAGTGTTTGTTAAAAGAGTTGGTGAGTTTTATTGGTGTTTTTTTCATTATTTGAAGCATTAGAGTTGGTATTAGTATCTTGGTTAACACTATTGGTGTTGATATGAGCTTGAGATGAACTATTAGAATGTGAAGCACTAGTGGACAAATTTGATTGTGTGGTAAAAGATGGACTAGTAAAGGGATGATAAGAGGAAGCACTAGAATCATGATACCTTGGGTAGAAGATGATGTACTAATAGAATGATTAAGGATAATGGATATTAGGAGAGGCCCAATAGATGTAGAACCTACCATATTAGTGGATATACTAGGCATGAAGGTAGAAGAAGTTAAAGAAGAAGAGGTCATGTTATGATAAGGGGTAATAATTGAGGGAAGAGGTTGAGAATCAAAGAAAGTGGTGCCCCCAAATCCATTTGAGAATGTGGGAGTAGGTGAATGAGGATCTTCAACTTGACCACTAATCATGAGATGGTAAATGGTAAAAGGATCCTTTCCTCAATGTTGAGAAAATTTGGAGATAAACAAGAAAATTTAAGGGATATACTCTAATTCTAGTTGATCTTATAGGGAGAAGAGAGGATTACACTATAAAGAGGTGTGAGGAGGGGTCACATAGTTCATTATGTGAGTGACTATATGAACATTACTTTCATCTAGGATAGGAGCCCTACTCTGCATATGGGGGAACCTATGAGGGTTGGTAAAACTCATGATGTTTGTTAAATTCAACTCAGTGTTGTCTTCAAACATAAAATTCATGATGAAGTAGAAAGACTAAACTAAGAAAAAGAGATGAAAAATTAAGGAAATAAGAAGTGACAAAAATTATATAGAGTCAATTGGGTCAATCTAGCATAGGAAATAGGGATTTTAAAGTGTATAGGGTTGACTAGATTGACCTATCATAGCAGACAGAGATTGAAAAAGTGTACATGGTCAACAAGGTCAACCTAGCATAGTAGACAGGAAAAAATAAACAGTCTATAAAAGATTATGTCAACTAAAATGACTATGTATTGAAATAAGAATAATTTAGCAAGTATTTTTACAATAAATAATTAAAAGGAAACACATAATTAATTGGATCAATGAGGTTGATTCAATTAAGGCACATAACATAAAACCTTGCACCAATGCTGACTAATGCAAGTTTTTGTAATACAACACATAATTGAGAAAAAATCAAGCAATCAACTTGGAAAGTAAAATTTAATTAAGTGGTTAACTTGAATGTTGTTAGATTATTAGAATATAAGTTTTATATGTGATATAAATTTGGTTGTAAGCAAGGAACTAAAAATCAATCTAAGGATGGTTTTAGGACGTTTGGGCTAAAAGTGAGCTATATTGGCAATGGTATAGGCTTGGTATTGGGGCCTACCCCTTCAATTCGCACACCATAATGATAAGGGTATTAGGTGATAAGCCAAAATATACCATAAACCACATGTTTATACTTGGACAAAAAACCAAGTTGGCTTCCCCCTTGGTGATGAAATCCAAGTGGATAGGCCTTGGGTAGATAATTGCTAAAATGTATTTTAAGATTTGTGATTTGGTAGTGTGTGCATAAAAGAGAAAATAGTGAAACTAAATGGTATATTGAAAACCACCTAATTATACTATGTAATCTATTTTCATCATGTAAGCAACAATAAATGAAAGTGTGAGCTAATTACTATCATATAAGGGTTAATTCCAACTCTAAAACATAATACAGTGTTAATTTAGTCGACAATGTATGTAGAGAATATATAATAGGGTTGATAGGGTTACCCCTATACTACAAAAGCAAAAATATGAAAATAAACTAAATTGATAAGGTCAACCTTGCTTTCTGGATAGAATATAAAATACAAAACTGTGATGTCAAGATCGAACTAGTTGACTATACAGGGGTAATTTTAAAGATTGCAAATTGTAAAAACTAGAACTATAAGGAAAGAGAGAGAAATATAGAAAGAAACCTTGGGTTGGAGGATGTAGAGAAAAATAATATTAATATTGAAGAACCTTGATTTGTACTTGGAAATTTTTCTAACTATGTCGATTGGGTCAACCAAACTTTGTAAAAACCTATTACCGATAGCCTAAAAATGTACAAGGTCAACTAGGTTGACTTAACAGTCTGAATTTGATGCTTAAAAGTGTATAGGGTTGATTGGGTCAGCCTATTAGTCTGAATTGGAAGTCTATAAAACCTACACAAATATAATAGAGTCATTTTGATGTGACCATGTTAAACCTGCACATAAAAGTTAGTACTATGTTGATGAATTTTACCTAGCATCATAAATATATGAAAAATAAAATGAAAAAATGATCAAATAAAATGAAGAAAAACTTTCAAGGGTTAGATTCATGTTTGGTTCACCATAATTTATGCAATCATAAATGTATCATGTCTATAAATCAATCCTATCTCAAAGAAGATATATCATACCATACACTTCTGATTGGGGACATATTTGTTAAGTGGGAGCATGACCAATATGGGGATCCACTAGACCTAATTAAGGGATATCTTACCATAATATACCATGCTAAGGAGGGTTCCAAAGCCTCCATTCTAACAAAATCATGAAATAATCCTAAGTGGGTCCTGAGTTATGATATTTCACCTATACTAACAACAAGTAAAGTAAATCTAATCTAGTGCTCCCCAAAGCTTGTGTCACAAAGTGGGGGTTAGAAACAATAAAAATAAACATGTATAGAAGATAGATACTCATGTCAAGGTATATGAAATCCTAATGCATGGAAAATAAGAACAAATACATACATACATACATATATATATATATATATATATATATATATATATATATATATATATATATATATACTCTTACAAAGGAGAAGCAAAGTTAGGAATACTTACCTTTGAAAAGGAACCTGTCGAGCCTTAATCTCTCCTTTGGCCAAGGTTCTTTGCAAGAGGTTCTTGTGGTATGTAAGGATGATAAAGACAAATTAGTTATAGGCTACACAACATATCAATGCATCCAAAAGAATTCTCTACAAGACAAGGTCCATATCTCCAAATAGAGTATGGAACCCTAATCTTTACTTGTCAATTAGAATGGTCAATAAGAAAATGTTCATCTGCTCTTACTTCTTTCACTTCTCCTTGATAAATGATGGGAATGAACTTGTATATATAGGCAGATTTAACCCTTGACCTTTCCAAAAATATTGATTTATAGTGTCAACCTAGTTGACCTAGCATAATTTTGGATAATTATTCACTAGGTCCCAAGCTAGGTTAGCCAAAGGCTAACTTAATTTCTAAGTGAAAATATCTTGAAACTGTAAAGGTCTAACACAATTGTCCTAGTAAATTCAATTGAAAAAAAGGGATTCAGGTAAGTAAAAGGAGGATAAAATGTAGTGAGTGATTGGAAAGGGTACAATAGAGAAGAACAAGCTTGGGGATAATGGTTTCAAGAGATAAGTGTGTAGATAACAAGTGGTAAAAATGACAACAATCATGTGAAGCACCAATAGTCTGCCTACCCCTTTCCTAGTGCACCCCTTATGGCACACACTTAAAGAGACTGAGCTTTATGGTTTATTGAAAGATATAAAGTGTCATTAATCAATAAAATTTTGAATATATTATGTGTATTCATATGCCCCACTTAAAGCTCATCACATGTCACTAAGGTGCGACTAGGGATGGTGTTTCAAGAAAGAACATGATAACACATAATGTCAATGTTAAATAAAGTATGGTAAGTAGAAAATAAGATAAATGAGAGGAAAATTTTGAAAAACATATACCTTTACTTACCTTAGTATTGTAGTTAAATAATTAGACTACAAGAGAAGTGAAGGCATCCAATGTGAAGAATATTAGGCAAACTTGTAGAAGTTAGTGCAAAAAATAGCCAAAAATCATAATTTTTGGAAGATAGGAATATAGTAGTGGAAAATAATCTATACGTCATCATGATTCTAGAACATTTTATTATTCAAAAAATGGATGAGTAAAAACAAACATAGAGCAAAACAAGGAACCTAACAGAAAAGATTTGAAAGAGTAAGATGTTTGAAAAGTGATTTTGAATAGGTTGAAATGAAAGTCATTTGTTATTTTTAACTTGTGAAGGAGATAAAAAGAGCTTTAAAAGACCAAATGAGGTAAGATGGTGAGGAGACAATAGGCTAGGTGAGAGGGACCCCCAAAGGTGGTAGCAAGGGCAAGACAAGTAGGAAACTAAAAGTCTCAAGCCAATTTTTGAATATTTTAGTGATTTAAGTGTATTTTTAGAAATTTTGTGTTTTTAAGTATTTTCAGACATCAAAATGAAACCAAATTAGGTGTTAAGGGTAGAAAAAATTAATTAAGGAAATGGATTTGAATGGTTTGGGGAAATAACTACCAAAAGCAACTTATTTCACAAAATGTAAGGGGTTAATAGGGAAAAACAACTAGGTCGACCTAGTAGCCTAAAAACTAAATAAATCCATACTACCAACCTAATATGTTTGTATCGACTAGTTAGTTTGCTAGACTATCGACCTAGTACATTATTGTCAACTGAGTAGAAAAATCCAGTATGACAACATAGTAATAAGGGGGAACTTAGAGGGTTGACATTTGATTTTTAATTCAACCAAGTCAAAATAGGAAAATTTTGGTCAAATTAGTGTTTGACCAAAGGATAAGAATTGTACAAAAATGTGTGCAAGTGGTCAAAAAAGTGCTAAAAGGGCATAAAATGCTTTAGTGAGGAATAAAAGGGTTGAGTAGCATAAAAATAAGTTTAATTGATTAAATATGAATAAATTATAGCAATTTAGGCTTGTTTTTGTAGTTGAAAATAATGTATTTTAATTATAAATGACACAGAGGATCTAATACATATTTTATTATTTCTTGGTTATAGGGGCATCTGAGATTCTAGTGTTTGGTGGATGCATCATGGCTCCCAGACTTATTGGA
The DNA here is from genome assembly GCA_037957365.1 of Torreya grandis. Classification (NCBI taxonomy): domain Eukaryota; kingdom Viridiplantae; phylum Streptophyta; class Pinopsida; order Cupressales; family Taxaceae; genus Torreya; species Torreya grandis. Next base: position 1,013,404 of record JARHVA010002610.1, read on the forward strand.
ATGCCTATCAATAGAAGATAGAGCTAGATTGATTTCTTTAGGCCTAAGTGGCATAACAAATATGTATAGGATACCCCTTAGCTTAGATCTGTTAGTCATGTTCCTAGGATGTAGGGAATGATTGACTAACACCTTCAGGTGGGAGCTAGAGGGGGATGTTATAGAGGTGGGTATCACCTTGGAGGATGTGCATGCCATCTTAGTATTTCCCATATAAGGCACACTCATAGTCATAGGAGTACTTGATAATGATGAGGAGAGGAAAACATTAGCCATATGTATGATGGGCTTGGAGAAGATACATCTTAGATTGAGGGTGAATATGTTTGATGTATACACATCATAGATTATGAGCATCCAAAAGGCTATGATAGGGCTTGTGATAACATGAGTGCTACACCATAAGTCAGATGGTAAAGCACCACTCTTTGTGATAGCCTTGAACTAGATGATATTAGAGAGGGTGCTATATGACCTTAGATCTATCATTTGGTTATAACACATGCACAACATGTATGAAGTATTTTCCATAGGGTAGAAGTCATTGGGACTGATCATATTATTGATGGCATAGATCTACAATAGGTTCCCCATGTATTAGTTGGTTGGGTTATCCCATGTGGTTGATCATAGGTTACATCAAGTTTAGAGATGGAGATAGGACCAAGTACCATGATCCATGCCCCACATGCTAGCATTGTAGATAGTGAGATGAATAGATATTATATAGTATCCATATGGGCAAATCACTATGATATGGCCTAGCTGGGAGATCATTACACCAGATTTAGCATGGATAGAGGTGATAAAGCACTATACCTAGTGGATGGATCTGCATCCAATAGAATGATTACTAGGACAGATGGGTTTGCCTCACCTAATAGCACCTATAGTGGTGCCCACATTTTAGGCCCAACATGTGAGAGATCCATAAGGGAGAGGAGGAATAGGGCCACTAGTGTTGAGGTCAACTCTCAAGACATGTTGTGAGAGACCATGGACTGATAAAACTTAATAGGTAATGGAGCAAGAGGAGATGGGTGTAGAGGTAGGAGTACCAAAGATACCACCACCAAATTTGTATCAAGAGGAACAATGACCACTATGGATATAGTGTCAATGGAGACAATAGGAAAGGAGAGAGTAGAGAATATGGCCATCTTAGATTACCCATTAGGTGTGCCAAAGTAGATTTGGACAATAGAGAGACCATCTTGGCATAGGCTAAGATGAGCATGAGTGATAAATATCAAATTTATTTTTAGATGGTGACCTACAAAGGATGTTCTTAGAAGACATGTAGATGGGTAGAATGTGCTTAGTGGTCATGCAGATGGTGAAATAGTGGTGGCTAACACATAGACATGTAATAAAAGATGGTTGAATTTTTGCTTAGGTTTATTTGAAATAGACTAGAGATAGATAGATTTTGAGATATATCAGTGATCTAATATCTATCTGGTGTGATTTTTGTAGGTTGGTAGAGGATGAGGAGACTAAATTGGGGTCCCTAGTGAGAGGAACACTCCATGATATCCTAGATGAGGCTCTAACACCGTATGGCCTTGATACATTAGAGTATCTTAGGGTACCATCTACCCCAGCTCAGGTGAGTTGGTTTAGATTAGCTAGAGAGACCATGAGGTATCTACAAGCACATAGAGAGGGCATGCATCCACCAATAAAGATGGGTGTAGGAGATACATGGACATGATGAGCCCTATCTGAGGAGAGAGTCATGCATCTAGTGACCATGACATAGATAGGATAGGCATAGGCCTAGGAGAGAGTGACACATGTAGTGACCCTAGCCCATATGATATACGTATAGGAGTAGGAGAGAGTGACACATCTAAAAACCTTGGCTCACCTAGCATAGGTGCAGGGTCAAATATCTCATCTATAAGGGTAAGTGTTAGGATTGAGATCTCAGATAGCCTCATTAAAATTCTCTATTTTAAGGAGTTAGACTGAGGCATCTATAGGTAATGTGGCTAGGCCATGAGATAGGCATGATAGGACCCAACCAAAGAGCTGGAGTATTGTATATGGTTATATTGGTGTATTAAAACTCTTGAGATATATATGGTTTAATTTGGTAGTTGAATGTTGATTTCATGTGTTTATAATTATGGTTGTGGTTGTTGATGCTTGGATATATTTACTTATATCACATGTATTTAGCTATTTATTGTATATTCTATAGGAAATATATGAGTTTGTGGCTTTTTTTCTAGCATTATGTAGGACACATACATGGTTAAAAAGAAGTAGGAAAAAAAGACTTGGTAAAATATAATCAATCAAAAATGTATTACACACTATTTCAAGTTGGGAAATGTGTAATAACAATAAAATGACTAAGTATAAAGAACCAAAGGGGATGGTAAACAAGATGGTAAAAATTTTATTTTTAAACCAAATAACATATTGGCACCCAATTAAAACAAGTAAAATCACACTAAATCATATTGGAAAGTATGAAAATAATGTAATAAAATGGAAGTCATATAAAATTTAAAAATGGTATAAAAATAAGTCAATTAAGTCATTCAATCATACTAAATCACGTGGGGAAGTATAAGAGAACAATAAATAGGCAAAATTTGGTCTTAAATTTATCACACTAATTCAAACTAGGAAGTATGAAAAATTCAAGAAATGGTTGGATTCTTACATGCAACCATAAAATAAGAGGATACATGAAGTAAGCATAAAACATACTAGATCAATCTGGGAAGTATGTCAATGACATGTAACTTCATAATCAATCACATCTTATCTCATATTGGACACATGTAATTTTAATTGTGACTTGGATTATTGGAAAATTTTGTGAGGAAGGTTAGGTCCTATATATGGTCTTACACAGCAACTCACAAAGGGAAGACCACTGAGGTGGAATAAATGTGAAAATATAGTAACAAATTGATATGGGTAATAAGAAGGTGAAATTGTGGTAAGTTGTGAGGAAGTCCAGGTCTTATCCATAGTCTTACAATGAAACTCACAAATGGAATCCCTAGGGGAGCGACTAGTGAAAAAAATAATATTTCTCAAGAGGAAATATGAGGAATGTAGGGAGTGAAAAGAGGTAATCTAAAAATCATGACTTAGGCATCTTACGAGAAGAATTTATGAAACATGAGGCATACTAAAGACATGAGAAGACACTAAGTGACTAGTGACCATCAATGTACAAAGGAAACCTATTCACTATAGACACAAAGCTTTGTAGGAAAATAAGTGTGTAAATAAGATCAAATCATGAAGGTAGATTGGTACAATATAATTAAAATGGACCTTCATTCCCAAAATGTGTTTTCCATTCTTAAGGACCACTTATATAGCCATCAGTCTACTGTGAAGATTGGGTACTTTAATGAGAAATTAGGTAACACTAAAAGATTTTTTTATTCTCTTTTTCTAATCTACTAACCTACCACACCCCAATGAACCTCGGCTATATTATGAGGCCAGCTATGGAGTTTGAGCTTTGACTAGAAAAAGGACATGTGTTTTGAATCATGTCTTTTAATGTGATTTAACTTTCAAGAATTTTGAATGTTTTTTCCTGTTATATCATTACCTTTTTTTTAAATGATTTTGGCATTTGAATGTTTTTAAGGATTTTTAAGATTCCTCCTCCATAAGGATTTGGAATGACCAAACATGAGAAATAGATTGATACACATAAATGAACTATAGGCTTAGGCTAAAGGAAGCTAAGTAACCAAAGACAAGACTGACTAGGACAATTAGGCTTGATAATGAACTAGCATGTTATCTCAAATCTTAACCATGTATATGCTTAGTTTATGAAAAGGGAATAAAGGGTAAAAGGAGATCCAAAATGGACCAGTGAAATGAAAATATAATGAGATGAATTATTTGCTAACTAATCACATGGTAATAGGAAATGACTAATGGGAACTAGATTTGTATAACCATGTCATAATGATAATTATCTTTGAAAAATAGAGATAAGAAAGCAAACAATAAGGAAGAGAAATTAAAGGGAGTTTTAAGAAATAAACTCAAGAAGGAAAATAATTTAATGATAAAGAATACATCTATAAGCAAACATAAATTATAGTATAAGCAATATATAAGGCAAAAGTAAAGTCACCATGTAAGATAAATAAGAATTTGACATAGTGTCAAATGATATAACAAATAGATAAAGATAATATTGGAGCACACATCCAATCCAAATTTAAATGTAAAATCACCATGCATGTGCTCATAAATAATGATAAATCTATCCACATACATTATCTAGAATATTGGATAAATCTTTATGAAGTTGGATACAAATTGTTGTTAATGTCCCATAAATATTTAGTGAAAATTGGGAAAATACTTTTCATCTAATCTCTTCAACAAAAAAAATATGAATGCTTTATAGATCATGCTGAGGAGGGGTATTAGGCAAGGGAATCTTAGAATAATGCATGGGATCAGACTCTATGGGAGATGTGTGAATCATCAATAGGGAAGTATCCATAGGTGAGGGACTCAAAGGTGGAAAAGGATCCATAGGTGAGGGAAGGTCCATAGGTGAAGGATTCATGAGTAGAGACACAAAAGGTGATGAAAAGACCATAGGAGGGGATGGAACCATAGGAGGTAGAACCATGGGAGAAGAAGGGGGAACCTTCTTATGGGAATGACCTATGGGAAGAACAGTATAAGGTCCAAGAATGGCTATAAGGTGATCTTTAAGATGTTGCTAAAGGATGTAATAATGATCAGTGTGATGGGTGCCACTTTGGTGGTAAAGACATTACACCTCTTCATGCTTAGGAATATACTCAGGTAGAACCTTTGGGGGAGGTATGGCCTTGTTTTAGGACTGAGGGGAAGAAGGATGAAAAGTATCAATATATTGTCATAGCTTATGATAATGTGTGGAGTAATGATTATCCATTTCATGAAAGCAATAGATATGCTTGTGAAAAGTCTTGGTAGAAGTATTCATAGGAGGAGGTAAAACATGAACAAAAGGAGATTGGGAAGGCTCATTAGCCCATTTAGTGGTCAATAGAGCCATCTAAGCTAAAGGAAGAAAACCATAACTCATATAATGTTATTGTAGGGAAAGAATAGGACTAGAATCAATGAGATAAGCAATGGGATTAGAATTAGGGATAGACTCAGTGATAGCAGGAGTGAAAATGGGCTCAACTATAGTAGGAACAAGAATGGGCTCAACTATAATAGGAATAGGAATGGGCTCTGATGTGGTATTTATTAAGGGAGGGGTGGGGTCTATAGAAGGCCAAATAATGGTTGCATGCATCTCAAGGATAATTAAGCTATAGGGGTCAGCATACCCAGTGAAGCAATAAGGCCCAGTAATAACACTATCCATGAGAATACTCCTATAAGATCACTCAAGAATTGGAGGTTTTGGTGCCATCTATACCCTTTGATAAAGAGGAAAAATACTAAAATTAGTAACTATAAATGATAAAACATGGTAAGAATCACTAAAATACTGAAGCAAAGAAGAATGATAATGGATAATCTCAGCATCATGGACCTGAATAAGACTACCTAGGAATGTATCATCTAAGGAATAACCATCATCATAGTCAGGGGTGTGAAGATAAATGATGCATGTAAATATGACCTTGTCATTTGATGAGGTGTGGTGAATATAATTCCAAGTCTTAGTCAAGATAATAGGAATATCATCACCAGGAGGTTTATGAGAATAAATTTGCAAAGAAGTAGGAAGCTGAGAGATGAGATGAGGTGAGAGATCAAAAGTTTTAATCTTTAAGTTTATCTCATCAGGCTCATCATCATAAAAATCTAAGAGATTAGAAGGAATGTTCCCAATGAGTTCTATATTATTATTGTAATATCAATTGGAATTGATGGGAAAGTTTAATCATTGAGACTCATGAAATGAAACACTAGGCAAAGGTTTAAGAATAGGAATCTTGAAGACACCACAGTCTTGGAATTATTCAAAATTCTAAGGGTTAGTATCACCCTGAATCCTATATATGGCTCAATTATGAGGTAATTTAACATATTATAAAGTAGAAGAAGCAAATACTCTCATACGGTGAGTCTATGAACTACCAAACAAGATGTCGTAAGAAAGAGGAAAGTTAAATATCATCACCTTCACATGAATGGTGATAGGTGGGATAGTAATGGGAAGCCACACAAAACCTAAAGGAGGAATTTACCTTAGATCATATCCTTGGCATGTGTTGTGTGTGGATTTGATATTGCATTCAAAATATCCAATATTTTTAATAAAATTGAGAGAGGCAACACAAGTACCTAAACCCTTATCAATCAAGGAATGTTTGACTTGGATATCACCAATTTTGACACTAATGAATAGAATAAGATCACCCACATGAATTATAATCTCATCAAGAATCATATAATCAATGGGAAATTTTAAGGAAAGAGAAGTGTCCATTATTTTGTCAACATGGATGGACATCTCTTCACATTGTTATAATATATTATCTTTAGATCCAGCTAAGGTTACTTCACATCCTATTAGGGGAGGATGAGGGATGTTAATTTTTAATAAGAGTTACATAAGATAGTTTTGATAATGTGGAGAGGTCCTCATAAGCTCAATAAATGGAAATTGGGATGGGAGATTATTGAGTTACATGATGGGATCCCACTCATCATAACCCATGATGAGATTGTTAGAAATAAGTGCATAGTTTGAATGAGGTCCTCAAAAGAAGGATCCAAAGTACATTAGAATTTGTGTTGATAAGAAGGAGAAGGTTTAGAATAAGGTTTTAAATTATGTTGAGAAGGTGAAGTAGTTAGTTTAGGTTGGTTTTGAGAATCGGTAGAAGTGTTCATAGAAACTTGATTATCATTAGTGTTGGGTAAGGAAGATGGAAGGATGGTATAAATAGAATGGGAAGTGTTATCCAAGGGAGGAGTGGGAATTGGGTCATCAAAATTTATAAGGTCATATTTCCCTAACTCATTTAAATGAGTTGGAGAAGAATCCTAGATAACATGAAATGTGAAAAAAAATGGAGTGTAGATAGGTTGACAATCAATAAAATCAACAACCCTTCGTATATTAGTCATATTAACCACATTCTCTTTAGGCATTGGGTCAAGAAGACTTTCTCCATTATTGGTGGAAGGGGCAGGCTTGTCTTGGGTATCTTGATTAGGTTGCTGATTAGGAAGAGGGTCTTTATATACAACCAAATGAGCATCATTTTGATTCAAAGATTGAGATTTAGTATGTATTTCATGAGCCTTAAAAGCAATGTCATAGGCTTGTTGACATTTTCAAATGATATAATCATGATCAAAATTAGGATTGAGAAAAAAAAATCCATAGATAAATTATGAAGTTGCCTATGCGTCTCTTGAGAATGACCCCAACTAGTATAAAACCAACAAGACTTGCTAAGATCATACCAAGATTTCACAGGATGAGTGGGATCATGTTCTCATGGTAGAGGCCTAGGTAGATGTTTTAGTAACTCAGCTGAGGATAAAGGTTTGTGAATTTTGATGGTAATAAGTGAAGATAAATGAGGATTGGTATTTATTGAGAAGGGGGATTTGGTTTTGAGGATTGGTTAGGAACAACAGTTTGAATAGTGTGAATGGTGTCATAAGAGTTTGTAACACCATCATTGGTAGCACTACAATTTTTTTCTTAAAAGATGAGGACCTGTAGAAGATTAGGGTCACTCAAATTGATGCATAAGGTAAAATTGACATTTTTCTTGGTCAATAGCCTCCTCCAAAGTATGTGGAGAGAGATTATAGACCTGATATTTTAATTTGAAAAAAAGGTCATTGGTAAAGAGATGAAAAATATCATCATTGGACATGTTGTGTTCACATTTATTGGATGATGTTTTCCACCTTTTAACAAAATCTTGGGAAATTTTATTTTCAAGTTGTTTACAATTTATGAAGTGGGCCAAAGTATTTTTGGGAAGATCACTAGTTTGGAACTCTTAGACTAGAACATTTACTAAATCTTCCAAACTAGTAATAGAATGAGTTTTAAATTGGTTGTACAATCTAACGCATCACCTGTAAGAGTTTTGGATAATATCTTGGTAGCATTAAAGGTATTCAATTTGACCCAATCGTTATAAATATTTCTAAATGTTGTAAGATGAAGGGTAGGATCAGTTGATTCATTATATGAAATGGTAGGGGTAATACCTCCTATATCAATATTAGCAATTTGAGTTGTAAGAAGCTTATTTTGAAGATGTTTAATGGTTTTGTTGACCAAAGGAGGTTGAGGGATGAGATTTCCATCGAAATTTTAAAAATGAGGAGGGGGACCATTTTGATTATGCAAGCCCCAATACATTGGTTGAGGATGAGTTTGAAGATGAAGAAGGTGATTTTTCATTCTCATCATTTGATTTGTATTATGAGCTTGAAAAGTATTCATTTGATTAAGTGTTTGTAACAAGAGTTGGTGGGTTTGATTGGCATTGTTAGCATTATTTGAAGTATTAGAGTTGGTATTAGTGTCTTGGGTACCATTATTGGTGATGATAGGAGCTTGAGAAGAACTATTAGAATGTGAATCACTAGTGGCAAATTTTTCTTGTGGCAAAAGATGGACTAGTGAAGGGATGAGAATAAGAAGAACTAGAAACATGATTACCTTGGGTAGCAAATAATTCACTAGTAGAATGATTAAGGATAATGGATCTTAGGAGAGGCCCACTAGATGTAGAGCCTACCATGTTAGTGGATATAATAGGCATATAGGTAGAATAAGTTAAAGAAAAAGAGGTCATGGTATGAGAAGGGGTCATAATCGAGGGAAGAGGTTGAGAATCAAAGAAAGTGGTACCCCTAAATCCATTTGAGAATGTGGTAGTAAGTGAATGAGGCTTTTCAAATTGACCACTAATCATGAGATGGTAAATGGTAGAAATATCATTTCCTTAATTTTGAGGAAATTTGGAGATAAATAAAAACATTTCATGGGTATACTCTAATTTGGGTTGATATTATAGGGAGAAGAGAGGATTACACTATGAAGAGGTATGAGGGGTCCCATAGTTCATTGTGCGAGTGGCTATATGAACATTATTCTCATCTAGGAGAGGATCCCTACTCTACATATGGGAGACCCTATGAGGTTTGGTAAAAATGATCATGTTTGTTGAATTCAACTTAGTGTTATCTTCAAATACAAAATTCATGATGAAGGAGAAAGACTAAACCAGGCAAAAGAGATGAGAAATCAAGGAAATAAGAAATGACAAAAACTGTACAAAGTTGATTAGGTCGATCTATCATAGTAAATAGGGCCTACTAGTGTACAAGGTCGATAGGGTTGACCTAGCATAGTAGATAGGAAAAAATAGACATTTAATAAAAGATTATGTTGACTAAAATGATTGTGTACTAAAACAAGAATAATTTTGTAAGTATTTTGAAAATCAAAAATTGAAGGGAAACACATAATTAATTGGATCAATGAGGTTTATCCAATTGAGGCACACAACACAAAACATTGTGCCAATGTTGGCTAATGTAAGTTTTTGTAATACAACACACAATTGAGCAAAGAGTAAGCAATCAACTTGGAAAGTTAAAGCTAACTAAGTGGTCAACCCGAATGTTGTTAGATTATTGGAATATAAGTTTTAGATGTGATATAAAGTTGGTTGTAAGCAAAGAACTAAAAATCAATTTAAGGATGGTTTTAGGATATCTGGGCTGAAAGGGATCTGTATTGGCAAAGTTACAGGCTTGGTATTAGGGCCTACCCCCTCACTTCACACACCAAAGTGATAAGGTTGTTGGGTGTTTATCCAAAATATACCATTAACCACATGTTTATACTTGGCCAAAAAACTAATTCATCTTCCCCTTTGGTGATCAAATCCAAGTAGGTAGGCCTTGGGTAGACAATTGTTAAAATGTGTTTTAAGATTTTTTGATTTAGTAGTGTGTGCAGAAAAGAGAAAATAGTGAAACTAAATGGTATATTTAAAACCATATAATTAAACTATGTAATTTATTCTAAGCATGAAAGTAACAAGAAATGAAAATGTAACCTAATTACTAGCATATAAGGGTTAATTCCAACTTTAAAACATAATATAGTGTCAATTTAGTTGATAGTGTATGCAGAGAATATAGAACAGGGTCGACAAGGTCACCCCTATACTGTGGAAGCAAAAATCTAAAAATAAACTACATTAACAAGGTTGACCTAGATTTTTAGATATAATATAAAATATATAACTACATCAATAGGGTTGACCTAGTTGACTATACAGGGGAAGTTTTAAAGACTACAAACTATGAAAAATAGAACTGTAAGGAAAGATAGAAAGATAGAAAGGAACCTTGGTGGGTTGGAAGATGTAAAGAAAAATAAGATTGCTATTAAAGAACCTTAATTTATACTTGCAAATTTTGTTAACTGTGTTGACTGGGTCAATGAAGCTTTATATAAACCTATTGCTAATAGATTGAAAATGTATAAGGTCAACAAGGTCAACCTAGTAGTCTGAATATGATGCCTAGAAGTGTACAGGGTCGATTGGGTTGATTTAGTAGTCTAAACTGGAAGTCTAGAAAACCTAAACAAATTGAATAGAGTTATTTTGATGTGATTGTGTGTTAAACCTACACACAAAAGTTAGTACTGTGTCGATATAGTAGACCCAACATAACAAATATATGAAAAATAAAATCATGAAATAAAATCATGAAAAACCTATAAGGTTAGATGCACATCATGTTCACCAGAATGTAAGCAATCAAAAATGCATCATGTCTATAAATCAATCCTAGCTCAGAGAAGATAGATCATACCATACACTTATAATTGGGGACACTTTTATTAAACAAGAGCATGACCAATATAGGGTTCCATTAGATATGATTAGGGGATCTCTTAAAGTAATAAACCATACTAAGGAGGGCTTCAAATCCTCTTATCTAACACAATCACTCAATAACCCTAAACATGTCCTAATTTTTGATATTTCACTTATACTAATAAAAAGTAAATTAAATCTATCTAGTGCTCACAAAATCTTGTGTCAAAAAGTGGGATTTATAAAAAATAAAACTAAACATGTATAGAAGACATATACTCACATCAATGCATATATAATCCTAATGCATGGAAGAGAAGTTCAAATGTATATCTATCTACTCTTACAAAAGAGAAGCAAAATTAGGAATACTTACCTTCAAAGATGAACCCATCAAGCCTCAATCTCTCCCTTGGCCAAGGTACTTCACAAGAGGTTGTTGTGGTATATAAAGATGATAAATAAAAATCAATTCTAGGATACACAACCTATCAATGCATCCAAAATACTTCTCTACAAGACAATATTTCTATCTTTAAATAAAGTATAGAACCCTAATCTTTACTTCTCAAGTAGAATGGTCAATAAGCAAATGTTTGTTTTCTCTTAATTATTCTTTTACTTCTCCTTGATAAATGATGGGAATGAACTTGTATATATAGGTAGATTTGACCCTTGACCCTTACAAAAATCCTAATCAACCTAGCACAATTTCAAACAATTAATCACTAGTTCCCAAGCTAGGTCAAATAAAGGCTAACCTAATTCATAAGTGAAAATATCCTGAAACTATTCAAGGTCAACCCAGTCAACCTAGTATATTTGACTAATAAAAAGGGATTTAGGTAAGGAAAAGGAAGATAAAATGTAGCAAGTGACTAGAAAGCATACAACAGGGAAGAAAAACCTTAGGGATAATGGTTTCAAGAGATAAGTGTGTAGATAATAAGTGGTAAAAAGGGACAACAATCCTCTGAAGCACTAATGGTTTGCCCACCCCTTTCCCGATGCACCCCTTAGGTCATGCACTCAGAGAGATTAAGACTCAATGGATTCTTGTAAGATAAAAAGTGTCAATAATCGATAAAAGTTTTAAAATATTATGTGTATACACATATAACACATTTGTTCATGAAGAAACATGTCGATAAACACCACTTAGAATGGGTTTTCACTATTGGTGACATGGTTTTTATCTAGATACAACCTTATAAGCAGTCTTATTTGAAGATGAAGTGTCATCAAAAAACATCACCAAAGTTTTATAGGCCTTATAAAGTATTTTCCAAGATTGGTCATATATCATATAAATTGGAGAATCCCTCTTCCTCCAAGATCGATCTAGTTTTCCATGTATCATATTTGAATATATTCATTGGTCAACATGTCCAAGACCAAACAAAATTATCAAATCTTGACATTTAAGGCTCTATCCTCCTAAAACTTGAGTTCATCCTCAATAGGCAATCTCGCTAACTTCACAGTCATACTATCATCGATATTTTGGTATAGTGACATGGCATGAAACCAAAATATTTGACATGGGAACTCCTACTCTAATTAAGGTATAAATTTCCTCATATCAAGCTTTGAGGAGAGTTTTTTTAAATAGAAGGGCATGTTAATACCCCTTCACCCTAACTCCTCTAGTTTGTATTAGGTATTATTAATAAAATATCAAATGCATATGATTTGTAATTCATACCATTTTATATTTATAATTATCCCATATGTATGGGAGATATTATTTGTCTTGAGTAGAATAACTTAAATAGAGGGCTTGTGTAAGAGGAAAGGGCATTTATGAAATATTTTGTATTGATATGTGCTCAAAGGAGGTTTTCCCCTCAAGTAATCCCATGATAGTTTGAAGTGAGATTATATCATTTTCAATACAATATTTTTATTCTCTTTCCATTTAATGAATATTATTTATATTTTTATTATTATATTAACTTGTCTATAAACAAGTTCCTAATAACTAGTAGATTTTGATAAGAGGCCTTATATCTATCATTTTTACCACATGTATTTTCATGTAATTACATGATCCTCATAGTTGACTAATGGATCCATCAGTGTTCTAAGGAATAGGGAACACAACATGGGAATATATGCACCTTTACATTTATTTCATGGACTTCATGGGATTATCTATATATTTCACTATCCATCCCAAGATTTGACTTACTAGGTTGGGTTCCTAAGCCATTGATCTTGAAAACTCTTAGAACTACCAACTAAATTATAGTTTCTTAGTTATGCTAATGTTTTTTTGTATCACCTCACCTCCTTATCCTCACATATTTATTAATAATATCCCCTTGATGTATATTTCTACTAGTTGACCACATCCCTCTTTTTTAGTTCCCTTTTTCTATCTTATTACTTTAGATTTAACCTCTATGTTATAGCTTTTCTATATATTTTTAAGATGTACTGTAAGACCTTGGAGAATCAATTGGGTTTTCCTCATAAATATTCTTCCCTCTTTTTTATGCCATTTGGCTTTTTATTTGTGAGTTGAATGGTAAGACCTTGGGAAATATAATCAAACCCTCCTCACAAACACACATCACCTTCACATTTTCACCATCATTTTTATCATGGTACTATCATTAGATAGTCATATTATCCTATGAAACATTATAGCATAAGCATTCCTTTGGTTCTTACTCATTTATTTACTTCCATTTTACACATCTTATGTTTTCCTTAGATTCTTTTATTTACTTAATTTGGACGTTTGAAAACATTTTCCGTTCATGAACTCTAATGTTTGACTTTAATCCTAAAATTATCTACTTCATTTTGATATTTTTATGACCTTATTTATTTTCACACATCTTATGTTTATATTAGATTAATTTATCTACTTACATTTGATGTTTTATAGCCTTTTCATCTTGTACATATTATGTTTTTTCTAGTTTTTCTATCTAATTACATTAAATTTTATGTTTACCTTTTTTAAACTTTTATTTTCATATTATTTTTACATATATATTCTCATATTTTTTATATAAAATAATGAAACATAATAGACGACATCATAAAACCATGATACAATTTAATATCTACTCAAGATCACATTATTATCTACCTTCTGGGGAATCTTTCATCCCAAGTATTTTCCTCGACATCTATTTATATTATTCTAATTTATCTAACATTATTGTAATTATATGTAAAACCTACTTCATTGATTAATGGAACAAGTCCAAAACACCCTCCTCTGCATCTACCTATGTATCTTCTTACCATCATTTCCCTTTGCACTAAAAATGGTTGTCTTAGATCTCATAAATATCAATATCACAATGAAACAAATGAAAGTTACATCCCCTATTTATAGCCTCCAACCTAAAAATTAAAAATTTAAAAAAATCATTTTTCAGATTTTGTATTTTCCAATATCTTTGTTTATGTTGCTCTTATTGATGAACCATAAGAAGTACTAGAATTTTGGTGTTGTAAATAATTTTATAGTATCAATAAATTATTTTATTAAAAAATGATTTCTATCTTATTTTTTAGGCCCACTAGATCCATCTCAACATAGTTTTGGCACCTTACACCAACATATTATGTACCAACCTACCAAATTCATCTCAACATTATTTTGGCATCATACACAATTTTCTTCTTATAACTAGCCAAGTAAATAAAGGTATGTATGTTCATTTATTTAATTTATTTTATCTCAAATTTACTTTATATTTATTATAGCTATTGATTTTACATTATGCTACTATGTTTTTTTCTTAAAACCATCTCATGTTACATTATTGTGACACACGATAAACTTTAGGTGGGGTATATGTATACACATTATTTTTAATTACTAATAATTTATATTTTATTTCTCATTGATGCATTGATCTCCCTGAGTGTACATCTTATGGAGTATATCATGATCAAGGTGGATTGGTTCAGGGTGTTTTATAAGATTTGCCCTGATGATCATATGTTATATTTGCCTCATTCATTCAATTCATGTCATCGACTTATTTTCCTATAATAGTTCATGTTCCCATTTTTTTCTCTTCTTCTTTAGGTGTTTATGCGTTTATCCCTAATGTCATTTGCCTAGTCAATGACATTCTAAAATACCACCATGGTTAACATCATCCACTAGGGTGATGAATTATTATATCTACTAATAACTTTTCCACTTCATTGTTCATCCAATGATGTCTATTAAGTTTGATTTTTGGATTTTTTGGTTTTGAGTCATATTTATATGGTTCCCCTTTAACATTTATTACGAGAAATACATTCAATATTCTCTAATCACACATGTAGTTAGTAAGAAAAAGAGGAATTATAACTAAGGATAAATTGAAGAAGATTTGTTTGCACAAGGTATTTGAAGATATCAAGAAGATAATTTGAACCAACAAGTATACCTAGTCTTTGGAATCCCTAACTAAGTATACCTAGGTCTTCTTCCCATCTTATGTTCGGAACATACAAGATCTCTTAAAAACTACCACTTGAGTTAAGGGGGAGATTGATGTAAAAATAAGTCAACCCAAGATAAGCATTCCTAACCTTATACTCTTTCTTTTTTTACTTTGGTGGATATATTATAATGGTATGTTGTTGTACCTCATGGTTACTATCTAATGACACCCTTACAACTTTAGATTAGATAGCTCATGGTTACCACCTAATATCATTTTCTTTCATTTTATTACTTAAATTTACACCTCTTAATTACTATTTAATGACATATTAGATCCAATTAAACCTATGAATACCCATTATATATGTATATTCCCTTATTATATCCCTTTCAACCTACTTTTCATATGACCCTTGTGTATAACATTGTACTACTTTGTGAAACAATATATTTTATGTTAATTGGATCTAATATGATATTATAACTTTTCTTATATTAAATTATTTATATATTGTTGACAATATTTATCCTATATATAGATTAAATGAGGGTTTATATGTACCATCATTTATCTAGGACACAATCATTGTAGTCCTAGTCCCTAAATGACCCTTCAATTATCTAATACTCCAAAAAGTCATTTTTTTACTACATGATGAAGTTGATTTTAGGTGTCCTCTATTGTAAGTTTCTTGACTACTAGTAGGGTGTGAAACTATGTTATTCCAATAAGAGTGTGTCATTTAACCATTACACTACAACTTGAAAGACATAAAAATAAGAATATTATAAGGAATGCATATATTTTTTTACTCAATCAATAATATTCATAAACATAGAACTATTTGGATTTTTTTTTGTGATTAAATAAACAAAAAACACCATTTGCATCAAACTCAATCAAGAAAACACAAAATAGGTAAGTGTGGTAAAATATTTACTATGTTGAGAGGTGTAAGTTATAGTTTTAGTAGGGTGGGGAAGGCTCTAGGCTGACATAAATTTAGAAAATCCTTTTTTAAATATAAATAAAATTACCATGAGATAATAATTAATTTTATATTATGCTTTGGAAATAAATTTATCTAACCAAATCACCACTGAGGTTTGTGCACTCCAAAATGTTGACAACACCATAGTTATTTCTTCCAACATGACTCTTTTAGTGGTCATAACTTTGGAAAAGGGTTTATACATTAATAGAATATATATATATATATTAAATCTTTAAAATTGTATTAAGAGAAACAAGTAGTAGCAACACACATCTCAATCACTTGAACAAGTTTTTGGATGCTTTCATGAAATTTTTGACATAGATGTTCATTCTAACATTGTGTGGAATAAATAGAATCAAAGCTTAGATCACTTAGATAAAAGTTTCATCCAAATAAAAACATCCATAAAAATTCACAAACAATAATAAAAAGGTCAAAATATGATGAAAATAATATGAAAAAAGGTGGTGATAAAGTAGCAAAATTCAAGAAATCAGTGTCAAAAAAATAATAGAAGCCAAAAAAATGTTAAAAGGAAATGAAACCATGAGGGAAATTGAAGGTGAAATTTTGGGAAATAATAGGATTAAAAACAATGTTGAAGTAAATGAATCCACTAGGAAAGTGAGGGTGGAATATGTAAAATAAAAAGAATAAAAATAATGTTAAAGGAAATGAAGCCACTAGGGAAAGTGAAGGCTAATGTTGAGTGTTATACCATAGGGAAGGATTTAAATTGCATATCTAAAGAGTTATCATTCATTTTTAAAAATAATGGGATATGATTATGTATAAGTTTTGGCCTATCAAAAACATGGGAATATCATTGATGAGGGTGGACTATCTAGGGGGCTGACGACCTACTCTATTTTGATTTCCAATATTTTGAGACCTATACTACGACCCATCATCGGGATGAATAAGATTTCATATTTGTCACACCCATCAATAGTGAACAATATAAAATACACCATTCTAATCATTACGTTAATTAATTAACATGCAAACTAATTTTTTACAATGAATGATAATTATCTTAAATTTTATGATTCAATGAATGCTTTGATAATTATCTTATTATTCTAAATGCGTGTAAACTATCATATATATCTTAGATAAATCTATGTAAAATTCATCGAGAGATATCATTCTTGATGCACCTATATTATATTATATTTTTAACATAGTGGAATAGGCACCTCAAAAATAATTTCTCTCAATGTCTTTCACATCAATTTATCTGAGCTATGTATATTAATAATTAAAAATATTAAAGCTTTAATTGGTATTATTGACATAAATAGTCTATAATTGATATATTATCTATTTTTATTAAAAAATAAAATACTAACTTCTCATTTTATGTTTTACCTAGCAAGCTATAATGTGGAAGTGAGGGTTGGCTTCATGCAAAATTTGTATGTCAAAGGTAGTTGTGATCTAGTGAATATGAATTTCACTTACAAATTTTCGTATCCTCTTTAAAAATTTCATTAAAATAAATTAATTTTTTTATGGTTTTGATAATTTTATTATCATCATCACTATCATTATTTATCCTAAAAATTATAATAACATTCATTTTTTAATGTAATTTAATATTAAATGTTTATAATGTATTAGTGTAATATTAAATGGATGCACTTTGAAATGAGAAATTTGATTTCAAGTTATTTAATCCCCATTATTAATATGGTACCATTGCTAATTTGAGACCAAGATATTCCAATTTCCCTCAACATATTAAAAAAGATAGATAATATTAAGTGCTTCCAATAATATTGCCATCCACATCTAAAATTCTATAAAGAAAGTTTTTTTATTTTAATTTAGAAGCTGAATTTTCAAATTTATAATTTTAAGACATTAAACTTCATTACAAGAATAAAGAGGAATATCAAAAACACAAGATGAGGATTAAGAAATGAACCAAATTGCAAACAAGAATTTCAACTGGATTTAAGTCCCAAATCTTGATTTCTTGTATAGAGAAATTTCAAGAAAAATTCAAAATGAAATCTATCAAAATATAATAATATAATATTAAATATCAAATTAGATATATGTTTTTTAAATTCTTGGTAATGTGGGGTTTTAAATAGGGACCTTACCCTTTACAAGGAACATGCATGTTTGGCCATGAGATCTAGATAAAACATAATAACCTACCCAAAATAGCATAAAACTAGACAGGACTGGACAACAACAAAAAAAAACACTAAAACAACAAGTCAAAAATACAAATGCCAAATAACCTTACTTCCCCCAAATGCTTCTTCCTAGTTATGCATCATTATCTTAATAAATTTTTCCATAGGAAGAAGTCCTTGGGACTAAGAGTCAATTTCCATTTATTTTATCTCTCCCTTGGCCTTCTTACCTACATTACTAGGTCCTTCCTCCTCTTTTTTCCTCTTAATAAGGTGTGTGAGGTTTTCTATACTAGTAATACAATTTTGCACATCCACTTTACTAAACTCCACAATAATTCCCAATTTTTATTTAAGAATTTCATTTTCTTTCTCCAAGCTATTAACTTTGTCTTTCAATCTTTTCACCTAGGTGTTGACCTCTTCCAACTCTACTTTAGATCACAATACACCTCCCTCCTAATTTAGATTCTTGATGGAGTCTTTTATCTTATTGTGGTCCTTCATAAACCAATGTAAGAAAGCTTTGTGCAGTTATATCTCCTCAGTCAACTCTTATAGCTTTCTTTGTTATTATCAATTTACATCAGTGTTAGCTCAATATTCATATAAAAATTAGTTAAAATTTAGCATAATATGCATAACAATTAGATTTTAAGGTAGAGTTTAATCATAATGAGATGTGTTTTTTAACAAGATAAGTATTCAAAACTATGCACATGGATACATTGGGAGCCTCTTCTCTAGCATGCTTATAAGCCTCAACTTCAAAAAAAAACTTTTACCATAAAGGTTTTTCAAAAAATATAAGTCCTACCATAACAACTTGTTTATATCTGAGCCTTAGCCCTATAAAAATCAAGGAGGCTAAGAAAAATGGAAGGATCAAAAATAATTCTGATGTTTAGGATTTGTTTGAAGGCAAAAACCTTGAAAACATTAGTAATAATGCAAAAGAGAAATGGGTCAAACAAAATCAAAAGGACCTCATGTTTATTATACTCTTAGTTAAACACAAGGTGCATTAACACATTAACAAACCATGTAATATTCTCATGATACTTAGGAAAAAAAACTATGTACAAGGTAAACAACAAAGTATGAATGTTACATCTCATATAAGAAGGCAAAAAAGTCAAATAATTTTAAATGTTGTTAACAAATATCAAGAATAAAATACTATAAGTTAAAAAATAAGTTGGTGATAATGACTTATTGGTGATCATTATTTATGTTATCTTTCTTCATTCAAAATGTTTGTTAATTCGTTGAATGTTTCCATTCATAAAATTACCTATTATTAGTTTGTTGGATTATTTCAACAAGAACAAGTACAATAGTCTAGTGAAGATGATTAAGGATAAAAGGTTTTTCCTCCCAAAAAATGGGAAATAAGGTTTTTCAATCAAATCATGATTTTTAGTAATGTAAATAATTTTTTGAAAAAGGTAAAGAACAAAACCCAATAGTTTAATGTCACATTTTTGGTAAGTCCCATGACACCACATATTTTTGGTATAATAGCTTCATAAATTAAAACCATGGAAATCACCAAAGACATGAAAAATACCATAATCAATTATACCAGAGCAATATTTTGAAGAATTATGATTCAGAAATCAACATCATGGTGAGAGAGATAGTGTCATGAATGAAGATGACAATAATGATGATAGTGATTAAGAAATCATCTAAGTGATTACATATTCACACATAATGTAATAAAATATGAGAAACAAATTTGGTAAATTGACTTAAATTCCATAAAGCACATGTCTAGGAGGAAACACTAGTTCTCATAACTAACATCACATAATGGAAGAGTCAATCTTGGAGATAAATCATTTTTGTAAATCAAAGGTCAAGGTGTTTTTCATCTCACTCATAAAAAAATCAAATATAATGTTCAAATAGTGTTGTTCATTCCTCATATGAAGAATAATCTCTTGTCTGTAATTCAAATGCTTAAGAGCAATCCAAAAGTTGAACTTGACATGAAATAAGGTCATAAATTTTGTTTGATCAAAGACAAGTCCAAGCACAATAAATTTGTAGTTGAAGGGTTTAAGAAATGAGGCATGTTCATCTTTGACACCATATGCACTCAAAAACACCTCACTCTTCATTTTTCCCATGAATACCATAGTTTACAATAACATCAACAATTTAGACATTTCATTTTTGCATAACTATTAGCCTTGATCAATAAAAATCTGGTCTATGGGCTTCCAACAATCAAGGGACCTTGAATTTTTTTATAGTTGTATGGTTGACAAGCAACACAATTTAATATTACAAAGTGAAAGGTAAAATTGAGCCAAGCTTATCCTTGACTTATTTTAAGTGATTTATGTGTAACTTTTCTAAATAATTTTAGGACATTCGATATTTCTTGTTATTGATTTATGATTACCCATGAAATATATGGATTTTTTTTTGAATAATAAGTTTGAAATATTTTAGCACTTCAATAATTTCAAAGATGTAGATGAGAAACAAAGCATATGCCCCATCAAATATCATTACACATATCGAGGGGGAGTACATATCAATTTTTTTTACAATTTTTATGCTAAAAAAGGAATACACCAAAAAATGAAATGGAGACGTAGAAAGAAAGAAATAAATCATCAAATAAATGATGTCATGCATGTTGAAAGGCATGAACACATGTAACTACTATTGGGCCTAAACAATGAATACAACATTGATTTTACTCAATTAATCACTAAAAAAAAGTATTGAATGGTGTGACATCTAAATAATCATGGAAGTCTATAATGAAGTACCTTAGATTTTTGGGAGCACAACCTATATCTACATTCCAAGAAAGAAGCAAAATACAGTTAATGAAAATAATATGAAGTGTATCTTTCTTGGGTATAGTCATAAATCTAAAGACTATCATTTATTTCATATGATAAACTAAAATATATGTATAACCATAAATGTGGTCTTTGATGAATTCCCACATACAAATCCATTAACAATTCTTAATTATGGTGTCCAAGACAATGGCAAGAAATAAATTAAATATATCAAGGAATAAATTATTGAAGATGAAGAAGGATTTAATTTGATTAATGGACCAACCTTAAAGAAAGGCTATTTAAAAAGACAAAACAATATAAATGAGGATGTAGTGTCTGAAATAAAACACAACCCACTTAAAATCTTGAAAATTATTAATCAACAAGAATGAAATGACCAACTTGGAAGGTAGGAGAAAATATAGAGCATTCACAAACATTCAATGCATACCCAAAATAATTTAACTTGGAAATGAATACTACAATGGTTCATTCCTCAAAATCAACTTCAATTAAAGAGGCTTTATAGTCAAATGAATGGATAAAACCAATGCAAGTAGAATATTATGATATCATGCATAATCAAACTTAGGAGCTTGTTGATATGACAATTGGGAAGAAACCTATTAGACATAAATGGGTGTTCCAAACAAAACATATAGTATATGACACCATTGACAAACATAAATATCATTTGGTTGCAAAATTTTAATCTCAAAAATAAGGAATTGAATATCAAGGTAATTTTGCACTAACAAAAAATACAAAAATAATTAGACTTTATTTTTATTATAGCATAATTTAGATGATGTATCTACCAAATGGATGTGAAAAGTGAAATTATTAATGGAGATCTCTAGGAATAAGTGCACATTAAATAAAAAAGGATTATAATGTCAAGGAAAAAACATGAAGTGCTTTAATTGATAAATTTATTGTACGATTTGAATCAAGCACCTCACATGTGGCATATCAAGATTGATGAACACCTACATACATAGGGTTCTCATCAAATCCTTTAAGATTACAACTTGTACATCCAAATGGAACATGAAGCAATCATAATATTGATTGTATATGTTGATTATCTTGTGGTCATTAGGAGTAATGAAGAGTTAATTTCATCAGTGAAGAAGGATTTAAATAAATCATAGAGATGATAATTCTTAGATTATTACATTATTTCCTTGGTTTTTAGGTATGGAAGACAAAAAATCATGTTTTTACTCAAAAAAGTATGTCTAGGAGTTGAATGAAAAATTCAAGATGATTAGTTTTAAAAAAATACAACACCCCTAGAATATTAATTGCAAATTTATAGATATGTTACATTCAAAAATTTAACTGAATCCCTTTACCAAAAAAATATTCAAATTCTCATTTATATTATTAATACCATACTAGACCTAGAATATTATATGAGTTGTCCATCCATGTTCATGATAAATCATATACAAACACACTAAAAGATAGTTAAAAGATAGTTGTGATATGTGCATGGTGTAAGTGTGGGCCAAGATGACCAATATAACAATCCTCTTTCCCTCTATATACTAGATATTATTTTACCCTAGTTTGGTTTTAAAAATCATAATAGGATAGAATCTAGTAGAATAATTTAGAATGATAAATATGGCCTTCAAGCATATATCTAAATGTGAAATACTAAAAAAAATTGTAATGATTTGATAAGTGGCATATACTAAATATAGTAAGTACAAAAAAGGGATGAGTACTTAGATTTTCTAGCTCATTATTTGAATATGATTATATTCTAGAAGTGGAAATTAGACTAAAATAAGCATGTGATTTTTCTAGTTCAATAACTATATTTCTATCTATGTAGGGTCAATTCTATCAATCTAGGTTAATATCGATTGTCAATACTAACCTATGTTATTCAATATTGACCTACACAAAGATGAGGTACTTTGACCATATGGTCACCTCCTCCTATCTCTATTATCTTTGTATGTGTTATGTTAATCCTTAGTGATGCATGCAACTTTAGAAATCAACTTCCTTTACCATGAAATTTTAGGTGTGTTTTTTAGGGATAAAAACCTATAAAAAGTAATTAAGTGTAATGGGTTAATTTGACCCCAATCACCTTTGTTTGATGATTGATTGTTTCTTATGTATATGATACTCCAATGAGGGAAATCAAGCCACACATAGTTATCCCGCGTTGTGTGTTTTTTTAATTATGTTCCTTCATTATGTGTTTAAAGTTAATGATTTAACTTTGATACTTAACAATGTTTTCTTTGAATTGTATTTGGTATAATTTATAATTTTATTGTAGCTTCTCCTAGTGATAGATTCACAATTTGGGAATAATAGAGAAGATTTTCTCAATGTGTAATAATGTATAGATGTGTACCAAATAAGTCTCAAGTCCCCTTTCATGTGATACCTTTATTTATTTATATATGACTCCAATCAAGTAATTTATCATGCCACTGACATGGTAGGTAGATGACCAACCCTAAGTAAAAAATTTATTTTAAAAATTAGTTGTTATTGGGAGAGGGTTAGTTCTAACCAAATCATGTCAGTATCAATTGATGATGCTAAGAAAAATTGATAGAACTGACCTATGTGCAAGCAGACTAAACTAAGTGTTTGGAGATGTTTGTGTGGGATATTAAGTATGTTTTAAATAGATAGTGAGGTTCATATAGGTGTGTAATAGTATAACAAAAAATTCAAACTCATAATATAGCATGTAGATATGAGAGAATGGCAGATTATTTCCATGTTTGGTCACTAAAGTTATGTGTGGTAAATGTGTGTCGAGCTTGTCATTTTAAATTACTTAATACCATATTTTAGTATCTAAAAATTACCCATTTTTATTTTAGTAATGTAATTAATAGAGTAAAATGAAAGATATAATTGAATGTGTATAATACACTTTATCTTTGATATGAAGTTTTAATTATGTAGGTTACTCAATACAAAAACCTATAATCATGCGTGATAAATGTGCATAGATTGACCACTTTGATTTGAAATTAGATATTTTAAATTTTTAAATAGAAAGGAAAGAGTACACATGTGTGTTGGTGAAAACCATGTTTCCCTTGCAACTTTGTTGGAGATGATGCTTTCATATTTAATCATTGAAGAAAATTATGCTTCCTTGTTGAATCACATGGAGAGTTAGGATGATTGTGCCCCAAATTTATGTATCTAAGCAAGCCCTTAGGTTTGGAAGGAAACATGTACTAACCCTTATGAATGTGGAAAAAAATACATAATGTAATAACCTAAATAACTACATATGAAAAGAGGCAACCATGTGATGGGTTCACTGAAAGAAAATTGAATCAACCACTGCACATGGATTATAAATTAGATCTTATAGTTTTACTCAAGTTAGATAATGTAAAAAACATGCACAATCAAAAGGGAGTGAATAGTGTTCATGCCCCCATCATGAACTCAGGATTGATTGTATAGTTATTCTCAAGTTCATTCAATGTATAATAAAATGCATGATCAAAAAAGAAGAAACAATGTTCATGCCCACATCACGACAAAAATTTGATAAGTGTGAATTTGGATGAAAACTATTTTACATTAAATAATAAATTATATTATTGTGTATATGTGCATGAACCAATGTCATGTTCATGTAACTAAAAATGTGTATATGAGCATGAATAACTGTCATGCCTCATGAATATATACCAACCGATATATAAATCTATGCATATATGTGTTGAATTTGAAAACTTTATATTAAATGTATGTGTGTATGGAAACTTGTAATTCATGTTCTTGTAATCTATGTGCATATTGTAGTCATATAAAATGTCAAAATTGGTAGCTTGAGTGAGTTTTATGACACCCAACTCATAGGTATTTCTTGTATCTCTCATGACCCTTCTATACATCTTTTTACTTATTCCTAGTCATCCCAATATTTCCAAATGGTCATTCCACCTCAGCTAGGTAGAATTTCCTAAGCCAACCCTATCTCCCCAAGTCCTACAACTATAATATAAAAGCATCCAACTTGGACTATAGCACTTGACCCTAGGGTGTCCTATTTTGGTGCTCTTATCTAATTGCTTTTTGATCTCAAATGGTTATTTCCTTTTGATTCTTATTCTTCATCTTATCATCCTAGTGTGAATACATTTGACCCATGACCAATAGATCTCTATAAAATCCCATTAAAATTTCATTTAGAGCATGTTGACAAATATTACAAAGCAAGCAAGAATACAAGCAAAACCACTCAGGCAAATTTCTTTATTCTCTGCATACAGCCATCCAATATAGCTATAAACATATCCAAATCCTCACACTAGTCCCTAGCCACCTCAAGTACACCTAGTTTAGCATTTTTACATCTATATTACACAAAGCACATTAAGTGGAAGAACTACATATGGTTTAATCCCTCTTCATAGTATTAGTATGTAGTCAGCATGCCCACACAAGGGGTGTGGATACACATTCAGTGCATCTTACACACACTAACCCCCCCTTATTTCTCAAGTTTTATCGAATCACAATGAAGTATAGGGTTTGAAGATTAAATCATCTCTACAAGGAGTTATATAGACTTTCAGCAGTCAAGATTTCATAGGTAGAATCACATAAGGATAGTGAACAAAAACCAAAAAACTCAGGTCTCTATGAGTAGTTTGGACAATAGTTGTAGAAGAGGATAACAACACTGGACTCAAGGGTATCCTATTTAAACAGTTCTATCCTTTGACAAAACAAAATCTAGATCCTAATTTTTGACACTATCCCAGTCATGCATAGCCAATATTAGACTCTACAATAGTCATTTCAATTCATTTTAAGTTGTCTTATTTTCTTCATATTTATTGTTATTTATAAAAAAAGTTAAAAATACAAATAAATTATACAAATTAGTGGTTAAATTATTAAAATATTATTTACTGATTTAGTCAACTTAGACCCTTAAATAAATTAGTAATAAGACACCAACATTCTCAAAAAAATTAAATCATTTAGTGAACCTAACTTACTTCATTTGCACATAAAAACCCTAGAAACCCTAGGGTAAATTCTTTGATGATTTTTCCAATAATTTTCTGATTTTTCATGCATATTTTAAATTAAAAATTCATGTTTAATTTTTAAATTTAATTTAGTAATTTTAAAAATCATTTATTCCAAACCCTAGTTGAATTTACTAGGTCCTTTTGCGCACAAAACCCCTATAGACACTAGAGAAAATTTCTTGCTAATTTTGGAAATATTTTTCTAATTTTTCCTGCATATTTAAATCAGAAATTCACATTCAAATTTTTTAAATTTACCTTAATAATTTTAAAAATAATTTCTTTCAAACCCTAGTTGCCTATACTAGTTCATAGTATTTTTCCAATATTTTTCTAATTTTTCTCATGTATATTTAAATCAGAATTTCCCAATTAATTTTTTTTAAAAATTACCATAGTAATTTTGAAAATTATTTTCTTTTAAACCCTAGTTGAACTTACTAGGGCCCCTTGCTTTTGAGGTATCACCTTACATGTTTTTTGAGCTTCGTATCCTTTTTATGCATTTTCCAGTTTGTTGTTTTTAGGACTTTACATTTCCTATATTCAGTACTTTCCTTCCATAACACTTTTCTTATTAAAAATTATTACAAAAAATTAAATCAAATTTCAATTAGTCTTCCTACTTTAACAATGGCCCAATATATTGGTTTTGATGAAACTGATAAAAGAGAACTTCAAGAACTCTTAACTAAACACCCTGACATGAAAGATGATATACTTAAAATACTACAAGAAGAGAAACAAAAACAAACAATGGTAAATCCTCTAAAACCATAGAGCAACTAATTACAAATGACACTATGGGGGCAACTATGTCTCAACAACCCCCTATAGTAGCCCAACCTTCTTATGAGGCACTACCAGTTATGGCTAGTACATCTTTATTTCTTGATGTAGCATCCCTTATGCAAGAGATAAAATCTCTTCAATCCAAAGTGTTACATCTTGAGCAAGGTGCTGCTAGACCAATGCAGGCTTTGGATTCTTTTTCTCTACTACATATACCATTGGCACATCATATTGCTTCAACACCCTTACCACATGATTTTTTTCAACCCAAGCTCACTCTATATGATGGCAAGGGGATCCAAAGACACACTTTAGATCTTTTCACATGGCATGCTTGAACTATATGCCAAATGATTGGCTACTAACCATGTTATTTCCACATAGTCTAAAGGATTATGCTTTACAATGGTTCTATAGTCTACTAAATTAGTCAGTCAATGCATTCAATCCTTTAGCTGATATGTTTCTAGCTCATTTCAGCATTAATATTGGTGATAAGGTTTCTTATGCCCAAGTTGCACAACAAAAACAAAGGTCAAATGAGCATCTCATAGATTATGTTCTTTGATATAAGACTATCTTGGCTAAAATGACTAGCCCCATGGTTTATCAAGAGTTACAAAATCTCTTCAAACAAGGTATTCTACCATATTTTTAGGAATCAATAATGTTTCAAAGGTTTTCTTCCTTTAATGAGTTATGTCATACACTAAAGGAGAGGGAAGTCAAATTAATTTCAATGGGAAAACTCAAGTACACAAGTATATCTAAAATAACAAACAAGAGTAATAGTAAAATCCCATACAAAGTAAAGGTCAATGATAGTAAAAATCAAAATCAACCTAAAATTAATGTAGCTATAGATCCCCTTCAATGAGTGGTTTTATCAGCACCTCCTCAGCAAATTTTTACCAAACTACTAGTATCTCTAGCCAGAGTTTTACAACTTTTGGAATATAATATCATATCTCTCCCTCCTATTGAAGAAGTTGATCTAACAAAGCCTCTTCCATAGGGATATGATCAAAATGATTTTTTAAACTTTCACAGGGCATTAGGCCACACAAAAAATAGGTGCATCAGTTTGAAACACAAGATACAGAACTTGATAGATGGCAATCTTATTGATATTGACACTCCAGTTGAGCCTCTGTAGGCAAGCAAGCACAAGACAAGGCTTTAAAAAATTTCTCAAATCCTTTTTTATAACATTCTAAATAAAAGACAGGGGATACATCAGGTGTTTACCATGCACATCCTCCATCAGCTATATATCATGCACCTTCAGTTGAGTCACATCCTTTGAGTAACATGATTGGCGTGTATAATGCCAGAGTTCTATCTAGACCTTTGATCTCCTTCTCAAAGCATGAGATAGTTAAGGATGATTTGGATTAAATTCACTCTTTATTAGATATTACATTTATAATCATCATATTCATAGTGTTCTCATAGATAATGGATCTAGTGTGAACATGTGTATTATGACATTATTGCAATATTTAGGATATTTAAGTATGATATTACCCTGACAGACATAATTATCAGTAGATTCAGTGGGCATATACAGATTTCATTGGGTAAGATTATACTTCCTCTACATGTTGGTCCAACACGTGGCCACACCATTTACTTTAGTTCCCAATGTATGAGTCTTTGATATGTTGCTTGGTCAACCCTGGATTCAAAAACATTAAGAAGTACTTTCTATAGTTCATAGATTCATGAAATTCATTCATGTTAATCAGGTTGTTACAATTGGTGGAGTTATGTATGAGTTACCACTCCCCACTTTAGATCCATCTACTACTTTGCAAGCACCAATTTAAGGGAGATGCTTTTAGTTCTATGTCTTGTGTGTGCCTTAGGACATTTACAAATGTCCTTTGCTTGTACTCTTATATATTCCTATGGCCCTTATGCCAACCTTGCTTGTTTTAATTATATTTGTATGTGGCATTTGAACATGCCTTGTATGCTTGCTTCCAAATTTGAGTCACATGTGCCCATCTCCCTTGTTTGTTTGGCCCCTTAGCCAATTTTGTATGTTTCTTTCTTTGCATACTTGTTTGATTTTCAATTGTTTGTAATGCCATGATCTACATCATGCATTCTCTTGATTTTTTGGATGTCATGAGGGACATCATGCTCCATCCCTCCTTGACAACTAAAAAATAGCATCTAACAACTAAAAACTAACCATAATTCTAGTTTTAGATCACTATATTACACATGTTATTACATTTTTATATCTATCTAGGCATACACCTATTGATCTAACAATCTCAATTACAAACTATGTTATATCTTGAGACATCTTTTTTATTATCATTTCTAAATCATGTACTTCACATCGTAACACATTTTTAGGACTCTTTATTCTAAGTTTAGTCATTGCAGGGCCTTCATTTCTACCCTTAGAAGAGGGGGAAACAAAGAAGGGTTTTGTCCTAGAGATTAGAGCCTCTACCAGTCAAAAAAATTAGTTTTTAGAACACCCATAATAGCAACTAGAGTTTAAACCAGGCAGAATAGACTAGACAAATAGTGACAATTATAGAATAGTCTTTAGAATTAGCATAGGACAAGAGCACCAAGTTTGGTCTACAACACTGGACAATAGAGTGTCTTATTTTGGCAATCTTGTCTAAACAACAAAAAATCTAGATTTTCCAGAAACAAATAGAAAGGTAAGACCAGTTATAATTTTGTCAACAATAGTTTAGTTTAAAATCAATAGTTTTAGTACATTTTTTATCAGAGAATCTAGATATAGGGGACATCATTCATGGCATGATGTATCTCACTTCTAGTTTTAGATATGTTAGCTGGTATAACTTATAAATCAAAATCCATGTTACAAACACCAGTAATTGGGAGCAAAGTGCACATCACATTTTATTTCTCTTCTTTACATTTTACAACATTACCTAGACATTCTTAGTAGTTACGTGCCTTATTCCATAAATAGGTGGTTGACATCATTCCCAAGTGGCTTCCACATAATCTTATTGCCCAGTCTCGGAGTGGCTTTCATATAAGCCTAATATCCACCTTTTTTGAGTGGCCAAGAGTGGCCTAGTTTCCAACACACATTTAGCTATCCATGCCACATTGTCATATTATATAACATTCATGGGCTTTAGGAGCCATCTCATATGACACAAATTCATACCAGTATCAGTTCATAGCTTCACTTCATAAGGCAATTATGGAGCTAAAGGAATAGCTCATCTTTGTATTCTTGAGCCACCTACTCAGAGGGATTGAACACATAGTCCAAACATAAATTAACACATGCATAATCACATAACTTCACTTAGTGGGTGATGATGGATCCAAAGGGCTAGCCTTTGTATTCTTGATCCACTCGTAGGGAATTGAGCACTTAGCTCTATTCATGATATTATTCTTAGTACAACATCATTTAGCACATACCTAGCATTACTCAGCATTATAATAAGTTTTGTATTGGTTCATGTACTCTATGAGTTGTATTCATTCCTTTCTCTTCCTCTCTCTTTTACCCAACTTTTGTACATTTTTACTTTAGACATAGTGTGTCTAGTAAGAACTGATCTACTCATAATTTTTTATTGAAAATTTATACTTCATGACATACACTCTCTACACACACCCAACATCACACAGCTTCATGAGCTTCACCCTTACAGGTAAGTTTAGGTACACTTTCTACTTTTCCTTTATCCTAGTATTTTGCGTCACTGCATAACTAAAATAAAGGGGGGGGGGGAATGTAGTCATATAAAATGTCAAAATTGGTATCTTGAGTGAGGCTTATGACACCCAACCCATAGGTCTTTCTTGCATTCTCTCATGACCCTTCTAAACACCTTTTTATGTAATCCTAGTCATCCCAAGATTTCCAAATGGTCACTCCACCTCAGCCAGGTAGCATTTCCTAGGTCAAACCTATCCCCTAAGGTCCTAAACCTATAAGATAGGATCACCCAACTTGCACTATAGCACTAGAACCTAGGGTGTCTTATTTTGGTGATCTTGTCTAATTGCATTTTGAGATCCAATGGTTATTTACTTCTGGTTACTATGCTTCATCTTGTCCACCTAACGTGAATACATTTGACCCATGACCAATAGATCTCTATAAAATCCCATTTGAATTTCATTTAGAGGAGGTTGAAAAATATTAAAAATCAAGCAAGAATACAGGCAAAACCATCAAGGAAAATTTCCCTATTCTCTATATATAGCCATCTAATATAGCTAAAAGTATATCCAAATCCTCACACTAGTCCCTAACCACCTCAATTACACCTAGTTTAGCATTTTTGCATCTACATTACACTATTACAAAAAGCACATTAAGTGGGAGAACTACATATGGCTTTATCCCTCTTTAGAGTATTGGTATGTAGGCAACATGCCCACATGAGGGGTATGGATACATGTTTAATGCATCTTACACACACTAACCCCCTTTATTTCTCAAGTTTTATCAAAACATAATGAAGTCTAGAGTCTGAATATTAAATCATCTCTACAATGAGTTTCATATATTTTAAGCAATTGAGATTTCATAGTTAGGCTCATACAAGGACAATGAACAAAACCTAGAAAACTCAGGTCTCTACGAGTAGTTTGGATAATAGCAGTAGAAGAGGACAACAACATCAAACTATAGGGTGTCTATTTTAGTGGTCTTATCCTTTCACAAAATGAAATCTAGATCTTGATTTGTGACACTATCCCAATCCTACATAGCCAATATTAGACCCTATAATAGCCATTGCAATTCATTTTAAGCTAAGTCTTATTTTCTCCATATTTATTTCTATTTATATAAAGTTTAAAAATAAAAATAAATTATACAAATTAGTGGTTAAATTATTAAAATATTATTTACTAATTTAGTCGACTAAAACCCTTATCTAAATTAGTAATAAGACACTAATATTCACAAAAAAGTTAAATCATATGTGTTCATGCATATGCAATTAAATGTGTTTGAATATATACTTAATTATTTATAAATTAAATACATATGCATGGAATATTCCCTCATAATCTATACTAATGTGTTAATATTTGTCATGTAACTAAACCATCTAATATTTGAATCATTTTAAATCTTAGAATTTCATACTCTGATTTGATCGTTTGCTCATGAGGGCTTATGTCTTTATGAGAAACCCACTATAATCCCCCCTTTTGATATAATGTATGCATCTTATAAGCCACTCATCTAAAAAGAATATTAATTATATCATGACATGTATAAAGATAGGATAATGTAATATCATGTGAACATGTGGAGAGACATCATAAGATTGTATATGTCAATCAAGGAATGTATGTAGCATATATAATATATGGATTATAAGTTTCATATTTAAATATATGTATAAATGAATCACATTGTATAAGGATAATTTAATGAGACTATGTAGCAAAATTGCATGATATATATATCATGGCACTGGTCAATGTCAATCAAATCAATAAGTGAAAAAATCTCAAGTGTTAGTGTCACACATAAAGACAAGGACCATATATAATGGACATTAAAATATCAAAACAAAAAATTCCAATGGCCACACACAAAGGACATAAATACATTACAAATAAGGGCCATCAAAGATGTCACATCAAACAAGGGGCATCAAAGTTGTATTAAATAAGGCCAAGAACTACATATAAGGGACATAAAGATGTTGAAATAAAGGACAAAGAGACACATATAATACACAAACACAAATTAGCCTATAATGTAAGATAATAATAACATCAATGGAGCATAGAACAAGTAAACTAGTCAATACCATCCATATATATCAATGTCACATCATAGTATAATAGTTTTTACATGTACCACTGTGTAAGATATGAGTAACTAGAAAGACATTTGTAAGCATTATAGGTATCTCAAAATGGTATAAAGGTCATAAAAATATATAAACTAAAAGTTAAACATGTGGAATAAGATTCCTCCAGTATCAACATGGCCACTAGGTAGAGGAAATTCCAACATCTATATGTCCACGTGTAAATGTATATCTTGCATCATGCTCATATACCATGAAATGCTTGTGTGTATTAAAATAATATGACATCTATGAAACATATGATAAATAACATATGTAGATAATGTAATCTAGTAATCACGTCATGTTCAAGTCCTGATTCTTAATTTTTTTATTTTATATATATTTTTATTTTCTTTATTATTTAATTATTTGTATTTTTTAAATATTTTAAGTTTATAAAAGCTAAAAAATGATCATATCAATGAGAGGATCATGGGAAGTGCCTATATAAAACACTATAAGCATCCTTTATCAAAGACAAAAGGTACCAAATTAGGTCTTATCATAATACAATAGGAAATCATGTATTGTGTCATAATTTTGATGATCACTGCTCAGAATTTTGGGTATGATGGGTAATTTAAGAAGGTCTAGGACTTTGTGGGGTCCATTTTATAATAAGATAATGTCTCATTACTTGTGTTCACTTTAGAACATGATAAACTATTTTTTGTGTTAACTGAGTATGTAATATTAGAGATGATGCCCTATGTGAGCCTTGACTAACATTATGATGTGATCGATGTTAGATAGTTGGTTGTCTAATAGGTCCAACTACATTCCTCTAAACTAGGTGTATAGAAATATCTTGCATATGTGTAACCACTGGTTCTATATATTGATCATGTAAGGGTGTATCAACCAACTACATTAGTGGTAGGGGTGAAGGAGGATATATCATTAACTATATACGTTATTCATGTAATACACCTATAATTGTGACTACCTTGTTGCAATGTATGTACTTGATACATCAATGAACTATAGATGGTACTACTCAAATATTTTGCGTCTAAAGGCATCTTAATAACATGTCAAAGACTTTGTTACTATGTAGAACTAAAAATGGCTAAACTAGTATGGTGGATCCCACCTAAATAAATATTACTAGGTGTCCCAAGGTATTATGTTTCTATCTATGGAATCCCTTAGCTATTCTTGACATATCTTTTAAATATTATTGTGTGTACCTAAGGGAATGAAGAAGTGTCATTGTGCACATATTATCACTTGACCCATTGTTGATCATGAAACTTTGTGGGGGTTTTTCATTGATATAAGCTCATACAAAGAGTGCATGAAAATATGAATAATCATAAAAAATCTCATTGTCATCCAATGCAATCATATGACATTCTAGTAAAGTATTGATAGGTGTACCAATAATTGCATATATTGGGTGATAATGCATCACAAGTGGAGGATACATGGTGCATGCATAGGGTATTTATGAAGTATCCTTAGTCTTTACCATAACATGTTTGGGAAATGTATCTTTAAAGAGATTCAACTTTTGATTTTCATTGTTTTGTGGTCTAGATTCCTCTATAGGGGTACCAAAGTCATTAATGTTATCATCAATAAGATCTTGTATCTCATGTATCAATTTGATACATATGTTCATAGAATATCCCACAATCTGATGATATTCACAATAAGCATTTCCATCATATTTTTGTGGTGTAGGCCTATTTAGATTTAGACGGAAGAAGAGTGATAAGGTTGTACTCAAGTAAATTCTTTATCAATACATGAGGAGGTGATGGTAATCTTGAAAATTACCTCTTCAATGGAGCTATAAATTGTAGTTGGTTTTTAGGTTATGATATTGCATTAATTATAATATTTGTCTTATTGTTTTCATTAAAAAAAAAATTGTTTTTCTTTGAAACTTCATTTTTGAAGTAGTTGTACAAGTGTATGTATTGAATTTTTTTAAAGTTGTGAGCTTAACTTCTTTGTCCCTTACTATATGGCATAACTTATCAAGTATTTGAATCTTTTAAATATAATTGAATCATGGAGTGGTGTAATAAATATTATCTTGAATATGTCTTGTAACTCATTTTCAGCCATAAAAATAATCATCTTGGATAACATAGTCTTATACTGAAGAACATAGTCATTGATTGGTTTTTTGGACCCTTGCCTGAGTTTAGCAATTTGTGTATAAGATTATTTATCATCAATTTTGATGGAAAAGTGTTATATAAATTAGTATTCCAAGGGGTTAAATGCTATTATGTATTAGAGGGGGAGATCATAGGACCACTACAAAGGAGAGTCCTTATGGCTTCTCATAAATAACTTGATCCATAATTTATCATTGTATGTATAGTCCAAGCATGTTACATAGAATTATATAAGATGTTTCTCTAGATCACTTTTATATTTGTATAGTGTAATTTTGAGAGCTAAAAATCCTATTGGTAAAAGATAACTTTATTTATTGGATATAATGAACTATGAATCAAGGAATGTAAATCCATGGAATGACTATCTATCGATGCACCTTTCTCTAGCTAAAACACCTTAACATGTAGAGTTGTAATAGTTTTCTCAAGGGAACTTTTAGTAGAAAAGGTTAATAATGTAATATGCATAGTTAATATGGGAGGGGTACAGGTTGTCTATGTAGGAACTGTCAGGATCCCTACTCCTTAAGAGCACAATTGATTACCTTTGTATAAGCAACTAAACACAGAATTTAACCAGAAGTAATATGTAACTAGAATTCAGAAACATCATTGAATATGAGAGACAATACAATCTTGTATTAACACTCTTCCAGAAGGAAATAAAATGAATAAATCACACTCTTCCCACACCTCTTGGGTGTACCAGTAATTCTCCCTCAAGAGTTCTCTCTTTCAATTACAAACCAATCAACTCAAACACAAAGTTGTTGTTTCCACTAGTCAGTAACAATACTGCCAGTACCAAGTACTCAAAGTACTCCAAGTAGATCTCTCTGATCTTGCTCCTTGTTGTGTTGCAAATCTCCTTTGACCTTGTTACCCTACAGATCTCCTTTGACCTTGCACACACACACACCTGCAGATCAACTGATCTTACTTACCATGTAGATCTTCTACCTGATCTTGCACAACCTGCAGATCAACCTAGTCTTACACACCTACAAACCTAGATCTTACACACCTGGAAGAACCCTTATCCTTACCTTTGCAATTCCTTATGATTCTACACCTGGAAGAACCCTTGTCCTTGTTCTTGGCAAGTCCTTATGATCCTTCAAATTATAATACAGCCCCATGGGTCTCTTAAATAGATCCCATACAAACAATAATTAGACTTTCCAATTACAATAATTAGAAACACAGACTCAAGACTAAAATTAGTCTTTACATGCAAAATGGCCATTCATCAAACTAATTGTTCATGTAACTAATAGTTCTAGAATGCACATGCAACCGATGTCAGTCCCTATCTGTCTAGAGATGACCGACATCCACTGATGAATGACCGATGTCGGTAGATTCCGGTCTACCCCTAACCAACATCAATTGGCCTAATTAACATTGATTAATGTGACACTCAGCAACCTCCTCCATGTTTGTATCAGTGAAGCTTTTAGCTTCACAACCTAACAATCTCCCACTTGGAGATAAATAGTTGCACCTGTACCTATACTTGTACATCGTCTAATTTTGTTTCCTGGCTTGTATCCCTCTTCAAGTTCAATCTTGAAGACCAACCACCACAAATCCTGTGGTACTTCTCCTGTCATTCAAGTAACCTACCATATCTAAATCTACATACCCATGTAGAGAAGTGCTTGAGCCTACATAGCATGAATCCTTGCTGCTGGTCCCTCTCAAATACCTGAGAATCCACTGAACTTCTTTCCAGTGTTCCTTTCCTGGATTGGCCATAAACTTGCTGACAACTCTCACTACTTGGGTAATATCAGGTCTAGTACACATGTACTCAACCTCATCATGTGATTTGGCACACTATTCTATGAACTATCCATCCATAGGTGTGCTAACCAGTTCTGCATCCTGCATATTGAACCTCTCCACTACCTTATTCACATAATCATCTAGAGACAAAATCAACCTGTGACTTTCCCTGTCTCTAGAAATACTCATGCCAAGGATTTCTACTCCTGAATCCTTCCTAGCACACCTTTAAACTAATTTTACCCTTAGCTCAACAAATCCCTGCATGTATGAACCTGCAACAAGCATATCATCCACATACAGTAACAAGATAATGTCACGACCATTATCCAACCTAGTGAAATAAACACAATGGTTACATTGACATTGACTAAAGCCATGCTTTGTCATACCCCTGTCAAACCTGTACCACTGTCTTAGAGCTTACTCAAGACCATATACCCTGGCCTTCTATCTCACGTGTCCATTCTCTCCTTTCTTTAACCTAAGAATCCATTCATCTTTTAGTGCTTTCATCCCGACTGGCAACTCTACCAAATCTCTCATTTGGTTCTTTCCCAAGGAATCAATCTCCTCATTCATGCCATGCTCCCACTATTTCTTGGATTCTACCTACATTGCCTCTTCAAAACTTCCTGGTTCTTGACCATCAATGCGCAATAAGTTCAAGTAGTATAAAGAAGGGGAATAATGAATTTGAGGCTTACTTACCCTTTCAGTCCTCCATATGGGCGTTTGAGACTCCTTGACAGCTTGTTGTCTACCCAAAATCCATTCTCTGGTTGACCTTGGTCTTCCCCTGACCAATGTCGATTCCTCTTGATCATCGATGCCAGTTCCCTAACTGATGTTGGTGTCCACTAGTCATCGATGTCAGTTCCCTGACTGACGTCGATCTCCACTTGCCTAACACCACTAACTCTAGTCTGCACATGACCGACATCAGTACCTGCCTATTTGATGTCAGTTCTCACCTGACCGATGTTGATAACTGTGTTTTCCTATGAGTGATAACTTTTACCTGTGAGCTCACTTTGGATCATAACCTTATCCAAACTGCCCTGCTCAGAATTATTCAACCCCTTGAGCTGATCTCTGTCCATCATCTCCTCCATGAAAATCAAGGCTTTCTAGTTCTTAAGTTTGTCAAAGACATCAGACTTCCTCTTAAGAACACGCATCCCCTTCTTATTCATGTGACCAAGCCTACAAAGCCACATCTTCACATCTACATCTGAAGTAGATAAACTAGAAGGAGAATCAGTAATACAAGTAGATAGATAAAGAGTACCTACTTTCTTACCACATGCTAATTCAAGTGCACCCTTGGAAACTTTCCAAGATTCCACTGTGAGAGTAACTGTGCAACTCTCATCACCCAACTTTCCTATAGAAATTAGACTCCTCTTCAGGACTGGGACATGCATGACCTCCTTCAACACCCATGTGTTGCCCGTCTGCAATTTCAGCCACACTTCCCCTTTGCCAACATTTTGACAAGGCTCACCAACCCCTAAATAAATCTTTCCAAAGTCTCCATGGACATAATCATGGAAAAATACTCTATTTGGGGTTGCATGGAAAGAGGCAACAGAATCTAAAACTCAAGATTCTACTTTATCTAAGGAACATACAAGAGCATCTTGTGTAACAATACCTGCAACATCTGCTTCTTCATTTCCTTCATGCTGATCTTCTATCAATCAACAATCTTTCTTTATCTTCTCTTTCTTTCCATAATACCGTAATTGATAATTCTTGCCATTGAATTCCTCCATTCTTAGTGTACTTTCTTCTACCATTGCTTTACTCCCACTTAATCAAAAACCCCTGAGAGTGACCTGTAATCAACAAACACTTAACACATTTTGACCACCTATTAGTGTACCTAACCAAGATCTGATACCAATTGTCAGGATCCCTACTCCTTAAGAGCATAATTTATTACCTTTGTATAAGAAACTAAACACAGAATTTAACTAGAAGTAATATGTAACTAGAATTCAGAAACAACATAGAATATGAGAGACAATACAATCTTGTATTAACACTCTTCTAGAAGGAAATACAATGAAGAAATCACACTCTTCCCACACCTCTTGGGTGTACCAATAATTCTCCCTCAAGATTTCTCTCTCTCAATTACAAACCAATCAACTCAAACATCGAGTTGTTTCCACCAGTCAGTAACAATACTACCAGTACCAAGTACTCAAAGTACTCCAAGTAGATCTCCCTGATCTTGCTCTTTGTTGTGTTGCAGATCTCCTTTGACCTTGCTATCCCATAGATCTCCTTTGACCTTGCACACACACACACACACCTGCAGATCAACTAATCTTACTTACCATGTAGATCTTCTACCTGATCTTTCACAACCTACAGATCAACCTAGTCTTACACACCTAAAAACCTAGATCTTACACACCTGGAAGAACCCTTTTCCTTGCCTTTGCAAGTCCTTATGATTCTACACCCGGAAGAACCCTTGTCCTTGTTCTTGACAAGTCCTTATGATCCTTCAAATTATAATACAGCCCTATGGGTCTCTTAAATATATCACATACAAATAATAATTAGACTTTCCAATTACAATAATTAGAAATGTAGACTCAAGACTAAAATTAGTCTTTACATGCAAACTGGTTGTTCATCAAACTAACTGTTCATGTAACTAATAGTTCTAGAATGCACAGGTGACCGATGTCGGTCCCTATCTATCTAGAGATGACTGACGTCGGTCGATGAATGACTGATGTCGGTAGATTTTGATCTACCCCTGACCGACATCACTTGGCCTGACTAATGTCAGTTAATGTGACACTCAGCAACCTCCTCCATCTTTGCATCAGTGAAGCTTTTAGCTCCACAACCTAACAAGAACATCTATTAAAATCTATTGGAGGCCTTTTTTACCTCCAAACCTTGGGTAGATGTCACATGTCATTAGTGGTGTAGACATAGGAATAATACCAATAGTAGAGGTCTGAAAACCTAATGAACTAGCTTGGGCCAACTTTTTATATTCATATTTTACAATATATAACATTGTATCAATATTATGTGGATTGATGTTAATATATTTAATGAAATTGTGGTCATCCATGGTATTTAGTCAATCCGTATGAGTATTATCAGTCTCAACATTCAAGATAAGTCCATTAATAGGGTGTCTAATAAGTAATGTGTAATCCATAAGAGGATTAATAAAGGAGATCTTACATGCCCATTTTTTTTGAGTGGTAACCATAGGAAACTTAGATTGGATATTACAATGGTAGTGTTTGGGGAAGGCTTGGGATTATTCATTGTTAACATTATCCTTATTAGTGTTCTTATATTTGATCCATTTTCTTACATAATTGATCCAAATAAGATATGATATCCATGTAAAACAATGTGAAAAGAGTACCTTCTTGCCTTTTAGTAACTGAAAAAATCCATCCATTGTGGCCTTGAATAATGTTTATTATTGAGGAATAATAAAAAATCATGTATGAAAATAAATTTAAAATATAAAACCCTATAAAGATGAAACCTTAATGAAGAATTAGGGTTTTAACATGGTTTGATATGTATGGGTTTACCAATATGTTTTACCCTAGTTTGGATTTAGAAATCTTAATAGGATAAAAATTAGTAGAATAATTCAAATTGATAAATATGACAATCAAGCATACATGTGAATGTAAAATACTAAAACTAATTATAATAATTTGACAAGTGACATATACTAAATATAGTGAGTACAACAAAGGATGAGTATTTATCTTTTTTGGTTGACTGTCTGAAAGTGACTCTATTCTAGAAGAAAAAATTAGACTAAAGCAAACTTATGATTTATTTGGTTCAGGGACTATATTCTTGTCGGCATAGGGTCTTTTTTGTCATTTTGGTTTAGTATCAGCTATTGATACTGATATGTGCATAAATGAGGTATTGTGTCTATATAATCACCTTTTCTTATCTTTGTAAGCTTTGGGTGTATGTCGTTGAACCTTGATGATGTGTATAACTCCAAAAATTTAGAATCCTTTACCTTGAAACCCTGAGTGTGCTTATGAGGGATACAAACATGTAAAAACTAGGAAAGTCTAATGAGTTGAGCTAACCCCAATCACCCATGTTTGATAATTAACCATTACCTACATATCTAATATTATGAGGATGGAACTCAAGCCATGCATAGTGTGAAATTGTGTTTCATTGCTATGTGTATGCAATTAATGACTTGGATTTGATACTTGATAATGTTTCTCATGACTTGGATTTGTTATGATTTAGAGTTGACTTATGACTATTCCTAGTGATAGATTTGTAATTTTGGAAGAATAGGGAAGATTTTCTCAATGTGCAATAATGTATAGATGTGTACTAGATAAGTCCAAAGTCTAATTTCAAGTGAGACTTTGATTTTTTAAATAAATGAGTTCAATTAGGTAATTTATCATGCTACTGACACATTAGGTAGATAGGCTAACCCTAAGGAAAGGTTGAATTTAAAAAGTGTCTTTTATTAGGAAAGGGTCATTTTTTACTAGATCATGTCAATATTGACCAATGGCACTGACTAAAACTAAAATAACTGACATGTGTATAAGAGGATTGAATGAATAATCTACAGATGACTGCTTAGGATATTAAGTTTGTTTGGAAAAGATTAAGATTCCTATATGTGTGTAAAAGTAGAATGGAAGGGTCAAGCTCATAAGATAACATGTAAGTGTGATAATGGTAGATTAGGACCATGTTTATACACTAAATTAATTTGTGGTAAATGCGTGTCAAGATTTTCATTGAAAAGTACTTAATACCAAATTTTAGTATCTATAGATACAACCAATATATCATATCATAGAGCTTACATAGATTTGGATGGTATAGAAATAATATTTATGGTGGAGATATATCTATTAGAGGGCAATTCACACTCAAAATTAAGGGTATAGGGTTCAAAATTGTTTTCCTAAGAAATGGGCTATGGTTATAACTAGATTCAAAGATAAATTAATGATATATCAATCATAACAAAAGGGTATCAAGGATATGATAAGGAAACTTCATGTAAATAATTGATGAAAAAGGGTAATCTAGATCCAAAATAGTAATAACACTAAACTAATAAAAGGTAAATAACATATGGTCAACCATAAACATAATCTATGTAACCTAAAGTAGTAATGGCAAGCCTAAGAACCCTATACTATACCATGTTTTCAGTTTAAAGAGAAACTAAGCAAGGACAATAACATACATGTTACTCTAGAAATAAACAAAGTAGGTCTATCTACTAAGTAAATAAAGTAAATATAATGATAGAGATAGTTACCTTTGGGTTGACTCATGAGCGCATCAATATCCCCTTTAGCTATAGTGGAACTTTACAATAAATGTTATAAGATGAAGACATAGATTTCCTTAATTGGGCACTCTTAATACTATAGGGCACCTAATGCAGGAGCATCCACCAAGTTAGTGTATCTCAATATGATTTATTTTCATTTGGATTAAATTGATGTTATAAGTCATAAAAAGACCCAAGAAGGGTGATTAAGTCATTAGGTGGTCCTGTGGTAGGTGTTCTTTAGCTTGGGAGAGTTTCCTACCAAAACACCAATTTGAATATTTGAATTTGAGTTAGAGAGTTAGGGGTCTTGTGAGTATTTTTTAAAGAGTGTCATGTTGTAAAATGGTATGATAGGGTCATATAATGAGTCTATAAGGTGTCTACATGAGTAA
This sequence comes from Torreya grandis, assembly GCA_037957365.1. Classification (NCBI taxonomy): domain Eukaryota; kingdom Viridiplantae; phylum Streptophyta; class Pinopsida; order Cupressales; family Taxaceae; genus Torreya; species Torreya grandis. The sequence continues at coordinate 1,055,956 of JARHVA010002610.1, forward strand.
AATGACAAAACCAAGAATAATGAATGCAAATTCCCTTTGAAGGTGGTTGTTAATGAGGTAGTTATTAAGGTAGTTTGTCATACATGAATGAGTTTTTGGATTATAAAAGGTGGTAGACTCATAGAATATAAAGTAAGGTATAAGTTATAAATTCATTTAAGAGTGTTGGAGGAGGCATGGGTATGGACTAGTATGAGGAAAGAAGAAGATTTGAGCTTTGTATTCTCTCCTCAAAACAGAGTTGTCAATGTATGTGTACAAAATCAATAAAATTTAGAAAGAATCCAGGTGATATCTATGTATCCATGTGGTTATAATAATTTTTGGATACATTTATACATGTTTAACACCTTAAATCTATTAGAATAGTAGTTTTATTGTATACAAAGTTAGTTGTTACAGGATTGTGTCCAAGTTATTGTGAGTAATCATTGAAAACTATAGACTAATGAGGTAACAACCCAATTGAAGTAAAGTGTTAAGATTAATAATATGTCATTCAAGAGTAAAATCTATAGTATAATAATTATTTCACATAAATGCAAACTTTGTTTGTTTCCCATAAAGAACCAGTGTGTGGGATAAAATTTTGTGTGTGTATTCTAGACACAGTCAATGTCAAGAATTTATTTACATACTAATAGGGGTATTAAGGAGTGTTAAAATAATTTATAAAGATTTTTCAGGTGTATATAGATCCCATAAAAAGATAAATATGCAAGAACCATTATTTATATTTAGATTAGGCCAAACAACGGTCTCTCAAACTATTGTGTAGGGTTGAAACCCTAAGGAAAAGGTGGAATGTATTAGATTGTTAAATAACTCATCAAAAGTATTTAAATAGATAGAGAAGAGAGTATACATGGTTTATTATTTACTTAAGGATGTATTATTTGGTTGGTGTGTGTTTGGATAAAGGAATAAGAGTTTCAAAGATAGTAAGTCTGATGAAACCCTGTCATAACAACCTAAAAATTTGTCAAAAGAGTGAACAGAGGAATTTAGAGACTGAAGAAGATGTTTTAAAGCTTGTAAAGTATGTAATTATTCCAAATATACCTCATATAGGTCTTATTAAATTTTTAAAGTACTCCAAGTCCATTGAATCCATTTTGATCCCTCTCAGGTTAAAAAGACTATAGGGAACCCTACCCTGGGGTTAAAATACAAATCTTAGAATATCTAATGATTGAACCATCAAAAATTGATGAAATTTGGTAATATCCTATTTTTAAATATTTTATAAATTAATATGTTGTTTCCAAACATGTACGATATGTGAAAGTATAGATTTTGCTAACTATGTTGTTGTTAGGGCTAAATAAGCCTAATAAGGGTTAGTTTGATAAAGGAAGTGCCTAGAAAAGAGGGAAATGAAATATTTAGAAAATGAAACTTTGTGAAAATATTAAAAAAAAAATATAGGTCATTTAAACCTAAATTTGGATTTTTAATTACTATTTTATACAATTTGTACTATTGGAATTTGTTCAAAAAAGGTTACTAGCCGATATAAAGAATAGTAGGTTTGAGTATGGTAAGGACTTGAGGTTATGATGGTGTTTGAGATCAATTTAAATAAGTGTGTTAAGATTTAATTTGACTATCCAAGATTAATATTATCTATAGGAGACCTAGTTCAAGCATGGAGATGATTTGATCAAAGACTAGTGAAGTCTAGTGGGTGTGAGTTGAATCAATGAGAGGAAGAAGGTGAATAAAAGGAAATGAATGGATGATTTGAGAGGTTAAAAGGTTCATGAGGTAGTTTTAGAGCATAAAATAATAGTATTATAAAATAATATGATGTCAACCAAGAGTGAGGATTGACAATGCAAATAATCTTGAAAAGATTAAATGCAAGGTTTTGTGTTTACATGTGTTAGAGTTGGGTCAGGTAGAGAACGAAAAAGTTTATCTACATCATCACCTCCTAATTTCAGCTCCTCTTATTGATATTTAAATAACTTTATCAATATTTATCCTCCAATAATAATACTTTATCCTCTAACTCCTCATTTTTATTATTTAAGGATATAAATGTGGGGACAAGCCAAGCATATGAGTGTTGTTTGGGCTTGGGAATGATAATATGACCTATATATATGTATGGATCCAAACCCATAAATCATATAAAACTCTAATCCAATATTATTTTCCAAGTTGATACAGTCAAATGTGATTTCATTTAACTCAAACCTATATCATCCAGGCTGATACAATTCTCATATAAATAGGGATGAAATAGACTACATCGATAAGGCCAAAAAAATATGAATATAAGGTATCTAGCATAACTATATAGAAAGGATAAATAACGGTAAGACTGAAAGTGACTCAAATTATGTTAAATTGATAGTAATAAATTTATGATAGAATAATATGCAAACATCTCTTGTAAAGTACTATGAGCTAACCCCACCCCTTTCCCAATGCACTCTTTATGGTGCACTTATGTATATTTATATGCTAAAAATTCATGAAATATAAATCATCAATAAAGTGATAAAGATGAAAATAACATGTTTATACATGTGCCTCACTTAGAGCTCATCATGTGTCACAATAGTATAACACGGGATGGTGCTTTGGTAAATATACATACAAACACCAAAACATAGTAGGAAATTATGTAATAAAATAAATTAAGAATGAAAATAAATAAATAAAGATAAATGCATACCTTTACTTACCTTTCAAACTATAGATATGACAATATATGTGATGTAGCTAATGGAATATGTCTATCTTGAAGCTCAATGAGTACACCTACAAAAATAAGAGAAAAAACCAAATTTTTATAAATAAAAATTATCCATTAGTACAAAAAAAATCCTTAGTTTACCAGGATCTTATGGATTATTTTGGTTCATCAAAAAGACCTACAAAATCTAAGATAACAATAAATTTTTAATTTTGGAAGTCGGGTTACCAAAATGTGATGACTTAATGTATGATGTGTGTTTCATTCTTTTATATCAAGTTTGAGTAAATGCATGGTTAAAATAACAAAACTAAGTGTAACAAATGACATCTTAAGTACATAGATAGAATAATCGATAAAAAAAGTGTATAATAAATGAATGTTAAACATACTAAATATAATAAAGATGAAAACATTAAGGCAAAACATAAGATATCTAAAACATTGTTAGATAAAATTCATAAATCTCATCAAAATGTAAGGTAAAAAAACATAAGATGCAAAGAATAATTGTGAAAAGGAATATCCAATGTGAGAAAATACAAAAGATAATCAAATAAAAATATCAAAATGATGAAAATACCATCCAATATAAAACAAGAAAAAACTTAATTCAAAGAAAGGGGAATACATAATGATTGTAAAAGCATCCAATGTATGAAAAATGAAAATTAAATTTAAACAAGGATGTGTAACAAAATAAATCAAACAATCTAATGAGTGAAAAAACTAAATCAATGCTTGTGCCTTATTATAATTTAGGAAGGCATGACCATCTTAGAGACATAACAATGATGGTAGAGATTGTGCAAATATGAAATATTGTGGGTGTTTTTGAGGAAGGCCTTATGGTATTTCTCAAAGTATTACAATGAAATTCATAAACTAAAAATATAACAAGCATCATAATGAAGTGTAAGAATCAAATCTGAAACAAATAGATAAATATGGGAATATAAATAAGATGGGCATGACCAGCAAGTAATAATATCCATCAAGGGGATATCAAGAATGAGAATATGGAGATGTAATGAAGCAAAGCACAACAAGGGTGATGTATAAATCCTTAGTGGATACAAGACTCTATAATAAAGTGGGAAAATCTAAGAGATTTCAATGTAAATGACCTTGAGAACCCCAACTAGAAAGTCTAAATTTGGGCTTATTATACTCAGAATTTTACGCAAAACTTTTGGCACGCCTATAATGAAATTTTCACATTGGTTATTTAAAACAACTTTTGAATACTTTTCCAATTTAATTGATTTCCTTATTTATACTATGATACTTCCCTTCACTATTAAAATAAATGTTCCTATTGTTGTGACATTTGACTCTCTCAGTCATGTTCCATTGTCATGCTTGCCACTTCCATCATTCACTTTGTCTCATGGAGGTTATTAAAACCTTTTATTTATTCATTTAAAAAAATAAAAATAAAATAGTTTTAATTATTTTTCCATTTAATAATTATTTAAAGAATAATATTATTAAAAAAGAGGGAAAATAAATTATTTTACATGAAAATGTGTATAAATTCATTCGAGTCTCTAAAAAGTGTGGACTTATTAAAGCTAATTTCCAAAAAGGAAAAAGTGGTAATTTCTTCCACACACCTACATACATGAAATTTTAATAACTTTTACAAAAATTGAAATAATTTGTAAAAATGACACTTGACTTCCCTTCCTTGATTCTCTGCTTTTATTCCTCCATCATTTTGGGGCACATATTTTATGAAGTAGTTATTATATTGTTTTATAAGTTGAAACAATATAATCATAAATAAACCTTGAATAAGTAATGAATAATCCATGAAGAAGTAATGAAGAATGCATAGAGAAGCAGTGAAGAAGCCATGAAAAACTAGTGAAGGCCATAAAGAAATACATTGAAACAAAATTAGCATAAAGAATCCATGAAGAAGTAGTGAATATGTAATGGAAATTTATTGAAGAATCCATAAAATAAACTTTTTGAAACTTATAAAATCTCATTTAATACCAAAACATTTTTCCAAGAACTTTCAACACAATCCATATATTCAAGAAGCTCCAAGATCTATATTATGGCATACCATTTCAATAAGTGAAAATAATTTAAATTGGTTTTCAAAGGGTTTTATTTTCTTTTATTACCTCAAAATATTGCTTCCTATTCCAATGTCATACCTCAAGAAGACAATATTTTCTTGATATTTGCTTCACCTTTTGCATGGAAATGGTTTTAAATATTTTAGTGGTTTTTATTAATATCAAGAAAGATAAAAAATTTACAAAGATAAGAGGGTTTCAAGAAGATCAAGAAATAATATAAATTAATTTAAATTTAAAGAACAAGAAAGTGGTTTGGTCTCCTCCTCTAGCATAATTTTCAAGCTTTCCATGCAAGAGGATCAATAGTTTTAAATATCAAGTAAGAATTTGTTTTGTGAAGACTCTTAGTTGTTTTTCAAGCTCCAATAGCTCATTCAAAGATGGATAATCATCCAAAAAGATTCAATATTATAAAATAATGTATGTATCATTATTTTTTAAAAGCCTCAAATTAAAGTATGGCGACCCAATTCAAAAGTTTCAAGTAAATATTAAATTTCTTGAAGAAGTTGCATATTTTTATATTTTCAAAGAAGCCTCAAAATTCCAATGTAGTATTCCAGAACTCCAATGTGATTTTTGAAAAAATCCAAGACAACTCCAAGATAATTTTCAATAACTCCAAGATAATCTTCAAGAAAAAAATTATTTTCTTGAAATTCAAGAAATGTTTTTCAAGAATAAGAAAATAATTATTTTCAAAAAACAATGAATTCAAAGCTTTTAAAGAAGATTTTAAAAATAATTTCTTGAGAAGTATTTTTCAATAAATATGTATTGACTCATAGTTTCAAGAAGAGGTTCAACACATTTCTTGAATTCTAAAGCAATTTTAAAGAATTAAAAAATAGTCTTCAAAAGGATTTTCAAGAAAATCAAGAAACAAGAGGGTTTTCAAGAAAATAAAGAAAGAAGGGGATTTTCAAGAAAATCAAAAAAGTTCCAAAACCCAAAATTATTATATATTCTCCATTTCTTGATTTTTATTTTTGAGAAATTTTCAAAATTTTATTTCTAAAAAAGGCTCTAAAAAAATCATGTAAAATTAGTTTTTAAATTTGACCTTCTTTTTGAGCTAGTTACGCAAAATTTGTTCTTTTAAAATGTAGACATAGAGAATTTGACCCAACACCTTATTTTCTTTATTTGTCAATTTTTCATTCTTTAAGAAGTTTGTAGTTTGAAAACATTTCAATCTCTTTATATTTTTCCTGCTTTTTACAATGTCTACATCAACACTAACAAGTCTAAAATATGTATTTCAAAGCATCACACCAATTTTCATGCTAGAGTTAGAGTATAATTATATCATGGACATAAATTTTAGATACATTAATATGTGGTAGTTTTAAAATATAATCAAATTTGAGGGAAAAACCGTATTCATGATGTAAATTTATGATTGTGGATTGCCTCAAGCTATAACTTTTCTTTTTTTAGTACAATGTCCATAAGTTATGATTTCTTGAGTGTAACACTATAATGTCAAAAATCAAGAAATTTTTAATTCCAGTGAGAAGCCAATTCTCTTGATCAATCATGAATATATTAATGACACTTTTAGAATCCCAAACTATTAAGAACACATTGAGATCAACAAAGAATCTTTTCAAAATATATAGGATGAGGACCCACTCAAATACTCCAAGTTCATGAATCAAAATTAGTTGGTCTTCAAACGAGCCAATGCCAATATATTTCTAAAAGAATTGCCAAGGAGTGACTTTTTCTAAGAAGTAGCTGACATCATCACTCTCCTTATCTAAGTGTTTAAAATCCCATTGACATGTTACTTCCAATCATGGATATATGAGTTCATATGTGTTATCCTTTATGATAAATAATTCATTGATTGGTCAATGATCATAAGTGATCTTATACACACACAATTCCTGAATGTGAGAATGACAGGTCAGTTATACATGACTCCATACTTGGTGTACAACATAGCTAGAAAAAATCTTCCTAGGCTTAGATACTAATGTGGTTATAGATCCAAGACCTAATGGAGTATATCACTTCTATCTTAAGCTCAATATTAAAGATAGTGAAAAACATTTTAGGTGAATTGATGACATGTTCCTATTTCACGTGATCAAGATGCTCAAAAATGATCTCGATAAGAGATTCTCAGTGTAATCACTAGATATAATCACCAAATGGGGTAGCTATTTTATTCAATTACCTTCCTTATCCTACATTAGAGTTGGTAGATTCAATTGAATTCTATATAAATTTCCAAAGTACATAAGTAACAAATGAAATCTAATGGAGCTATATCGGTACCTGCCATCAATGAACCATTTTTGGGAAAAAAAGCATAAGATTGGTGTTTTTTCCCCAATTTCAATTAAGAAATATAAATATCTTTCATCTCACAAAGCTAAATTAATGGATATTTAAATGGTTGTGGTGACCCTTCACCCATTTTCTATAATATGGGACTTTGACATCAGTGGATTCATTAAAGGATCTTGGAAGAAAAATACAAGCATCAACCAAAAATTGAAGATTATTGGGAAGATTGTAAAAATGATAGTGAGGTGCATCTTAGATATTATTCCAGAATGACTCTAAGGTAAATAATTGTTTTTAATCTAAAAAGTGTACCTCAAGGAATTACAAATGACAAAAAGAACTTTTTTTATCCTTCCCACAATGAGATTGCCTCAAAGCCTATTCTTATCATTGATTGGTCTAGAAGGAAAGCAGTATCAATGAAAGATAGAACTCAAACTATAAAAGAGAGATTGGCTACAAAAAAGGATACAATAATGTTGTAAAATAGAAAATAATCAACCTCAAATTCAAGAATCATCTAAGACTCATCTGAAATAAAAAGTACTTAATCCTACAAGGTCATCAACATCATCTACAAAATGATCTTCACCATAGAGGAAATTGATAATATGAATCTATTAATCAAAGAAATCATTATAGAAGCTACTCAACATTATATCAATATTTAGATAAATATGGATGATGAATGAGAAAGAGTGAGCATTTCAAAAATCTCACAATCTAATTTTTTCCATATGTTCCTATTAACCATGAGTCTCATGGATTGATTATCAATATTAATATGCAATACATGGCATTGAAAAAAAATCAAGACATCATTGTCATCTCCTCAAATTATCCTAGAATCTCATAACAAGTAGAACTTATTCAACTTGTACCAATTTCAATTTATCATGTCCTCAAGTTTGAACCAAAATTAAAGTTCATTCAATCATCTAGAGTGATCCTCTTGTCACTGACACATCAGAATGGTTCTATGAAGTTGTCAAGAAAAGAAAAAGAGTTTTAAAACCAATCACTATTGACTTTGAATCAATTTCATCCTTGTTATATCATCTTCCTCCTACTAAGAAGTCTAAAATTTATTTAAAAGTCACCATGAATGAAAAAAGAATCATATTTGTAGAGATTGTGACACCCATCACTAAAAAAATAAAGGTGTGTCAATTGAATACTATTAAATTTTTACAGTGATTATATGAAGACATGAAATGGAAGGAAACAAAGAAACTACAAAAGAATCATTGAATGCAACAATTCAATTCATGAAGAAGTAAAAATCTCAAGTAACATGATACAAGGAGTAAAATAAATAATTGGTGGCATATGTTCAACATCTTGTTAATCTAGTATGTTCTTCTTCAGTCCCAATACCTCTAGTGATTGTGCTAGTAGATAGAGACATGATTCCAGTGTCGATATAAATTAAAAACATGGTTTAAGTAATGAATACATGGTCAAAAAATATGTTGGTGCATATATTGAATTTGATTATGAACATCATGAGGATATTTGACAAGATTCAAATAAGATTGAATGTGTTTATAAGATAGAAATCAGAGATCACTCAGGATATTTCAATGATTGAATCAATCTTATTCAATTTTGATGACATGATTCAATTAGGTTTCTCTTCACTCATCACTGATAGAATTCTTAAAATTCAATATCATGGTCTTCATGTCAAGTGGTCCAATGCTGTCAAATTCTAAAGATAAATGCTAAAGAATGCAAAAGTGAAACTTGATAGCATCAAATAGAGAGGCAATAGAATTCTATCCAACTTCTAGGAATTCATTGAATAAATCCATTACAATTTCTTTCATGGTGAGAATCAATTCAATTCCATAATGTGACTCAAAGAACAACTGTTAGAGTTGGTCAAGAATAAATATTATACACCTTTAGGTTTCAATGTTTCCTCTATTATGAAGTTAAACAAACTTAAAATCCTATTTGAAGAAATATAAAATAACCTAACTAAATACCATCCCATAATTGAGCTCATTTTTGAAGTGTAGATGGTTTGTGAAATTATTTTTGTAACCCAAAAATTCCTAGAAGTGGAAGACATCAAGAATGAACTCGAGTGTTTTAGAAAAAAATATTCAAGGAATGAACAAGAAAATATGTGATCTAGCCTAGCTATAGGGATAGATGAACTAGTTTTTAGTTGGTCAAATCAAGTTGGATATAATGACAATCAGTAAATCCTAGAGCCTACTCTTGCTCTATCGGTAAATAGATCATGCAAGCAAAGTCACTAGTTTGAAAGGGTCTCACTTTGTCTAACCATGGTATATTTAATAAAGTTTATTTTATTTAATAAAATCATTTTATTTTTATAAAGTTATTTATTTTATCAAAAAAATTGATGATGTCATAAATGAAAATATTATTTTTTTCATAAAGTCACTTTCTAGTACCTATTTTCTTGTAAAACCCTAAATTTTATAATTACCTTAAGAAGTTATAAAAATGATTTATCAAGTCATTTTGAAGCACTTTTTGATAGGAGAAATAAATTTTTACAAGATGGAAAGAAGGATTCTATATGTATACTCCCATGAAGGATCAATACGTAAATGATTTATAGGACTTTGTGCCATGAATTTTCTTGAATTAGTGATGTGTATGAGTATGTCAATCTATTTTGATTCTTATTCTTTAAATTTTATAAAATACTATTGTTATATGGTTAATGAATGGAAATATTTTAGTGTAGAAGTTATTTTGACTCTACATTATGAACTTTCATCTTTGTGAAACCTTGGTGAGATTTAAAATAAAATTTGTATCTATTTTTATTGGAAAATACAAGGTTGTTGTATATATTTATTTTTAATTTTATTCAATATCCTTGGTGTATGTATCATGTTCATATTGTCAGAATATGTCTTTCCCATCTCATTTTCATGATAAAGGTTTCCTATGTTAAAATCTTAATTCCTGAATTATTCTTGTGAGTTTCTATGTTTAGCCACATAGAGTTATCATTTTTCTTCCCTGGGATTATTATAGTAGATTTCTATGTTTAAATAGATAAAATTTCACATTCTCCCTCCATTTCCTACTTTCCATTATTCCCCTTAATTTCTCATTTATGTCACCTTTTCATATTTTTTTAGTTAAAAGTACAACCCCCATAGAAAATATTTTTGATAAAAAAAGTTGTAAATAACTTTATTTCATGTATTGATTTTATTTTAAATAAAGATAGATCCACTTGATAATACAAGAGGGACTTTGTCCCCATGTTGTTTGATTAAAATTCCACATTTTATCCCCTTGAAAAAAAAAAATAGCTAATGGTGTTGAACTAATGAATTATAAATATCATCCCATGAATGTTAAAAACATGAAAAATAAAATGGATATTACTTTCCCACAACATGTTCCCCACCCGTTGGGGCCCCTTAAATAATCATTCATATATTATGAGGATTGTTTGCTTCTATGAGAAATTAGGTGGCACTAAAATGTAAGATATAGATAGATAAAGAGACCTCCTACCCTAGGCTACTAGCATGTTTCACCCCACTAGACCTAGGCTCTATCATGAGACCAAATGTTGAGTTTGATATTTGAATATAATAGGGGTATGTCAGAGATAAGACTACTTATTTTGGATTGATTTGAATTTCAATATATATTTTACCATTTTATTAAGATATGTATTTTGACACTTTTATAGTTTCCTATTTTCCTCCTCCATATGGATTTGGAAAAACCAAATATGGCTAACACAAGAAAACCTACACTTAACTGTTAAAGTGGACAACCTAAATATCAAGATTATTAAATAATCTTAGACTTGAACTTTAGAGGAGTGCACTATTAAAACTGACCCAAGAGTTCCTCAAGTGAAAATAAAGGGGAAAGATGAGGATAATGGAAGATTCATCCATGAAAAAAGGTGATCCAATGAGAATATGCTAGTAGTTGAGCACAAGAAGTGATAAATTTGATTTAGAAGTGATCAGGCATAAAGAGGGATCTAGAATTACATGGTAATGTATATAAAATCATGGAAATGCAAACCTTGAGAAATGAAACACTATGAAATATGGTAATCATGTCACTAGGGAAGTTGTACAATCCTACAAGGGGTATAACACAAACACTAATAAAAGAAATAATCCCAAAATAGGTGGAATGTAAAAGAATACCAGATAAAATACAAAGGAAACCATGTCTAAAATAATAATGTTAAACTATAAAATAAAGTACCAAGGCATCTAGAAAGGGAGGTGATGGAATATGAAAACCATGAGGTGCTACTAATGATCCATAAGGGAAAGTAGGGCAGGCTATAAGATGAAATAAGACATAAAATTAAGTATTAAGGCATCTAAAAAGGAGAGTAAGATCACATAAATACCCTAAGGTGATACCAAAGATCCATAATGGAAATAATGACAGACTATAATGTGAAATTAAACTATAAATTAAATATCATGCTAAGAATGTAGTGTAGAAAAGTAAAGAATCATGAAATAAAATATCAAGTAACATATATGTTAAAGTTATTATAACATAAAATCAAAAAATGTGAAATGCAAGTTTATTTATCTCTAAAGGTTTATTGAAGCTAAACATGTGTGTTTCTGATGTGAACCATCTTGATACAATTCATATTTATTAATATATTTCCAATTATATCAGCTAACCCAATACAATTGTGTCCTTTCCAATTGTATCGACCAAACTAGTATAATTTTATTCTTCTTGATAACTACATCAGCTAACCCAATACAGTTTAGATTCACAAATTTACTACCAAATATATCATCCAAAAAAATACAAATATTTCCTATGACCTTAATATACCAACCAACTTGATACAATTTGATATATATTGATTTAATTTTCAATTGTATTGGCCAACCTAATACAATCTATTTTTAGCATTCTTGTGAAATTAACGACACCAACTAGCTCAGTATAGTTTATAATTTTTGTTCCACTATGGAACAACTCCTAGGCCAAACCAAAGAGAAAACCCACTAGGATTTTCAAAGATTTACAACAATCTTAATGTTATGAAACTAACCAATCTTGATAGATTCCCCATAAAGGCTTACACACCTTATAATTTTATAATGAATCAAGATCAAATTGTAAGCAATTGTAATATGGATTTCACTATATCTAAATGCTATGATCCAAATAAAAACCATAAAACCACTAGATAAGTCACCTACTCTAAGACCATGAGGTTGAAGAGGAATGTGAAATTGAATATATAAAGGAGATGATAATCTATCTCCAAGAGCATCCTAAACATAGTGTAAATTACCCTACAATTATCTATCATTCATGATGACACCTTACATGTAATATCCTCATTCCCTACTTATAAATTTTATACAAGACTTGGGATAGATCACTTTGCTCTTCCTCATTTTCTTCTTCATCCACCATGGCTAGTATAATTACTAACATGGTGGGTCTCTATTTTACTTGACCTACCCAAAGTGTTAATATTATTACGAATGTTACTGTTATGTCTATTTCATCCCAACATGCCACTCAAGCCTCTAATTCTAACCAAAACACTCCCAATCCTAATCAAATTATCTTACAAGTATTATGTCAAATGGTTAATATTCAAGCTAATAATAGTGCTCAGATGATACAAATGCAAAAAAAAATTAAAAATTAAAAATCAAAATTGACCTCAATAGTTTAAATGGGAGTTCCAAATCAAAATATGCATACACCCCTCTTTAAATAAGATATTATCAGTCTCATTCTGCAACCCCTACTTCGCAATAAAGTCATTAAACACCTTCAAGGTGAACCCTTAGTCCCTCAAATTGCAAACATTGGCATAGGTGGTATCAGTCCTATGATCTCCTATAAAGGATCCACCAATCTTCCTTTATATTTTTTAGGCCTTTGTTAACCTTTATAAATATTAAAATCAACACCTTTGCAACTAGTAAACTATTTGTCAAAACCTTCTCTAGTGATGATTTAGATTCATACATTTTGGAAATGTGTTGTATATTTTCCATGATTTACACTCTACTAGACCATAGATCCAAAATGGTGACTACTCATGGTATTGGATCCATAATTGGGACCATGTTATTTTATATTTGAGAGATTTTATCCCATGTTTTATATAGCCCATGATTTTTGTACTCATGGTATTTTTTATAAACCCAATTTATTTTTAAAAAAAGGATAATAATAGATTGCTTAAAATAACTACAAGAGCTTGAGGAATTAACTAGTCTATAATAATATTCAGACTTATCCTCAACTAAGATTATAAAGAGGTTCATGAATATTCAAATCCTTTGTGATGGGTCTTCTTGATTAGACCTTACAAGAAGGCATCCAATCCCACTCTATATATTAAGATCAAGGTGTATAAGTGTATTGACATATACTTATAAATTATGACTTGAATATGCATGCACAAGTCATCTTTATCATAAGACTAACTAAAAAAAACTCACTCATAAAGAGTTCTTCTTTCATAGAAGAGTCATTTATAACTAGTTCTAGGCTTTAAGGAATATTATTAATTATTCCTTCTAAATTAATAGCATGATTATTTTTAACCCAAAAATTGAAATGGTATGAATGTCCTCATGCATCTATTTAAATAATGAAATATAATTAAACATGTGTTCATTCCATTTTTTCAATAAAACTTGACTTTAATATAAACATAGTTTCAATAGCACAATCATCATATCCACATAACTTAAGTGAAGTAACCCACTAACCAATATATTATCACTTGCTCATTTACATACATCATACATAGTACCAATTTATTTCAAAAAAATACCACTAGCATAATAATCCATATAATTCACAATAAAAAAGCAATAATAAAAACTTCCACACAATGCTACCTAATCAAATCAACTGTATTCAACACTAGGATCATAATATCTTTCCATATCAACTCTAAAATACAATGCTTTATCTCATTAATACATCTTAGAAACAATTTATTATATTCATATGCCTTATCATTCAACTTTTTTAGATGAATTACATTGAGGGCACCACTATAGTTGTGCCTATAAGACCTATCCTCTTGTTTGAGTGCCAAGTTATCAAATTTTAGTTAAAGAATAGGAAATAACAAAACATATTAAAATATAAAATAAGGAGCTTCCTCGAATGTGATATGTTTTTTTTGCATACATCCTAGGTTTAATGATCATGGAATCTGAAATAACCAGTTCACTACTTGACTAGTTTCCAACTTCTTCTTTATTCAACATCCATATAACATTATACATCGACTAATGTCAAATTTTTAATTTAAAAATTTTATTAAATAGAATGCAAAAATTATTTATTTCCGTTAAATGGTGGAATTTTCACACTATGTAATTTCAAGCAAGGATAATTTCACAAATAAAAACCATGCTTATTGACCTAAACATTTGGGAAACATTATCAACTTTTCTGACATGATACAACTCAAGTGTCTTCAAGGATGAAGTGTCCATTATGGAAAATTTAACAAGTTAGTTACAAAATAAATATGATTCAAACCAGAATAATTATCTCAATGAGATAATTCTAAGTTACAGACTAAATATATGTTAGAGTCACAAACAAATTTCATAAGCAATTCACTACCTTATAGGAAACATAGATATAATGAACCATTTAACCATCCAAATTCCCTTTCTTAAAACAAATATTTAAATATTCTAAATCAATGAGTTTGAAATCAAAACCAAAATTTAGAGACTATAACCAAGATAAAATGTGCTTCTTCTATGAAATTCAAAAACTCAACAGCTAGAATATAACCATTTTTCTTAACATGTTCCTAAATTTACTCAGTGACCTAAGTATAGATACAATTAATAATACTTTCAAACTTAGATGAGTATATATCTCAATTTATCTATCCAATCATAATTCTATTTGAATTAATTCTTAACCATGGCACTCAATGTTTAATTTCATAACAATCAATTCTTCATTGAAATAAAGAGAGGCTAAATAGATCACCAAGAGTAATCCAAAACCATATAAACCAAACATACTCAGAATATATTATTTCAATATCCATCACATTCTAACTCAATCCAAACACATATTTAATCTAAGTATATCTCTTCACTACTTAAATACTAACATTCCAAAGCCAATTCAAAAACCATAATATAAGAATATGAATATAGCTTAAATTAAAAAAATTAACTCTATTTCAAATCACACTAATATCCAAACAAGACATAGTCATAAGAATCAAATTCACATCCCTTATAATTCTTAAACTTGGTGGTAAGGAAATTAAAAAAATATCCCAGTCACAAAGACTAGTCTATGAAACACAAATAATAACCTATAACCACTTGACTACAATAATCTTATAATTGCATAGTCAGTCCATTGTATTCATACTAAATAAACATAATAAAATTTTATATGGAAAGATAAATAGGTTATAAAACCATAGATAAATCATCACATCAATTCCACAAAGTATACAACATACACACATTTATTCAACAATATCTAAGCTTATTTGAAATCAACTTCTTATAACTATTAATAGAATAAAATATAGATTTCAAAAGTCTCATTAATCTATGAAACCATCCAACACATTATTATTATTATTAATTTTACATTATGAATAAATTACACCTAGACTTCATTGACATTATAGTCCACCCTATGATGAATTTGAAAATCATTAACCAGTACCACATAATCATTTTGAATGTTCAAAAAAATGCATATATGTGTGTGTGTATTAAGAATGATTCAACTAGTAAAAGATTCAAAGAATACAACTTAAAATAAAAATTTACATGTTTCATAAAATCCATATATCTATTTGATGAATGGATGGCTATGAACAGGCATATGGAGCCGAGCTAGGGTAGCCGCACCCTAGCTCATTTTTTGTTCTGATCAATTATGTGTTGGAGGGGAAGGGAGGCGGTTTGCTTGCAGGGGGTGAGCACCATAGCTTAGGCTGTATTATTCCAATTTACAACTATTTTCTAACCTTTGTGCTATGAGATGTGATCTATGCGTACTTACAGGGCAGGGCACAGTGCAGGGGTGGGTGGGGCTGTCTGAAGTGCGCCCCCAGCTAGAGAGTACTTTTTGGCAAGTGCAGCCATGGCTGGGAGTATGCCTTCTAGGACTGATGCTGGATTCAGTTTCAGTGAAGTGTTTGGAATGAACTTGCCAAGATGAGAAATTCAGGGATATGAAAAAGCCCTCTTTTCTCAGAATTTGGATGCCAAGGAATTGAACTTGCCTAGAGGCTCCAAGATTACAAAGGTCAATGGATGTCTTGAGAGATGTAAAGAGAGACCAAAACTGGTAATTCTCTTTGAAATAATTGCTGAGGATGTAGAATACTTTTCTAATCATTCTTTGTTTTGTAAGTTTTTGGGGTTAAAAGTCTCTCTTCATTTCCTAAAAAGTTGGGCCCGAAGAGTTTGGGAACCAGAGGGGGAATTGGAGGTTACGATGCTTGCAAATAATTACTTCATGGTGATATTTCCCTATTTGGCTGACTATAATAGGGTCTTTAAAGGGGGGCCTTATTTTTATAACTAGGTGGGATTGTTTGTAAAATTGTGGCATGCTGACTTTAACCCCTCGGAGGAGCTCCCAAATAGAGTGTCAGTGTGGGTTCAATTGCCTAGACTTCCAATAAAATGTTGTCATGAGGACGTACTACATATGCTAGCATCAATGCTTGGTAGACCAGTTGGATCCTCTACACAAACATTAAGTAAGAAGGTGATGAACCTTTGCTTGTATTTGTGTGGAAGTTGATCTAAGTAAACCATTGATAGATGCAGTTGAGATGAGTGCAGGTTCATATTCCTGGGTACAGCAACTGGACTATGAAACTCTTCCATTCTGATCCCACATCTGCCATGAATATGGCCACCTAGTGTGTAGATGTCTGAAAGCCAAGCCAATGGATCAAAAAACCTTGCCTCCTTCTAATACCATTCCTAGTATTGACAAAGGGAAGAAGCCAGTAGTAGGAGAGAATAAGGATGTTGAGGGCTTTGTTCAGGTAAAAGCCCAAACTCGTAGCAGAGGATTGAAAATAACCTTAAGAGAATGATAAGAGGAGGATACATTCAAAAGGTTTGAGATTTTAGATGAGTTAGGGCAACATGAAATTATTTAGGAAGGGATCAATGCTAATCACTCTAAGGACGAGATAGGTTTGGAGATTGGACTTGTCAAGCCATTATGTACTATTCAAGAAGAATTTGCTATGCCTATGATCATGGATGGACTAGGGGGAGCGCAGTTGGCAAGGGAGTCAAATGCTAATTAAAGGAAGGGTGTTGAGAAGGTAGAGCCTGTGATATGGGCTATGATTTTTGAAGCAGATAAAATAAGGAAATCTACCCCTCACCTGGGCATCCTTCAGAAGGATGGGAAGAAGGGGGCTTTAGAGAAAAATGCTAAAATAGGACATAAGAAGGACCTAGAGAGGATTAAGATGATTGGGGAGAACTTGGTGGAGTCTGGAGTAGTTAAGACCTTGGACTCCCACTTCTTGACTCCCCCCAAATGATTGTTATTTCTTGGAATGTAAGGGGCCTGAACAGCGGCCCTAGACAAAAAGTTGTTCGGGAATTAGTGCAGAGACATTCTCTAGATGTTCTCTTTCTTCAAGAAACTAAAGTTACTATTGATTGTATGATGAATATGGCACCTAAGTTATGGAGGCAAGGCCATTGTCAATGTATTGGAGCACAGGGATCATCGGGGGGTGTGGCATGCCTATGGAACCCATGCAAGATCTAGCTGGTGTCCTAGATTTCATTCAGGTCCTCTCTATCTATGGCTTCTTGGTGCATTGAATTAGGGGAATTGGTTCTTTTCTCTAATGTTTATGCCTCAACAGACTTTCGTGGTAAGCTTGAAGTATGGAATAATATTCATGAGGTGCGTAGCTTGCTTCATTATTTACCTTGGATTATTGTTGGAGACTTTAATGCCATTCTAGATTTATCTGAGAAATGGGGAGGTATTATGAAAATCAAGCCCTCTTCCATTTTACCTAGAGACAATATCTCGACCCTTAATCTTGTTGACATAAAGCCCAGTAATGGCCACTTCACATGGAATAATAGAAGGTTGGGGGACAGTATCGTTGAATGACTTGACTATTTCATGGTGTCTTGTTTTTTGGTGGGGGGTCGTGGTCTTCCTGCTCTGAGATTCTTGATTGGCGGGGCTCGGATCACTGGCCCATAAATCTCACTATTTCCTCGGCTAGGATACCTCAGAGGCCACCTTTTAAATTCTAGCTTATGTGGCTAAGGGATCCTAACTTGTATGCATGTGTTGCTGATTGGTGGAAAATAGGTAGACAGAGATTTGGCACAGCAATGTATACCTTTGCCAAACTATTACAATTTGTCAAATATCAGCTAAAGCACTGGAACAGATTATGCTTCAAAAATATTTATCAAGAGAAAAATGTGGTGCAAACACAGTTGAATGAAGTAACCTGGATGATTAGAGAAGAGGGGGCATCTGAGTTTCTATTAAGAGAGGAAGCTAAAGCACTAAAAATTATGGAGGAATGGGAGCTGAGAGAGGAAATCTTCTGGAAGCAGAAGGTGCAAAATGTTTGGCTTCAAGAGGGAGATCAAAATATTGCATTTTTCTTTAACTTCATGAAAGCTAGGTAGCATGGAAATACCATTTCCTCATTGGTGATAGATAGGGGAGAAACCATTCATTCCACCCAGGGTATGTGTAATGAGGCAGAGCTATACTTTGCTTCATTATTCCAAGAGGAAGGGCAGGGAGAACTGGTGGCTGAGACTTAGGTTTTATCTTGTATTCCCTCTTTGGTCTCACTGGAAATGAATGAGCATCTTATGAGTGCCATTTCTATGGAGGAGGTCACGCGGACTATTTTCCAGATGTAAAAAGGTAAAGCGCTTAGGCCAGATGGATTTTTGATTGAATTTTTCCAGGAGTTTTGGGACATTATTAAAATTGATCTCTTGGCTATTTTTCAAGAATCTCAAAAGAATAAGCAAATGCTCAGGGCTCTAAACTTGACCTTCCTGGCTCTTATCCCTAAGGGGGAGGAGGTGGATCAGTTAAGTTAGTTTCATCCCATTTCCCTTTGCAATGTGATTTATAAAATTATCTCTAAGCTGATTGCTAACAAACTAAAGAGATGGCTTACATTGCTTATTTTTTAGGAGCAAAGTGGATTTGTGGAAGGTCGCCAAATCTTAGATGGCATGGTGGTGGCTACAGAGGCAATTCATTCGATGGCCAAGTCAAAATAAAAGGCTATCTTCATTAAGCTAGACATGAGTAAAGCTTATGACAAAGTCTGGTGGTCTTTCCTTCAGAAGGTTTTGAGGGCTTTTGGATTTAGTGAGGACTAGATACGCTGGGTCATGTGCTATGTGAATTTGACCTCCTTTTTGGTTTTGATTAATGGAGAGCATTCAAATGTATTTGGAGCATCTCATGGGCTATGGCAAGGTGACCCACTCTCTCCTTATCTATTTCTTCTTCTGGTTGAAGGTCTGGGATGGCTGATCAAAAGGAATGTGGAAGGGGGATATATTCAGGGCTGGCAGTGGGGTGGAGGTCTCCCAGCACTTTCTCACTTATAGATTATGGATGATGTAGCTTTGATGGGCATGGCAATTTTGAGAGAGGTGACTAATATGCGTAGAGACATGGATGTTTATCTTGAGGTGTTTGGATAGCTGATTAATGAGGGTAAGTCTTCAATTTATTTCTTCAATAGCCCACTTCCAATCCAATGAAGAATTGCTAATTTACTAAGGTTCCAAATTGGAAGTCTTCCTTTGCTATACCTGGGCATTCCTATCTCGACTGGGAGATAATCAAGGGAGACATGGCAGGGCCTTCTAGACAAGTTTTGGGCTAAGGTTAATCATTAGACTCATATCTGGCTGTCCTTTGTTGGCCAGATTTATCTACTTCAATTGGTGGTGCAGGCACTCCCCATATACAAGTGTATGGTCCAAGTAGCACCAGTGGGTTTTGTGAGAGACCTTGATTCCTTAGCAAGGCAATTTCTTTGGGCTGGCAATTTAGCAGCAACCAAATGGAGTCTCATCAAATGGGAGATAGTTTGCAGTCCAAAAAGGCTGGGAAGTTTGGGATTAAGACAGTTGATTCTCTCTAGTATGGCGTTGGCTATAAAGTTGTATTAGAGATGGTGTGTTGAACCAGACCAGCTATGGGCTAGAATTTTATCCCACAAGTACTTGGTAGGGATTCCTCAGAATGATACTCCTCAACATAGCTTGTCTGGGAAGGGGTCGGTGATTTGGGCTACGTTCAAGAAAGGGGTTGCACTCATCAAGTGTGGTTTGTTCTGGATATGCAAATATGGGATGGAGGCACAATTTTGGCAGGACTCCTGGGATGGTTTCCCACCCCTTGCTGTTTAATATCCTCATTTATAGACATTAGAGCAAAGATTTTTGGAGGCTGGTTGGTTTAGGGTGGATGATTTTAAGGTTTTTTCCCGTCAAGGGCAGGTGATAGAAGCGAGGTGGAAATCACCAGAGGAATGGCTGACTGTGGGACTGGAAGTGGAGTGCATTGAAATCCATTTCATTCTTATTGGACGTAGCTATAGCATCCTTTTGGGAAGGGATGTTCTAGCGTGGGCTCCCAATCCGAAAGGATCCTACATGGTGTCTTCGGGGTACCAAGCATTGATCTCTCATTAGTTGGATGGTGGGCAGGAAGTTCCCTGGTGGAAAAGAGTATGGAATAGCTTTTCTTGGCCAAAGTGTAACTGTTTCACTTGGATCGTGGCCTAGAACAAATGCTTGATGTGGGATAATATCTGCAAGAGAGGATTTGCCGACCCTTCGAGGTGTGTTTTATGTAGCAGTGAGGAGGAGGATTCTCAACATTTATTCTTCCAATGCCCCTTCTCAATGCAATTATGGCACTATTGGTGGGATGTGTGGAAATGCCAATGTGTTCATGCTTCCTCCTTGGCTGATTTTTGGGTGAGATTGGGCAAACTGCCATCACTGGCTTCATTTTTGCATGAGGTATGGTATGCTGGCCCAATTTTCCTTTTATGGTAGGTCTGGCTTGAAAGAAATCACAAGATTTTCTATGGAGAAAATTTAGGAGTTTAGCAGGTGTGGTCTAGAATATTGTGCATGGTCCAAGAAACCATTATAGTTAAGAGTGAGATTGCCCTGTGAATGGCTAAGAATGATGTTGAGGTTGCAGCGAGGCTGGGTGTTTAAGGAATTTCTTGGGTCTCGACATGTGTAAGGAAGGGTAGACAAGCGAATCAAAGAATGCAAAGGACGAGGAATTGGATGCTGTCTCTTATTGCTTTTTTGAAGCTTAATATGGATGGGTTGTCCCATGGGAATCCAGGCATGGCTGGGATTGGCGGGATTGGTAGGGACTTTACAGGTGCAGTGGTTTTGCTTTTTGTGGTTAACAAGGGAGTGGAGATAGTTACTGGATGGAAGGTTGGGTGATTTTACATGCCTTAAGGAGAGCTTATGAGTTATGATGGAGGAAAGTGATATGTGAGGCTGATTCTCAAGTTCTAGTTAATTTGCTTCTTGAGAAGAAAACCTCTGATGTTTGTTGGCAATTGTCAGTGATTGTTCAACAAATTCTTCAGGTCAGTTATTGTATGGATTCTATGATTTTTGCCCATATTCCTAGGGAATGGAATAGAGCGGCTGATTGCTTAGCTAGATGGGGATCAGAGGGTTTTAAAGATCGGAAGTTGGATGGATGGGATCAATGCCTCAAGCACTTTGCCAGAATCTGGAGAGGATTTTGGCAAAGGATGTGAGAGGCACTGGAATGTAATTTTCTTATTCTTGTGGTTTTTGTGGTTTTTTTGGTTCCTGAGGTGTTGGCCTCAGGCGGCTTTGTACTTTGGTTTTCCTTGATTTAATAAAGTTTTTATCCCTCTTTTTATTTTAAAGAAAATCCATATATCTATTTAAATGAAATAACTATATCTAATATTTATAGTAATGCATAATCCATATATAGGAAACCTAAATACATAAGCTTCATTCCAATAGTACTATACAACCAAGTACAATAGTAGGATTACATTCTATGAAGAATAAGGGTTATGAATCCAAATAATAGTGAGATAAAGCCCAACTTTCTAACCCTTTGATCCCTCCATAGATTTCCCTAACCACCCCCAACCATCAACTTGATGGTGGAGTCAATTTTTCAAGTTAGTGGCATAACACAAGATTTTTTGAACCACATAACATACAATTAAGAAATAACTCTAACCACTTGAAAACATAAGGTCAAACCCTAATATTAATCCTTGAGATGGTTAATACCTTATGTTATACCATATCCCAACCATGAACCTTATTGTTCATTTCTTTTTAAATATTGTTTGGCTAAATCATAAAACCTAGAATAGACAAAAATCCATTGAAAGAACTCACTTCAACCTAGTACCCAAAACAAGCTCATTGATTCACAATAAATAAAATAAACACAATGCAAAAAATTTGAAACTCATTCCTTAAATCATAAAAAAAATCAATAATTTTACTTGCTTTCTTAATATACAATGGTGGTCTTTACCCCATCCTTCCATAATAGAGAACAATATAGTTATACCTCTTTTTTCCAACATCCCTTGTGTATGTTTTTAGTCCTCCCTCTTGTGTAAAGATGACTCAAAAAACCCTCAAATGGTCTGCCACTCTCCCCTAAGAATAACTCGACCAATGAAGAAACATAATGGAGTCAATAACTCTATGTTCCCCCACATCTCCATTTCTCTTAAAGAAAATGGTAGAAAAAAAGACTTCAACACCAAACACTTCCCTAGTCGAGTCATCAAGTCCTGTGGTTTAAGAAATGGTGGAGCAATTTTTGTACAATTCATGGTGGTAATCAGGGTTACTTCCAGTCACTAAGCTTCACAAAAACTCCTTGAAAAACTAAAAACATTTGAATACTTGACTACAACCAAATGAAAACCAAAACCTAAGTCAAGCCTAAAATCATTGCCATGTAAAAAAAATTATGCCAATACCATTGATTACCAAAAGTAATCTAATGCTTCAAGAGTCTAAGGTCTAAGTTACCCATTATTATCATCATAACACCTAGCTAACAATAACCCCAAGGTGCCTCTCTAAGACAAAAATGTTAAGACTAAAAAACCATAAAAATCAAGTGCAAAAACAAAACAACAAGACTTCATATGTTTCTAAAGTGATAAAAATTAACACTAGAAAAAATATGCTTGCTAAAGACTAATAAATCTTTTTATAACTTGTGAATCAATCAAATGACACCAAGTTTATCCATCCCTTATTACCATTTAATTTAACATATAAGGTAAGTTAAGCTCGATCCAACATAGACAACCCATTTAAAATATGGTTAAGTCAAAATAACAAGAGTAGTCAAAAGTGACTAAATGAAAAATTAAACTAAAAGTGAATAGTAAGAGATTAAACATGCAAACCAAGAACACAACTCAATAAAATAAGATGAATTCAAATGAACACCACACTTGGATTTTTCGGAAACTCATGTCTTAGTTTTTATTGTTAGATCAACAACCTATTACCACATGTCCAAACCTATCAACTTGACTCCATGATCAAATTTAGATAAATAATAATACCTATTATCACAGAAGATGACATCAATAGTGCAAACACCTAAATTTGGCTACAAATGACCTCCAACTAGGATTTTCACCAATGTCCACCTAAAGTGCATAATTTGGCCTAAAACACTAAAATTGAATTAAATGAGTTTAAATTGATATATTAAAGTGCCAACTTTGGCTAGAGTATCATTAAATAGGGTAGTGTAATTTATGGGCTAGCTAACTTTGATCAGATCATTTCATGTCAAATTGTTAATTTTTCACCTAGGTGCCCTAGATTTCTCTTTTCTATCAAATATCTTGCACGAGACATGTGCCTTTGTTATTTGGTGTTGGTAACATCTTAAATGGGATAACAGATCCAACGCATCTGACATCACATTCTAATTTCAATCCACTCAAATTTTGGACAAATAATAAGGCATTCTGATCAATTTGAGTAATTTGTGCACAAAGTGCTTAATCATGATTAAGAGCTAATTAAACCAAATTAGGGCCTAATTAAGAATTACATGGAAACTTGTTGAATACTTATTTTTAGAAATGAATATTAAATATCTGCATTATTAGGTGACATCATTTCTTGGGAAGACATCCCTAGGCCATAAATGCATAAAATATCAAGGTTAACCCCTCTCATGCCTCATCAATGCCTCTCATGCCTCTTAAATGCCCCTCTATCTCAAATATTGATGAGCCTATTTATGGATTTTTAATTACATAATTGGATTAATCCTTAGCCACACATCTCAATCTTGAGATGGATAGTTTAGGTTTATTCTATCCATTTTTAAAAATCTATAAATAAGAGGCCTTTCCACATGAATGTTAAGCTTAACTTGTGCATAGTTACCATGCCAAATTGATTCCAAAGAGATCTCACATGCCAAAGTTATGATGCCAAAATATTGAAGCCAAAGCCAAGCAAGGTGCCAAGGAGAGATGGAGGTAGTCAAGCTTCCATTGATGTAGACTTCATGATCACAAACCGATCAAGCCACTACAACAAGTAATTTGGAGCATCCAAGGAAGGTGAAGGATTCTTATTTTTCCTTACTTTTTAGTTGTGCTTTTAATTTGTTTTTGTTATTAAGCTCACCCTAGTAACTAGGCATGAAGGTGTTAATTTAGTATGATTTTGATTTGATTTATCCACTAACATACTACTAATCTCCCCTTAATCATCAAATTCTTAGTTCACATAATGGCATGCACTGTGGGGCTATCTTCATGAGAGCACAACCCACAAACTTTTTTGTATTTCATAGTTTTAATTTTTTTTTTGTTGTTTTTGCTTTGAGTAAAAACGGTCAATAAAGAATTCATAAATTTTTATTTACTTAATATTTTTTCCTAAGTTTTTTTATTCATATATCTAAATATTTCATTGATATTCTCTAAAAATTTCACAAAAAAAAATCTTTATATTTTGTAATTTATAGCTATTTTAGTAACTTTCACTTTCTATTTTTTATTTTTTTGGTAAAAATGGTTAAAATAGTATTGATAAAAACATTTATTGATTTTTTGGACTTCAAAATTTTTATATATGTGATCCCTGGAGATATTTACAACTTCTCAAATTTTTGTGGCAAACTAATCTTTATTTTAAAAGTTGTGTTAAAAATACTAACTATAGGTTTTTATATTTTATGTGCAGACTTTTATGTATTATGTGTTATATTTTATTTTTATCCTTATAATTTGTTGTTTGAAAGTGTTCATATATTTATTATTATTTTTTTAATATTTTTTTTAGATTTGTGCTAACATTTTCTAACCTGACATATTTGCTTTTGGGGTGATGCCTCAAAGATAGACAGATAACTGATGGACTTGAAATTTGTTAAAACATGCTATTAAGACATCTTTGGCATGCTTTTAAAATGAATTAGGAATCTTGTTTTTGGTTCTTAATAAAACATGTAGGTGCTTAAGTGAATGTTTTGATAAGTTAGGCTTTCAAATTTATAACTTAATACCAAGGGGTCAAAAGAACACCACCGCATCTTTCATTTGGGTTTTAAAATTGAACACACTTGTCAATTCTTATTTTCAATGGTTGTTTAATTTTAAAAAAATATATAAAAGAGAAGGTTTGTACATTTATACTCTTCCATTTTTCCCCTTTAGGGAACCCTTGGAATCAAAATTTCAATCCTTATTACAAAAATCCTAGTCCAAGGTTTAGAAATAATATCATCTAAAGCACTCTCCAAAAAATCATCATAGTTTAGGTGACTTTGAAAATGACCCTAAAGTCTTTCTTTTTATTTCTTTCATTTCATTGCATCTTGGCTTGCTAGAGGGATGTCATTACCTCCCATGATTTTTTTAGGAAATCTTTGACCCAGGGTTTCATCTCCCAACATTTACTTCACCCACTCTCACTAGGATCGAAAGGTTTGAGTGGTTAAACCACCTTCTAGTGATAGAGTTACACACGAGACATATTTGCACTTTAGACATCACACTATAGTAAGCAAACAATAAGATGTAATGGTTGAAAAAATGACTATACCTTTTTACAACAAGCCAAATTCCATGAACACACAATTTCCATGCTTTTTTTTTGCATCATTTGACGTGAAAGTCATTGTGCAATTGATTCCCCTAGAAATGTTTGAAACTTGATAGTTTAGTTGACCCCACTTTGCCATACCTTGTCAGTTAGACTTAAGACATTTTTTTTATCATTTTGGTTTTAGTTTGTGTCTAAAACTACTTTTTAACTCAATAAACTTAACCAAAACACATGGTCCTCATTTTCCTTTGAAAAAAGAGGTGTTATGATGCTCGCGTAAATCATCACTTTGCCTTGTTCAAAGTTCACCAAAACTTGGAGTCATATCATCCAATTTAGCATAGTTATGCTACCCAATTGAGTCTAGACCTTTGCCAAATTTTGTTTAAGTCCTTTATTTATGATCTAAATTCAAAATTGCATCTTCATAAGTTCATAGGGTTGATGTGTTAAGTGGGTTCACCATTTGCACTAAACTTGAGGGAACTTAGGTTCAATTTCTAGTTTGGGCTAAAGGCCATTTAAGACTCATGATCTTTATCACTACTCGATAGAATTAAGTCATTTTGTACTAAACACTTTCACTTTGAATCTATGCACTACAACATTTTGAGTCAAGAAAGGTAGTGTTATGCTATCAAATTTGTGTAAAACTATCTTTACCTTAGAGAGTTTTTTAAAACAAGCATTTTGTCACATCTTTTGAGTATTCTAGCATTTTTATGCTACCCAAAACATTTCAAAAATTATTTCATAGTCCCTCTTGCATAGAGTTCAAATTTGTTCCTACATTTTCAAGCCAATCTGAGTGAACCTTTTTGAACCTTTGTCTAGCATAGTTACGCCATTCACTTTTGTCTAGCTTATTTGTCAAAGGAACTAAGTTTTATACCATTATATGTGAGAAAACAAACTATCTCTAAAGTGCCTTTTGTTTCATACCTTATACCTAATTTATCAAGTCCATGTCCCAAAATTAAATGCCTAGTATTTTTTAGAAGTGTTTCAAATCCATTAGATTAGAAATTTCATCTATTTCAAAGTCTAGCTTTTGATGCCATTTGGCCAAGAGTCCTAGCGCATGCCTTGTTTTAGCCTAGCTTTTGACGTCGCATTTGGCCAACATACCTAACAACTTTTAATTTCCTAGATTATACTAATTTGAAATACTTTGACCTTAGAATTTTTCATTTTGATTTTTAGTTCATTTACTTAATCTTTTTTATGTAAGACGTGTAACTTTAGACACTTAACATTAGCTTGTGTTATCATAAATCTTTGCATAAACCTTTTGATCCTTTTGATGAATCTAGACCAAGTTAGAACATCATATTTTTTTAGACAATGTCTTTTTAAATTTTGAAGACCTCCCTTTGTCATAAAGCATTGACTATGAATCCCAACATGTACTCATATACTCGTAGTGGACTCATGTACAATTTGGGGATCAGTAATGTGGTTGCACAAGAAGAAATGGTGCAAGATCACTACATGGATAATATTGATTATGAGATGATATTTATCCCTCTTATAATACTCAATTAGGAGCACAAATCCAAGATCCATTAGCTAACTATTTGGTTAATACACCACCTTATTCAAAACAAGTTGCATAATATCTAGCTACAATACTCACAGCTACTAAACCATTTCCTCAACAATCATGATTTAATAATACACATTACATGTATGATCCATTTTTTTTTAGAATCATTTGTTGGAGAACAAAGATGAGATTTTGTTTGAGCCATAAAGGTAGGAGCCAAGTTTCCAGTAGACTTCCCCCATGAAAATTTACCAAGCTTAGTAAGAATGCTCCATAACATAATTTATGATCAACAAGCTTCTTTTAGAAATCATTTGGCTCTAGTCCAAACAACATATAAAGACCCTAATCAAAAACATCATGGAAGATCACTTTAACCAAATGTAGATAGCATATCAAACCTACCTAAATCTAGCACGTAACTTTAATCAAATGACCATGGTGAATAAACCTCTTATTGACTTAGTTCCTTCAACAGGAGTTTTGATAGAGTTAATTGGTCACAACAATCAGAATTTAGACCCATTCACATAAAACACTTTAGTAGAAAACTTGTTGTATATGCCAATTATTGAAGAAGTGTCTTTTTCTTCTACATAGAATAATGAACAAAATATAGTAGACAATATGCAAGCAACATCCAATCCAAATCAAAGTGGTACTAACATAGAAATAACTAGTCAAAAACATGTGCCTATAGTTAATACCATGAGTGGATCATCATACTAAGGGATAAGAGCTTCTGCACCCCAACCTTTACCACCTAATTCCCAACCTCAACTTTCTACTTCATCAAGTGTGCAACCAACAAGATTAGGTAGTCAACCAACAATCAATGTCATGTCTCAAACACTAAATGCGATGAATCCTACTCCTCAAAAGTGATAAGTAGTATTCCATAATAGCAAGCATAATCTAGTGTACCAATGCAATAGAGGCTGAATATATTGCCACCTTAACAAGGGGCAACTAATGTTCTACCTTATCAAATAGTGGAAAATATACCTCCCCAATCATAGACTAGTGTACCAATCCAAAACCAAATGATGACTAGCCAAAAACATGTAAAATTTGTCAGTGATAGATGTTAAATCTTGATTTCACTTCCCACCAAGGATTCATGTAATAAGGAGGCTCCCATGTTTCTCAATTACCTACTAGACAACAATCAGTTCAAAATATGGCTAAAGTTTAGAGACAATGTCTTGGTCCATAAGTTCCCACTCAACAACATGGTTTGATTAGTTGGTAGCATATCCCTTTTCAACCATATCAGGCACAATATAGTTATATCCCTCCATCCCAATCACAAAATCAGCCAAGTCCAACCTTCATAGCCAACCCAAACTAGAATATCACACAACCAAATGTGTAATTTCGATTACATCCTAATCCACGTATGCAAATTCCTAGTCTATTTCCCAACCAAACCAATACACCCCAATAAATATCTCTATCATACCGTGGTCAAAGTGTCCCACTTGTGACCTCCCAACCATCTACCCAAACCAATATTCTCCCTTAAACCAATGTTCCTTTCAGTTTCCTATCCCAAGAATTATAACAAATGAAGGATGTAATTGTTTCCATTCAGGATAGGAAATAGACTAAAAAATTTAAGTTGGATTATGTGTGTTCTTATCTATTCAACATGGAATATTTGTAGATACCATTTCCTCCAAAGTATGAACCATATAAATTTGACAAATACAAAGAGAAAGGTGACCCTAAGGCCCATTTAACTAAGTTTTTTATTGCATGCTATCCAGTGGCATATAGTGATATATACCTTTTATTATTATTTCCAAGGAGCTTGGCTAGACAAGCCTTACAGTGATTCTTAAAGTTGCCCAAGAATTTAGTAATAGATTTTGATGATCTTTTTGATAAGTTTGTGCAACACTTTTCGTATAATCTCAAACATGAGTTTTCATTGGTTGACTTGACACAAGTAAAACAAAAAAATTGGTGAGAGTTTTGCAAGTTATCTATAGCGATGGAAAGCTCTTGCAAGTCGATTCACCCATATTTTACTAGATAAACAATTAGCTATTGTGTTTACTAAAAATTTTCATAGTGAGATCACTTATCATCTGGAACTACAATGTGCACATACTTTCAAGGAGATCATCGACAAAGGCTTGTTGATTGAGTAAGCCCTTATTAATAAAGGGATTATCAAGATTACTTCAACTAATCAGAATCAAGGTACCAATATGGGAAGTGGCCAAAACTAACATTCAATCCAAGCGTAAGTATCATAACCAGCATAGGCCAATAACCAAGATAGACCAAATAAATTCAACCATAATAAGAATGTTGTGGGAAATGGATTAATTGAGTTACATCGTGTCCAAACAATGCAAACATCATTTGTACCACCTTTTTAGCTTACTCCTACCCAAAAATCTCTCCAACCAATGTTTCAAGCATAGCAACCAAGACGTGCATAATAAATGCAAAAACCTTTACCATTGCAAACCCCTCCTCTAAGAAGAATTGTGTCTACTCATCATGTCTTTAGTGACTTGGGAAAGCCTATTGAGTCTATATTTTTCAAACTTGCTACTACTAATCTGATTATTTGACCTATACCAAAGAATTATTTGCAATGCATTCTTTATCCTAATTAGTACCATGAAAATGAATTTTATGAATATCAACGGGTCAATGGGCATAATCTACAAAGATGTGTGCAAATCAAGCATTTGATTGAGAATATGTTTGATAATGGAGAGATAACATTGGATAACAGTGCTTCCACCTCTAATCAAACTCTTGGGATTTATCGAAACCCCTTTCCCCAACATAACACCCAGCAACAACATAACAATTAGCAACAACAACAACGACACTAACTAATGCAACAACAAAATCAATAGTATCAAAATCAAAGGCCAAACTAGTAGAATTAGTAGAATCAATAGTAGAACCCACAACATTAGAATAATGGACAAAACCAAGGTTATAACGATAACAACCAACAAACCTACCATGTAGTTACACATGACTACAATAGGGTTGTCGGTCATATTGCAAGGGGTAGTGTTAATAACATCTCCATTAATTCTAGACTAAGTACTAATCAATCTAGACCATTGCTAAATAATTCCACTCAACCAAATTACATGGATAATCCTTTTTTGACCTAGGACTACACATAGGTGAACCATAAAATTGGGGCTTTCACTTTTGGACCTTATCCTGATAACTCACCCTTGCCACATGACCACATACAAGGTACCAACAACTGAGACTTGTCCTATCTAATCCTACACTATTCCTAGCATTTGTTAGCAATCATGGTCTAGCATCTAATCCTAATTGTGCAATCATAACTTGAAGGTCAAATATTATTATCCCAAGCCCACAACCATCTGCTACTTTTCCTGTTATCCAACCAACCATTCATCATTGACCGAGACAAGAAGTTTGATATTGTGGAATAATTGCAAAAGACACTAGCACAAATTTCTATTTTAGATTTTTTGTGAGTGTCAATAATCCATAAGAACATTTTGAATGAGTTTTTAACCCAATCCACTATTTCTAGTGACATATCCCCTGATAAATTTCAAGTTTTAGTTAGACACCTAGCTCCAGCCCAATAAGTCACATTCAACCATAGTGATATGTCTTCCCTTGGCCCACTCCATAATAATCCATTGTATATATAATTTTATATAAAGCAATATAAAGTGAAATTTGTCCTTATAGATAATGGATTAGGCCTCAACATAGTGTCTCTAAAGCTTATCAAGCTTCTTGGGTACACAATGGTAAATCTCTAACCAAAAATGATAACTATCAAAGCCTATGATAATCAGGAGAGAGAATCACAAGGCACCATTAGCTTACTAGTTATCATTGGGCCTTTGACCCATGATACACTTTTCCATATACTTGATCTTGAGCTATCATATAATATGCTTCTAAAAAGGCCTTGGTTACATGAGATTCATGCAGTCTTGTCAATGTTTCACCAATGTATCAAGTTCTCTCACTTAGGGATGGAAGAAATATTCTAGGAGATTTTCACCCATATGAGCACTGTAAACATCTTGAGGCCAAGTTTCAAATATATAATTACCAATACAACATAAATCTAAGTTCCAAGTAGTATAAAGGAAAGGCCATACTTATTGATTCTCCATAGGATAATTGCATAGATCCCAATACCTTGGATTCCCTTTCCCACATGTTGCCTCTTGAAGCTTCCAATCATTTTATTATTTTAGCTAATGGCCCAAGGGAGTATGTGACCCATGATACCTTTCATATTGCTAATCTTCCTCAGGATCCCAAAACCTTTGGAAGACCTAAAGTCACCCCACATATGCATTAGCAACAAAAAGTTAAAGATAAACTTCATAATCTAAGACCAGTCATATTCATACTAGCATCTAGCTAAGAACAAAACCCCCTCAAAGGAGATGAATCATGTTCATACAATGACAAATTTCTTAATTGTTACAAGAGCACCAAGTATCCTATTCCCAATATAATCATTGAACATCAAGATTTTGAAGGAAGAGGCCTTAGACTAAATCAACAAGGAACCATTGAGCCAATTTATATGACTAAGTACAAAAGACCTTATGGACTTGGATTTAAACCACCTGGGGGTGACCCCACATATCTTATTCAAGTTCCATCACTAATGGCTAGTGATGATGATCTTGATAGTGAAGCAGAGTCTGATCACAGCCTCACCTTTGATGACCTAGTTGAGACTAACCTATTTGATAATAATGTCATTTATACCCTTACCCCAATCATTCATCACAACCCATTGCCATTATACTATCCCCAACTAATATATTGGGACCAACAAGAATCCAATTTACCAATTGATGAGTTTTAGAATGATGAGGTGTTCTATGACTTTTTAGGCCTTAGAGACAACATTCCATTAGGAGATCATAAATCAGGATTCTCAATTACATTAGATCCTGAAGCCTATTTTGGAGAGCAGGTGAACACCCATAGCTAAAAATAAATAAATAAAACATTGAGGTCCCCAAGTGAAAACCCCTTTGAGGTGATTTTTGACCAGGAAAATGTAAAGATAAAGGCCAGTCTAGTGGTGAAAACCTGTTTCAGGTTCCATTAGATGGGGGTGTCCATTCTTCTTTGAATTTAGATCAAGAGACCACCAATGATGAAATTGCCTATGGATTTGAGTTAAATTTTGAATTACAACAAGTGTGTGATTGAATTCTTCAATAAATTTTGATTGTTTTTGTCACATGGACAAATTTCCCATTGGGGGACTTAGATTCATTATGGCTAGGACAAGTTGAAGAGCAAGTCCAAATAGAGGACTCTAATATAGTCCAATAGTTTAAGTCTTTGTCTACTATCCTAGAAGATAGTTCAACCCTTCTAGTTGAAGATACAATAGAGGTAAACATTAAGACTCCATCAAACCTAAAATGGATAAAATTAGGTGCATCCCTCAATGAGGAAGAATGTGAAGTCTTTACAACTCTATTGAGAGAATTTATAGATATATTTGCATGGACATATTCTGACATGTCAGGTTTGGACTTTTCCTTGGTTTCGCACCACCTTGTGGTCAATCTTGATACCAAATTGGTAAAATAAAATCTAGGTAAGATGCATCCTCACATTTTTGTCTTTGTAAAGAAAGAGTTGAAAAAAATCTTAGAAGTAGGATGTATCCAATCCATTGACTACTCAGAATGGATATCTAATATTGTATTTGTTAGTAAAAAGCCT
Organism: Torreya grandis; assembly: GCA_037957365.1. Taxonomy (NCBI): domain Eukaryota; kingdom Viridiplantae; phylum Streptophyta; class Pinopsida; order Cupressales; family Taxaceae; genus Torreya; species Torreya grandis. The sequence continues at coordinate 1,089,520 of JARHVA010002610.1, forward strand.
GAAGGAATCAAAATCTATACTAATTTTTGAGACATCAACAAAGCTTGTCCTAAGGATGAATTTCCATTGCCTTATATTGACATGATCATTGAATCCATAGTAGGTTAGAAAATTCTTTCACTCATGGATAGTTTTTTAGGATACAACTAGATCTGAATAGTACCAAAAGACCAACCTAAAATAGCATTCATCACTCAATGGGAAATATTTTATTATTAGGTAATGTTGTTTGGTCTTAAAAATGTTAGATCTACATATTAAAGGGCCATGACCATTATATTCCATGATATGATGCATGATATTGTTGAAGACTATGTCGATGATATATTAGGAAAATCTAAGACCAAGGCTAACCATCTAGCAGTGCTACGTAGGATATTTGAAAGACTACAAGAGTACAAAGTCAAACTAAATCCAAATAAATGTGTGTTTGGCATAACCTTAGATAAATTACTTGGCTTTATCATGTCTCATAGAGGCATTGAATTCGATCCAACCAAAGTTCATGCTATAATCGAGATGCCACCACCAACCAATTTGAAGCATCTCTGTAGTTTGCAGGGTAAGATCTAGTCAATTTGATGCTTCATCTCTTAGTTAGTGTATAAGTGTCATCCATTTATACATATTCTAAATAAGGGGGTTGTATTTCATTGGGATGATCATTGTCAAACAACTTTTCAACAACTCAAGGACTATCTAGCTAATCCACCTATTTTGTTACCTCCTATGCCAAGAAAGTCATTCTTGTTGTATCTATCAACTACTAATGATGCCTTGGGGTAACTTTTAGCTCAACATGATAACAATGGAAAAGATCATGTAGTTTAATACTTATTTTTTACCTTGGTCACATATGAACATAACTATACACCTATTGAAAAAGCTTGTCTAGCCATGGTCTTCATAGCTCAAAAATTGCACCATTGCATGTTGAACAATAAGACCATGGTCATTTCAAAATTAGATCCACTCAAGTATCTACTATCTAAAATAGCTTTACAAGGTAGAATGGCCAAATTTATCATGCTTCTTAGTGAGTTTGACATAGATTATGTTAATCAAAAGGCAATCAAGGGATAAGTCCTTGTAGATCAACTTGTTGAAGCACCCCTTGTAGACATAAATCCACTCACATTTCAATTTCTTGATGAATCCATAATGAATATTATTGACACACCTCTTGAGGAGTAGCATTAGAAGCTATATTTTGATGGTTCATTTATTGCACATGGATTAAGGGCAAGCCTCTTATTTATTACACCATAGGGGGATATAATCCCTAAATCATTCAAAATCGATTTTCCTTATACAAACAACATGGACAAGTATGAAGCACTTGTCATAGTAATTCGATATGTAGTACACTAGAACATATCTCATCTCTAAGTTTATGGTGATTCTTAGTTAATCATCAATTAGGTCACAAACCATTTCCAAACCAAAGATGATAAGTCAGTTCCATATAAGGCTATGATCGATACCCTAAAACAAAAAATTGAAAATATCCAATTTGATCATATACCAAGGGCTAATAATAGAACTATAGATTCTATGGATACTATCAGCTCTCTGATTTGACAAACAAAGCTAGAAAATATCAATTCCTTGTTGAAAACTTATTCACACTAGCTCATGAACCTTCAACCATTGTAATGATTTGTGATATTATTGGTACTAATTCTATTTGGTACTCGAACCTTTAAAACTACCTTCATGACCAAGTTCTACCACCTAACCTATCTCAAAAACAAACCAAATCCTTTATTCATCATTCCACTCATTATACTCTACTTGGATCCACCCTTTACCACCATAGTTTTGATGGAACTCTGCTTTGTTGTTTAACTTTGGTAGAGTCTACACTAGCATTAAGAGAAGTTCATGAAGGAGTATGTGGAGCTCATTCTAGCATGGTAGTCCTATCCAAAAATATCTTATGTACTAACTATTATTGGCCCATGATGGATGTAGATGTAGTTGCATATGTAAAAAAGTGTGACAAATGTCAACAGCATGCTAATTTGATTCATGCCCTAGCATAAACTCTGAAACTAATAGTGACAACATGGCCATTTGAAATATGGGGACTCGACCTCATTGGGAAAATCAATCCCACTTCATCTGATAGCCATAAAAATAACCTTACCACCATTGATTATTTAAGTGAGTTGAAGCTATACCCCTCACCTACGTGAATGGAAAGCAAATCTCTAAATTCATCTTCAACCATCTCATTTTATGCTATGATATCCCCTCCAACATTATATCTGATAATGGAAGATCATTCAAGAACAAGGATTTTGATAAGCTATGTATAATATAACATCACACAACATTTTTCTACAACATATTACCCTCAAGATAATGGCTAGGCTGAAGCATCAAACAAAACTATTATCAATATTCTATAAAATATTGTCAATAATACCACTCATGATTAGCACCTTCAGATATTCCCCACCCTTTGGGCATATCCTACCAATCACTGTACCCTACAAGAGCCACTCCATATTCACTTTTTTATGGTACCAAATCTATTCTTCCCATTGAGGTCAAGTTACCTTCACTGTGCATATCTTTCAAGCATGCCCTAGATGATCATGACTATCGAGTAACCTACTTAAAAAAGCTAGACCTACTTGATGAAAAATGCATAACTATACTCAACAATCTTTAGGCATATCAAAATTGACTCAAAGGCCTCTAAAATCAATGTGTCAAGTATAGAACATTTGAACTTGGTGATCTTGTTCTTAAAGAAAACCAAAAAAATACCACAACTGAGAAGAAACATAAAAGTAAATTCAAACCAAACTAGATAGGGCCTTTCATCATTACTTTAGATTATGTATCAAGAGCATACGGGGACACCACACTAGATGGAAATGAACTTCTTGCACTGATGAATATTATTCAACTTAAGTGGTACTATGCTTGAGCACTAGGGTGTATTACCTATAAGGATCATTTTAGTTGTGCCATTTTATCACTATTCTTCTTTGTCTAAATATCATACTTGTCATTCCTCTTATCCCATTACATCCCCTTTATCATTCCATTCTATCAACCAAACATGTTCTGAATCCTATCTACCTAGCCTATTTGACTTTGGTTTCACCATTGGTTGCACCTTTTCAGCACCAAGGAATTTGATCAGTTTCAATAGTTATTTCAAGTACTTCAAAGAGAGATCATATTTTGGAGTAGTATGATAGAAGTTTTGGTAGGCACATCATTTATTTTTCCTTTTTTATCATCAGTCTTGCTACTAATTATAACCACCTTTGGGAAAATTAATACCATTGATCTATGTCATTATATCTTAGTTATAACTGTCTATGGGCAAACTAGGGGCAACATTTGTTTATTAAGCCTTGATGTACCAACTTGCCATTTCCTATGACATAATATGCCTTTTTACCAACTATGTCTATTTTGTTTAAATTAATGGCTAGGTTAGTTGAGTTCCTCTGTTGTAAAAGTGAAACTATAGTGACTTGAGGTTTTACTTTGGGACTATGTAGGCAGTGCTCAATACTTGTTGAGGTCAGCTCAGTCACCCTTTCCACCATGCTCTCACCATTTTGTGAGCAACTTAAATTTAAATACTCTCACCATTTTTTGAGCAACCTAAGTTTGGACACTCTCACAATTTTGTGAGTAACCTAAGTTTGAATGGTCTCACTATTTTATGAGCAACCTAAGTTTGAATGCTCTCATCATTCTATGAGCTTGAACCATTTAATGTCTCATCATTCTTGATCGAGTTAAGATACTTTAAAAATTATAAAAATATTTGTAAAATCATTAGAAAAAACCAAAAACATTGACCACTTCTTTGCCTTAAGGATAAATGGAAACCCTTACTAAGTTGCAAGTAAAATCACTTGTTTCTTAGTTTCCCCATCCTTTTTGGCCTTGTGCTCTCATGCACTTGTCATTTTTCAAGACCATTCCTATTCTTTTACCACATCTATTCTATTTGTTTTAATCAATTATCACATTCTTTCCATTCCCTAGGAGAACTACATTTAGCTTGAAGTTTTTTATTGGATATTACATCCATGGAACTATGTAGGTAACACAAACTTGCCTAGTGCATATGGAGATAGCTCAGCCACCCCCTTCCTTTTCTTCTATTCCCCCATTTTGTTCATTTGTTAATTTGTCACCTATTTTCTAAGGGAAATGTTGATATGGTTTCTATTGTGTTGTTTGTTTTTTATCTTTGCTTATTTTGTTTATTTGTCTACCTATTTATTTGCTTTTAGCACTGTTACCTTGATTTGGTTTATGTGTGTTCATTAGGTGATTCCTTTCCCACACTTATACTTGATTCCATCTATATTCATTTGTTTACATTGTCATCATGGTTTCTATCATTAGTGCATTGTTTTCTATTAAGTGTTAGATTATGGGAGTCAGTTCTCATGCATATTTTGGCCAAGTCCTCATGATGTTATACCATGATGCCTACCAACACATGCTAAAACAAACCTCAGCTTCAAGAAGTATATTTAGCAATGATGGCATCAACATCTCTTTGACACCAACATCCATATTTAATTCCAATCATATCCTAAATTGAGTAATTAACCACAAAATAATTTCAACCTTTATTAGTTCAAATGAGCATCTCCCTACTAGTAGGTTGTTCTAATTCATCATTACCCTCTATGTTAAGTTATCATCATCCTCAGCCATGTTTATCATGTTTTCCATAATCGAGGTCTAATGATTATAATTGTTTATGGGCAAATCATTGTACACCATCCCACCTACATTTTTCAATTATTATAACCACCTTTGGGCAAATCATTGTGTTCTCACCAAATTTACTTTTCTCACCCAAATAGGGGCATGTGGTTATTTTGTTTATCTACCCTAACTAGGGCAGCATTATCTTGTTTGTTTGTCCTAACTAGAGCAGCCCCATCTTCTCAATGATTATAACCACCTTTGGGCAAATCATTATGTTATCATACCATGTTGCCACTATCAGGGTACAATACTTATAACCACCTTTGGGAAAACCATTGTACACCATCCCACTTGCATTCTTAGTTATTTTGATTACTTTTTCAAAATTATTGTGTTTTCACCCCATCATCTTTCCTTTCTTTGGTCGCCTCATTTTGCTTCTTATCAAGGGACCGTTTGTCAACCTACTTTAGCCAACCGTTCTCTTGAGGGGGCATCATACAATTAGTTTATCATCATTGTAGTTGTAGGCATATAAGACCTTTTCATTATTTGAGAAGGCAGTAATGTGTTTATAGCTTGTAATGCCTTCCCAAATAAGGGTAAACTATAGACACCTAAATCTAGCCACCAATGACCTCTAACTAGGATTTTGACCAATTTCCATCTAAAGTGCACAATTTGGCCTAAAAACACTAAAATGTATTAAATGAGTTGAATTGATATATTCAAATTCTGATTTTGGCTAGAGTATCATTAAATGGGGTAGTGAAATTTATGGGCTAGATAACTTTGATCAGATCATTTTGAGTCAAATTGCTAATTTTGCACCTAGGTGCCCTAGATTGCTCTTTTTTGTCAAATCTCTTACACAAGGCATGTGCCTTTGTTATTTGGTTTTGGTAACATCCTAAATAGGATAACAGATCCAACACATCTAACATCACATTCTAATTCTAATCTAGTCAAATTTTGGACTAATAACAAGTCATTTTGATCAATTTGAGTAATTTGTGCACAAAGTGCTTAATCATGCTTAAGAGCTAATTAAACAAAATTAGGGCCTAATTAATAATTCCATGAAAAAATTTTGAATACTTATTTTTAGAAATGAATATTGAATATCTGAATCATTAGGTGACATTATTTCTTGGAAAGACATCCCTAGGCCATAAATGCATAAAATATCAAGGTTAACCCCTCCCATGCCTCATCAATGCCTACCATGCCTCATCAATGCCTCCCATGCCTCTTAAATGCCCCTCTATCCCAAATATTGATGAGACTATTTATGGATTTTTAATTGCATAATTGGATTAATCCTTAGCCACACATATCAATCTTGATATGGATGGTTTAGGTTGATTCTAGCCATTTTCTAAAATCTATAAATAAGAGGCCTTAACACATGAATTTTAAGCTTAACTTGTGCAAATATACCATGCCAAATTGATTCCAAAGAGATATCACATGCCAAATTTATGATGCCAAATATTGAATTCAAATCCAAGCAAGGTGCCAAGGAGAGATGGAGGTAGTCAAGCTTCCATTGATGTAGACTTCATGAGCACAAATCGAGTAAGCCACTACAACAAGTAATTTGGAGCATCCAAGGAAGGTGAAGGATTCTTGTTTTTCCTTAGTTTTTAGTTGTACTTTTAATTTATTTTTGTTATTAATCTCACCCTAGTAACTAGGCATGAATTTCTTAGTTTATTGCGCTTTTAATTTGATTAATCCACTAACACAATACTAATTGCCCCTTCATCATCAAATTCCTATTTCACAAGTAGTATCTGCTTAATCCAAATCTTATGAATATATCTGGATAATCAACTAAATAGAATGTTTTAATTGGTTATAAAAACTAAATATAATTATTAAATATATGCAATAGGATATGTTATTACCACATAGTTATTTCAGAATGCAATACTACATAAACAAGTATCAAATCATATCTATGCATTGATAACATAATCAGAACAACATGAAAATATTAAAAAATATTAATGTCGAAAGTAATAAAATGTGTTTTTAAAATTTATGACAAGTAAAGTCATGAAATCCTCTCCCTCAAAAAAGATCCATCTTGGTGACTAAAAAAATAGTTACAAGTAATGCTTCTTGAGAAGACATTCATCTTCCCATGCAACAATCCTTTTTCTAAGTGGATCCAACTAGACCAACACTTGTTGAATGTCTTTATTTTGTAACTTAACATTGTGATATTTTAGGATCCTCATTGGTTCTAATTGTATATAATCCTCTTCTATAACCTGAAGAAATTTTCAATCCAGAATGTGAGTAGGATCAGATATGTATTTTCTAATTAAAGTAACATGAAAAACATCATGAATTATAAATAGAGAAGGAGGAAGGGCCAGTTGATAGGCTATAATATTGGTCCTTTAGATGATGCCAAAGGGTCTGATAAAGCATGGAGCTAACTTAGATAATTTTTCAAATTTAAAAAAACTTTTTTGAGGTATAACTCTTAGAAAAACTTTATCACCCAAATAGAATTCATGAGGTGATCTTTTTTATTTTCATGGCTCTTCTACCTATCATAGGCAGTATTTAGGCTTTGTCTAATAAGTGTCATTTATTTATCATAATCATGAAGTATATTAGGTCTTAAAACATCCCTATTTTCTAATTTGTCCTAACCAAGAAGAGTTATGTACTCTTGCCCATACAAGGCTTCAAAAGGAGCCATATTAGTCACATAATGATAAGTATTATTATAAGCAAACTCAACCCAACGAAGATAATTTTTCAATGACATACATTCATAGCATGTATTCTAATACTTGATTTAATATTTTAGTTTGACCATTTGTGTCCAGATGGTACATAGAATTGAATTTCAAGTGAGTTCCAAAGGTTACAGTTAAAGTTTGCTAGGACCTTGATGTGAACAGCCTATCCCGATTTGAAATTATTACTTTTGGCATGCTATATAGTCATATAAATTACTTAGAAAATCTTTCCACAAGCATGGAAGCATCATCCATTAAATTTATATTAATGAAATGACCAACATTAGTTAGTTTATCAATTACTTCCGAAATAGTATTATGTTTGTTGCAGGATTTAGGCAACCCAAAGATAAAATTAAGTGAGATCACATCCCACTTATCCTTTGGTACTTCATGTGGGTACAATAAACCCCCAAGATGATATTACTCATCCTTTATTCACTAGCATTCCAGACATTTGAACACAAACTATGTTACATCACATTTCATTCCCAGCTAGAAATAGTACCTTTTTAATTCATGTGTCATATTTGTGACACCAGGATGAACATAATGGGGTGTTAAGTGAATTTCCATTAGAATTTGACCACTCAAGTGCCCATATTTAGGTACATAAATTATGTTTTATACCTAATCACACCATATTTTTCCACATAAAATTTAGTAAAAGACTTGGATATAAGCTCGTTAGCTAAAACTACTCTTACTTCATGGCATTACTCATCCAAAAAAAATTATTTTAGTACATCGCTTCTAAAATCAGACTTGATAATAGAAATTACAGCAAGGTACTTACATCTACTGAGTGTATTAGCAACATAATTTTCCTCACCATTGACATATGAAATATCCATATCAAAGTTACTTACAAATTCCATCCATATACATTGGCCTGCATTCAAGTCCTCTTGGAAAAATAGATGTTTCAAACTTCAATGATTAGATTTCACCTTGAAATTTTTTCCCAGCATAAAGTGTTTCCACTACTTCATGACATGCACTATGGCATCAAGCTCCATATCATGTGTAAGCTATTTATTTTCATGCTCCTTAAGTTTTTATTACTCATAAGCCACCAATTTTCCATCATGGGTCAAAATTCCACCAAAACCTTCCTTGGAGGCATCTGCCTAAACCTCAAAATTATCATTTGGGTTAGGTATGATAATTATTGATGTTGTAATCAACAACACTTTATGTTTCTGAAATGCCTCTTCATAGAGAGGTGACCAAATAAATTTATTGCCTTTATGCTATAAAGAAGTGATGGGGTTGGCTATGCTAAAAAAAAAAATTAATCTACAATAATAGCCATCCAAGCCAATGAAACTATGTACTTTATGTACATTAGTAAGATTAGGCCACTCCTATATTCATTTAATCTTAGTTAGATCAATATTAATACCATATTTATAAATAATGTGCCCAAAATAATGAATCTTGAGCTGAAAGAAGGCACATTTATACAACTTACCATAATAATAATTTATGATGCCTTAGTCTCTACAAAACCAATTTCAAGTGTTGTTCATGTTGTTATGCATTTTTTTAGTAAATCATAATATCATCAAGAAAAACCAACACAAACTTGTCTAAGTAATCTATGAAACATTGTTCATGAATATAGTTGGTGCATTCATTAGCCTAAAAGGCATCATAGTGAACTCATAGTGACCATAATGGGTCCTAAAAGTAGTTTTATGAATATCTTCCTCCTTTATTCTTAGATGATGATACCTTAATCTTAAATCAATTTTAGAGAAGACATTTTCTTCTATCATTTGATCAAAAAAATCATCTATCCTTGGTAAGGGATAATGATTCTTGATCATCACTTTAATAAACATCTCATAATCCACAAATTCTCAAGGTTTCATTCTTATTTTTTATTAAGATAATGAGATCACCCCAAGGAGATATGTTTGGCCGTACACTTCCATTTTATAAAAGTTCTTGTAGTTGAAATTTTAATTTTTGTAAATCAGTTGCATTCATTCTATAGGGAGCCTTATAGGTAGTCGTATCCCCTAGCATGATATAGATTGAAAAATTAAACTCCATTTTCGTTTTAAATATAATTATTTTTCCAAGAAACACATCCTTAAATCCATAAAAAGAGGAATTTCTTGGAAAGCGTCTTCATAATTTTTAGATGATTTATGCATTTAGACTGCATAGAGGTGGCAGTGTTTACACACTACCTTTTTCATCTATAGTATGTTATAATGTGTATGTCATATTTAGTTTTGTTGATTGTCTCGATGTATAAAACTTATAAATATCTATGGGATAATTTATGGATTTTGTGTCAAATAAAGTCTCTAGTGAAAAAATTATTTCTCTGAAAGAAGTTATATTCATTAAGAATGAATGATGGTGAATTTGTAGTTAAACATCTAAATGATTTCAAAATTATGGTAACCAAATTATAGTTTATTAAAATTAAAATGAAATAACAAAAATTTAATACTTTGTTTTGTTATTTTCATGACTCTTGAGATAATTAAGTTATGGAAATAAATACTACTACATTGAAATTAAAAATTGAGGACATAATGGGAACCTTATTATCAAAAGAAAGGAGACACAAATATAATAAGGATTATCAAATAAAGGATTCCTTATTTGTAAAAGGTCATTCCCAAGAAATAACTAAAATAAATTCAAGACAGACAAAGTCTAGATTTAAAATTAAGACTACATGGAAAGATAAGAGGAAATTTTTGAGTTATTGTAAAATGGGGCATTTCAAAAAAGACTATAAATTTAAAAGGCTTGAAAAGGGTAATTCATCTCATGATTCATATTCTAAAGAATCAAATCCCTCTAGTGAAGACTCAAGGGATTTATTCTTTAAAATTTTAAGCTTACATGTATGTGATGGTGCAAGGTTGATTGACTCAGGTGCCAATTTCCATATGAAGTGGTTTCATGAATATGAAAAGATCAAACGAGGTGATTTTTTATTAGGGGACAAGTTGATCTATAAGATCATATGTCAAGGGAGATTCAAGTTGATTTTTAAATATTTAATATTTAAAACCCTCCTTGGTGTTATGCACATTCTAAGTTTGACTAGAAACCTAATATTTATACGTAAGATGAATGATTTCAATGTGCAGGTATTATTTAATAAATAAAGTTTAAATATGGTTCATGGAAAAATGGTATTGGAAAGATGATTTTGTATAAGAATGTTTTTCAACCTTGAGGGAAGAACTATAAGTTTTGAATGTAATAGTTATGTGGTTTTGGAGGTGAATAATATTTAAGATTAGGATCCATCATCTCCTACATATAATAAAATGTTATGTCATCATAGGATGGGACACATTATAGAGAAAGGAATTCAAACATAAAAATTTAAAGGTATGGTTGAAGAAATTTTGAATACCCATTAGACTTTGATTTCTATGAGCATTATGTGTTTGGTAAGCAAAATTGAGTGAAAACTCCAAGTAGTGCTACAAGATCAAAATGGATTTTACATTATATGTTTAGACCTATGAATGTTTCATTGCTATGGAATTATTTGTATTATGTTTCTCTTATATATTAATACTCATGAAAAACTTGGGTTTATTGTATCAAGGATAAATTTAAAGTTTTCAACAAGTTTAAAGAGTTTTTATCTCTTGTTAAAAACTAAATAGACAAGAAGATTAAGGTTCTGAAAAGTGGAAAAAGTGGATAATATTGCTCAAATGATTTCAAGTAGTTCTATAAGGACTATGGAATAGAAAGGTAAAAGAAAACTTTATATACACCATAATAAAATGGAGTTTTATAAAGAATGAATAGGACTTTGATGGATAAATGAGAAACATGCTTAGTGGTGTTGCTTGCTATTTGATCAATAGATCACCCACGTCAACCCTGGTCGATAAAACTCCATAGGAAGCATGGACTGACAAGAAACCCTCCCTAAAACATTTTATATTTTTTAGTTGTGATGTTCATATGCATGTTCCAAAGGAAAAAAGGACTAAGCTAGACAATAAATTATCAAATTGTATCTTTATTGGATATGGTATTAGTGTGAATAGATATAAGTTATTGAACCCCAAAACAAAGAACACTATTTATAGTCATAATTTTAGCTTTATAGAGGTAAAAGGGGTTCTAAAATAAGAATTAAAACCAAATAATGAACCTAAATAGATTAAATTTGAAGAATAATAAGGAGAACAAGTGTATAAATTTGAAGCGACTACAAAATATGAACTAGAGTGTGAATTTCAAGAGTAATATTTAGATGAAGTTGAGGAGGAGGAACCAAAAGATGCAGAACTAGAAACTCTAGTCTTGAGAAGACCAGATCAAGTGAGAATATTACTTGATAGGTATAGTCCTCTCAATTTACATTCTACTATTATTTTATCATTTTTTTGTTACTAATTAAAACCTCAAGACTGTAAAGGAGGCTTTCACCTCAAAATAAACTAAGTCTTGGAAGAAGGCTACAGAAGAAGAATGGAGTCCTTAGATAAAAATTGGACATGAGACTTTTTAAAACTACCTCTTAGAAGAAAACATGTTGGCTACAAATGGGTATTTAAGAAGAGGTAATATGTAAATGGGAAAATGTAGAATTATAAAGTTCATCTAGTAGAAAATAGACTCTCTAAGGTAGAGGGAATTAATTTTGGTATGATTTTTTAAATTACATTCAATTAGATTTATTCTAGCTATTGATATTGCTTAAAAAGTAAAAATAGAATAGATACATATAAAGACATATTTTTTACATGGTGAGATTAAAGAGGAAATCTACATGATGTAGCCATATATATTTAAGATAAAGGGAAAAGTGGACTTGGTGTATAGACTAAAAAAAATTATTTTTATGGATTGATGTAATCACCAAGAATATGGAACCAAAAATTTGATATGTATGTGTTGGGATTTGGGCTTGGAAGTAGCAAAGTTGATCCATGTGTTTATTTTAAATAGGAAAGTGAAAATTTTATTAATATAGTATCGTATATGGATGACATGTTAATTAGTAATAATAAGGAAATAATCAGCGAAAGTTAAGTCTCAATTTGATATGAAGGATCTTGGTGTTATGCAATACATTTTGAGCATGGAAATTAAAAGAGATCAGGAAAACAATAAACTATGTTTAAATCAAATGAAGCACGCTAAAATGATACTAAAAAGGTTTAAGATGTAGTAAAATAATCCTTTCCTATTGGTAAAAATTTATCTACTAAACAATGTCCTAAACTAACAAGAGAAATTGAGGACGTCTATAGTCCCATATGTTAGTGTTGTTGGTATCTTGATGTATACAATGGTTTGTACCATACCTAAAATTGCTCATATAGTGTGAGAAGTAAGTATATTTATTTCAAAATCAATAAATGAACATTGGGCTATGATGAAGATAATATTCAGGTATTTTGTGGGGACATATAACAATGTGATCTCCTATCAGGGTAATCCTATTAAAAGTAAAACATTGAATTTACATGGTTTTATGAATTCGTATTGGGCTATATATTTTGATTATGAAATATATACCAGTAGGTATGTGTTAAACTTGGTTGGTGGAGATATAATTTGTATTAGTAAACAATAGGATAGTGTTTCAATATCCACCACAGAGGCTGAGTACATGGCATCTACTTATAAAAACAAGGAAGTAGTTTGGATTAAAATGTTAATTTCCACTCTTAGGTTTGTTCAAAAGTTTATAAGGATAGATTGTAACTTTCAAAGCGTAAGTTATCTATCAAAGAACCTTGAGTATCACTTGAGAATGAAACATATAGATGTGAAATACCATTTTAAAATGAAAATGGAGAAGGAAACTAAGATATTTTTGGATAAGGTGGATATTTTGTTCAATAGGAATATGAAGAGGGGAGATTAGTATTGTGTTAGTAAGAAATAAAATCAAACAAAACACAATAAAAAGATTACACCTCTAGCCTAGAAACTCAAAGAGCTAGTGAACTACATAAGTAACTAACAAATGAAAGAAAAACAAGAGATTGTACCCTTCTATGAGAGCAAGTGTTGTGTGTTGGCAATGATTTGATGTGATCAGTTGTGTGATCAATAAATATTTTTAAATGAAGCTCCTAGCTCCACCTCTCCTTGTCACCTTGGTAATGTTGGCTTGGATTTAGCTTGGCCTAATAAATGGGCATGGTAACACTAAAATAATGAAATCTTTTCTTATATTTTTGCATGATAACTTTACACAAAATGAGCTTATGAGTTAAATATTGTATAAAAGCATTACACTATAAAAATATTCTTTATCAATGGGTGAGGCCTTATATTTATAGCCTCCAAAACTAACTCTAACCCAAGGGTATTTAGGTTAGAATTAACCATGATTGAGTTTGAGAGGGGACAATCCATTAATCTTTTCAATTAATAGACATGGATCACAAATCTACATATTTTGTGAGTTCTTGACAACTCACAAAAGATGATGTCATCATTTTAGATATTTGTGTGGTGTCATGATGATGTCATTAATCTAGATTTATGAAATTCTAAAAATATAAATTTACCAACTAATTAGCCATGGTATTTTCACCTATGCATTTAATTAGGTTTAACCAATTAAGCAATATTGATCAAGTTAATTGTCATTTCTAAATTTTGACAAGTTATCCCTCAAACATGGTCAAAAAGGTCAATTTTCTAGGTTGTAACTTGATCATAGATAAATCAGAGGAAGATGATGATTGAGTATAGTGTATTTTCCCAATTAGGGATAAATTGGCATGGTTTATAACATGTGCATGATGTTTGCATATGAATCAGATCATTCTAATGATTTTCAAGCTTACCTTGCATTATTTGCAAGAAGTTGCTCCAGTGTCCATTTAGACATAGAAGTGGCCAAAAAGGAGTTTCTACAAATATAGGTGAGAACATTTTTGATTCATTGACAAAGGCTATAATTAGTGAGAAATTTTCTTGGTACAAAAAATAAATGAGCATAATTTCTCTTAGCTACTGAAGGTATGGTTGTGTGGCCTTATATAGAAATTATTTAGCAAATGGGAGATTGTTGGAAATCTATTATATAGTTTCCATAATTTACACTGTACTAGATTGTAGATCTAAAATGGAGCCTATTCATGGTATTACAGCCATAGTTGGGACCATATTGGTATATATTTGGGTGGTTTCAGCCCATGGTTTTGGTACCTATGGTATTGAACTACCACTTTGGAAATTACCTATTTATGTGCTTATATATACTTACACATGTATTAGGAGAAAATCAGAACTGTGAATTAGTTTATTGCATTGCAATATGGTTAACTTAATACAAAATAAAAGGAAGTTGTTATGCCAAAAAATTTCCCAAAAGTTTTTCCCATGTGAATTCTTGCATACTATGTAATCTTGTGTGTATTTCATTTCTCTTATTGCTTTGGCTTAAATATTCTGTTAGTATTGCTTCTCTCATTTTATTTTATTAGATCTATTTTATCTAGAATACACTCAACTAAAGTATAACTCCATTTCAAGCTTGGAATACTTAGTTAATACATTGGTTCAAGAGTTTCAATCTAGTGATTTGCTTTATTTGATTGAAAACAACTTTGCTCATTTTATCCACTGTAAGTAAGCATAAAATAAGGTTGCCCAAGCTTTTATCAAACACTAGAAATATTCATCCAATGACATCAAGAATAATGTGTTTGAATACAACCTCTTCCACATTTTAACCAATGCAATCAATTCTAAATCATAATATATTATTAGGACTCTTTAAAAAAATCACCAAAGGAAGCCTTAGATCAATCCCATCAATATTTTCTTATAAGACAATTTGAGCCTTCCCAATCCAATCTTCGAACTCAAATGTTTATGAGATATAAAAATAATAACTCTATTAATTATGGTGTCTCTACCACTTATGATTATCAAAGAACCATAAATGTTATTTTACTAAGAAGTTCCAAAAAAGTGACAATCTCCCTACCTATTAAAGGAAGTCCCTTTCATCATCCTCTTCCTCCTTCACAAAAGCACAATTATGAAATATTTCAACCTTTTTCCCTAGCTGAGATTAGGAAACTCCTTCCTAGATCCTCACCTAAATATTTTAATCCTTCTTGTCCTAGTTCTCATTGGTATGATCACCAAAAAAATTATTGGTTTCATTAAAATTAGGATCATTCTCATGAGACTTGAAAATAATGTAAACATCTATATTTTGAGTTCTTACTTGGTCCAAACTTTGATCATGAAGCCAAGATTAGATAATGACACCAATCCTATGATAAGGTAGCCAAGTCTCGTGACTCTAAGGTAAAGCATGAAAAAATTCACTAAGCCAAAACTTACCTTACAATCTATTCCAATCCACTTCCAAAATACATTCCAAATCAACAACCAAACAACCAAAATCAAACCCCTTCCCAACCAACCACTAATGTTATTGAAACCATGGTCAAACCTCATTCTTTTAATGATAAGCAAAACTTTGTGAATATAAAATACATTTAGCAGGTATTTTCTTACATTGATCCTTATATTCTTAAGCCTCATATCCCTTATCTAAATATAAAATAATTCATGATAGTTGTACACATCTTTTTGTAGGTATCAAATATATTGTAAAAAAAAACTTTTGTGTTTTTAAATAGTTGAAATGTATTAGCTAATCTAGTATAGTTCCCTTCTTTCATAATTATATCGGTTAACCCAATATATTTCCTTTATTTCATAACTATATCAGCTAGCTTGGCATAATATATTTCTCCAATAACATATTTTCCAACTATATTCACAAGATCGATATAGTCTTTTGTCTATATATCAATTGCAACTCTATCAACATGATATGTAGTTTGTTTCATTCATCATGTATATTTCTATATCAGACAACCCAATACAGTCTATTTCTACCTAAAATCTTGATTCTATTTTATCATCCAAGCCAATAAAATTTATTTTTGATATATTTTTAAACGAACTACATTAGCTAGTTCAATATAGTTTTCCCAGCCTACCTTAAAATTATTGGTAGTGCTGAACTACATGTTTTGATTCTAAATTAGATTTAGTCTAGGTTAGTTTCTTCTATAGCTAATCTAATTCAAAATTCAGTCCCTCTTTCACAATCCTATGTACCTCACATCAACTTTGATGAATGTGATCCCATATAATAACTTTCTAAGTTTTCATCTCAAATCCTATTTCTTGAGCTCATGAGGATGTCTCCATGTCATTCAACATGTCTTATCCATTTTTTTTTTGATATGAACATTCATTGACCACCACCTATTGGGTAAGAAGCTAACTTTCTTAGGTATAAGGAAAGTATCTTACAATCTTGTGATGTTATTTTCATCTAGGTTGATCAAAATACAAATACATCTCCTTTAAAGTTTCATATCGCATCTATGATCCATGACAAAATTTTACTTCATGTAAATGACCCTCATTTATTCATTAGTGTCCAAGTTGATGGCATTTTATTCAAGTGATCCTTTATATATGAAGTCTCTATAACTTATATTGTCTACTTGGAATTCAACAAAATTTAAGGATACTTTTAATGAAACCTTAAATCTACCCAAAGCACATGCCAAGGATATGAATAAATAAAAATTCCACCATTAGGATGTATTTGGATCCATATCATGGTACCCTCTATTATGATTAAAATTAATGATGTGATTTTTAATTTCCCTCTATCATATAACATTTTTCTTAGCTTCCTTTGGACTCATTGTATGAGGGTCTCTGCCTCTTTTGCATGCCAGTGTGTGAAGTTTCCTTACATGGGTGTTATCCAAAATATACAAGGTGATACTGACCCTTGTAATTTTGGATAGTTCCAATAATGTAGTGTCTTTAAAATCCCAACCTTTGAGCCTTTACCTAGCATTCCATTATGCAAATATTAGCATTTTAACTATCCTTCAACTCAAATTAAGGTTATAGTGTTATATTTTAATGTAAGGTGATCAATTCACCATAGTAGTTTATTATTAGTTTGTTGTATTATTACACCCAAAGTCTATCCTAGCTCTATTTGTTTTTGGTCCTTCTTATTTTCTAGGAAGTTGTTTATGCTTGTAATATGTCTATTTAATAGTCCTATGAAATAATTCTTCATGAGATGAATATATTATTATTCGAGCTCTTGTATTTGGTACTAGAGCTTCTAAAATCTTGGAACTTTGAAGGATAGAAAGAGAATCTTGTGCTCTCATGTCCTTGACCAGATTAGTCAAATCTCTGAGCAAATAAATAAATCATGAGGAGGATCCCCAAGGCACCCTCTTTCTCTTGATCTAATTTCTATAACATTGAGTATTCCAATGTTGAGCATTTTGACTTAAATTGACATAGTAGCACTTGGATTCTGATTTGTAAGGTGTTTGCATTCAAAAATAGTTGCACCAATTCTAACATTGAGTCTTAAAACATGGAGTATTCCTCTCTCTAGTGGAGGCTTTAGGATATTGCACCTATCTCAGGTCTGATACAACTTGAGTTATAAATCCATCAACTCAATTTTACCAATGAAGTTCCACCTATTAGATTTATGTTGAGCCTACCCAAGCATGCTCCAAAGTGAGCATCATGCATGGATTTCTAGTAATCATTCTGATCAGATCTAGTCAAGCATTAGATCTCAATTTTCTCTCATTGAGGTTAATTATAAATTGAGTCAACCTACTACATACAGTGAGCATCCAAATGGCCTATTATATATTTGAACATTACATCCTGTAGTAAACAAAATGTGGTCTACAATATTTATCAATCCCAAAGGAATTATATGCATCAACATTGTAAGAGGAATGCCATGTTGAGAGGATAACGGTCAAAGGATAATTTTGCAGCATAAGCTTCTTGAATGAACAATTAGTTTGGTTACATTAATCTTTGTAAAGTTTATAAATCTTTCTATTTTCTCTAAGGCACCAAAACCACCCCACTTATTATTCCTTTGAATATAAGTTTTGTCTCTTAAAGACTTGTCATGACACATAGGTGATTTGGTGGGTAATATTTTTAGTAAAGGAGAGGTTGTGAGTTCAAAACCCTCTATTTAGAAAACCCTCCAAATTTAGAAAACCCACTCAAGTTATCTATAGCTAATTAATTTAGAGATAAAAGTCATATTTTAAATATATATATATATATTGAAAAGATGCCAAAGAGCCCAATTTGTTTTTTCCAAAAAGGGGCAATATTATTTTAAACAACAAAATTAGATTTTTTTCATATATTATAATACATTTTCAAAACTCATTGTCATATTTTATTTTTTCAAGTAAATTCAAGGAAAAACACAAAATAGTGTGTTTTTTCACATTCATAGTGTTTGGTCATAGTTATGCCTCTAACTCACATTTATGGGTAATGTTATCATGCTTGAGTTACTACATACATAGCCTAACATAGTTGCAATAATGATGTCTAGGTATCATCCCTTTAAATTTTTGGGGACAAATAAGGTTAAACATTGACTAATCCATCCATTTATTTTACCCATTTACTTCAATTGAAAGGTGTAAATCTTGAAGGTGGAAATTCCAAGTATATAGCAAAGTTATGTGCATGTATGAAGAATTCCATCTAAGTAGATGCCAATGATTGGTTGAACCTCTTTCTATATTGTCCAAGTATCACATATCAATCTCTTTCATGTATGTTTATGCTTCTTTCATGTAGAATTGGGTATATAGAAAGGGAGAACTTCTTCCACATACTAACGGGTATACCAGAAAAGCACATATAAATAAAGGATTGGTATCTCAAAATGATGGTATAATGAAAGGGAGATCTTGATACCTAGAGATAAAGAACCAATCCATCACCTTTGGTTATATTCTACACAATGACCATAAATGGGCCAAAATTCTTTCTACCAGACTCATAGCTTCTCCACAGTGATAACTATGTCACTGGGAAAACTAAAATCATGACACATTTGGAATTTTAATACAATTGGCCTATTGTAAATGGTGCTCATACCTAACATGCTACTGATGTTGATCAGTAATGTAAGTTTGATAAATCCAATCAAAAGGCAAAGTTGATAATCATGTTTAGAGTAATGGATGAGGTATAACCTCATATCCATGAGGCCATAACAACAAAATATGATTGGGATAAGCTCTAGATAGTATATGAGACAAAAAATGAAGGAACCATTCTTAATTTGTAGATTCAACTTCATTCCCTCTAATTGAAGTCCAATGAAAAAGTGGAAGATTTTATACACTATGTTGCAATCTTGAGGGCTTCACTCCAAGCATTAGGTAAAATAGTGTCAGATGCATCTCTTGTACCTATTATCCTAAGAGCACTACCACCCTCCTATAGGATATTTATGATTACTTTGATATTCATATAATATAAACCATCTTTTGACAAGTTGGTAAATATGTTTTAATAGGAAGAGTCTATACATACAGAAGAAGAAGAATCAAAAGAACATACTCTTTCCTCTAATCAACACAAAGGTAAAAAGTAGATCAAGTATTCTAAACAAAATCAAGGTAAATAGTGTCATTCATAATGTGATAAATAATAGAAAGTTTGCCTTATATGTGTAAAAATAGGCCATGAGCTAAAGAATTATTGCTATAACTCTTTTTCATAGGGTTCTTCAAGTAACAAGAATCCCAGTCACCAACAATCATCTCATCCACATAAAGGACAAGGACAAAAGAAAGGGCATTAGAAGAGTAAATATAATCATCAAGGCAACATTATTGAACAAGAATACACCCACTCTGATGAGGACTTCTTATATGCTACACAGTCTCATGATGAATCAACATCACAAAGTTCTATCTGGTATGTCAACTCAGGTGCAACTCGACACATGACTGGAAGACAAGATTAGTTCTACAGCATGAGTGAGACTTCTTCAAAAAATCATGACTCTTTGGGTGATTATTCATCCTACCAAGTTCAAGTCATTGTTAATATCTCCTTACCACTTGGATGAAATGATTTCAAAATCTCAAATGTCTTGTATGTCCTAGGACTCACAAAGAATCTTCTATCAGTCAATCATCTATTTGACCACAACCTCAAGGTTGACTTTGATTGCAAAAGTGGCAAAAATAAGTGTTTGATCAAAGGTAAGTCAAAATGCTCAAGAATTATTACACAAGCCTCAAGAGATGGCAAAATGTTCTAAATTGACTTTGTTTAGTCAAATAATCAAGAACTTGTAGCTCAAGATTTAGACTCAACCAATTTTTGGCATCATAGATATAGTCATGTTAGTTTCAAATAACTTAAATCAATCAACAATAATAACATGGTCTATGTACTTCCTTAGTTGAAGAAAAATAAAAATATTTTCACTCGTTGTCTAGTAGGGAAATAACATCAAACATCTTTTGGTCAAAGTTCCTCAAAAGCATTTGGTAAGCTTGACTAGTGCATATCAATCTATTCAGACCCATGAGATCTAGTTACTATGGGTTTCATTATTTCATCCTCTTTGTTTATGACTACTCATGAAAGATGTCTATTTATTGTCTAAAGAACAAAGACCAAGCCTACAATAATTTCAAAGAGTTTAAAGCTATAGTTGAAATTGAAACAAGTTGTAAAATCAAGGCTCTCTAATTAGATCAAAGGGGATAATTCACCAGTAAAGATATTTCTACTTATTTTAAATAATATGGCATTTGTTGATAAATGACTCCACCATACACTCCATAATAGAATGGTGTTGTAGAATGGCAAAACCACACTATTATGGAAATGGTTCATAGCATGATTGAATATTTAGGTTTGGCACACACATATTGGGTAGAAGTAGTGAAAGTAGTAGTTTATTTGTTCAACAAGTCACCCATTATAGCTCTTCATAATATGACTCCACATGAAGCCTAGATAGGGCATAAACCTTCCATTGCTCATCTTTGAGTTTTTGGATGTAAGGCTTATATGCATGTTCTTAAAAAGAAGAGAAAGAAACTAGATAATAGATCCATGCCTTATATCTTCTTAGGGTATAGTGAAGAGTCATTAGCCTAAAAATTAATGGACCCTAAAATAAATAAGATTTCCATTAGTAGGAATGTAGAGTTTGATGAGAAAATTAAAACCAGTTTGCCTTCCATAAACTCATATGATTTAGTAGTCAAACCTCTAGATAATTTATAAGGTCATAACCACACTAAAGGTGGCATGATGATCAGAATGATTAGTTAGTTAATACAAATCAACCTACAAGAATAGTGCAATGTATGCCTAAATGGTATACAAGTACATTAAGAGATGTTAAACTAGATAGAGCTCTAGACACATTGACTACTGGACCAAGGACTCATGGCATGACTTAAGACAAGGCCAATTTGGCCCTAATGAACACAATTGTAGAATTAGTAGATCCCTCAATATTTTAGGAAGCCCTAGAGTCTAAACCTTGGAAGGATTCCATGGATGCAGAGTATCAATCACTGATGAAACACAAAACATGGTATCTTGAAGATATTCCACTAGGGAAGAAGCTAATCAGCTATAAATGGGTCTTCAAAATGAAATACAAAGTAGATGGTAGTATAGACAAGCACAAGGCTCAACTCATGGCTAAAGGATATGCACAGAAGGAAGGCATAAATTATGAATAGACATTTTCTCCTATGGCTAAGATCAAAAAAATCATAATGATATTTGTTTTGGCTACACAATTTGGATAGAGGACCAAATGGATGTAGAAAGTGCCTTTATCAATGGAGATCTACAAGAAGAAGTTTACATGACACAACCAAAAGGTTTTATCTCACTTGGTAATGAAGTAAAAGCATATAAACTCATAAAATATCTATATGGTCTCAAATAGGCTCCCCAAGCTTGGTACATAAAGATCGATGAACATCTCATCGAACATGGATTCTAGAGGTGTCCCTATGATCCAAATCTATACCTAAAATAGCAAGGGGGAAATATTATGATTTTTTTAGTATATGTTGATGATCTAGTCATCACTGGTAGTTTAGTGAAGATGATAGATGCAACCAAAAAATATCTTAACTGATCATTCAACATGATAGATCTCAAGCTTTTACACTATTATCTTGGATTATAAGTATGGAAAAAAGAAAACCAAATCTTTATGTCCCAAATGAATTATGCTAAGATAATGCTCAAGAAATTTAAGATGATGGATAGTAATCCAATTGCTACACCTATGGAGATAAGTTTTTAGTTGTCTCATACAGATCCATCACCATAAGTAAATACAAATCTCTATCAACAATTGCTTGGGAGTCTTATTTACTTAACATATACTAGGCCAGATATCAGCTATGTATTTAGATATCTTTCAAGGTTCATGCAAGAGCCAAAGATGTCTCACTAGAAAGCATCAAATTGAATATTAATACCTATCAAGGGTATAATGGACTTAGGCCTAGAATATAAGAATAATGATAATTTCTTATTAATAGGATATTCAGACTCAGATCATGTAAGAAATATTGATGATAGAAAATCCACTTTTGGATATGTATTCTTTTTAGGATTTGGTCCTATATCCTAGGGGAGAAATAAATAGAACTTTGTTTCTCAATCTTACACTAAAACAAAATATCATGCTATAGGAGGAGTTGTTTGTGAAGTAATATGGTTATGCTGCATACTAGAAGGATTGGGAGTACCATAGGAGACACCTACCATCTTGTAATGTGACAATGAGGGTGTTCTAAAATTTTTGTAATCTAATATTTCATGAATGCATAAAACACATTGAGGTGTAAGTTCATTTCATTTGTGAACATGTACAGTAACACAACATCTAGTTCCATTATTATCTAATAAAAGAACAACATGCAAATGTCTTCACCAAGTCACTTGCACATGACAAATTTGAGGCATTTAGAGAATTTCTCTCTTGTTCACTTATAGCTATGTTGAATTAAGGGGGAGAATGTAATATTTTAATGTAAGGTGATTAATTTACCATATTATTTTATTGTTAGTTTGTTGCATTGTTACACCCAAAGTCTATCCTAGGTCTATTTGTTTGTATTCTTTCCTATTTTTTAGGAAGTTTTTTATGCATGTAATATGGCTATTTAACATCCCTATGTAATAATTCTTTGTGAGAGAATATATTATTATTTGAGCTCTTATATATAGTGCTCACCCCAAATTTATATGAAAAATTCCACCTAACCTCCTCAATTTTTATGATGATGATCTTGATGAGCTTAATTTGAAATTAAGAACATCATACCTTCCTACTAACACTATAGTTCAGTTTCCACCCATCTTGTAACCTAATTCTCATAAGAAGTTTACAAATAAGTTTCCTAACTTTGTGGCCATTCCTAAGAATCTCACATCACACACATCTTCTAGTGACTTAATGGTATAATCCCTTAACATATATCTCACCACTCCTAACTACAGTGATGATTACACTTAAGCTAAGGATGCGTTAATCCTCTAGTATTGTTCCTCTATTTAGCACTCTTATAATCAATCATCATCTTATTCTATCATTGACCTAATTGACATCATTTTACCCAATGTTCCCTATCTCTAACTTGCCTAGCATTGTGCCTTATTACATTAATGATGATGATTCTACGATGTATTCAAATCTATATTCTACTTTAGATGTAGTTCATGTTGTTTATGAGCCTCTTCAAATCATGATTAATGATCACACCAAGATAGGACCTTATTGATTCACCAAATTTTCTAATCCATCGAGCTCGTTTCCTCAAGAAATGTTAACCACACTTATACATACTACACCAAGAATGTGTCTTATAAAAATAGTAGTACCATAATGTTCATTCCAAAAGTTATTTGGTCACTCAGGGTAAGTGCACAAATTCAAGGGACAAAAAGTGGCCTACCCATGGACATGATTTTCCTAAAATTTTATAAATATAAACTTTTGTAGACAATTTGAGATGTCTACACTCCAAATTTAAAGATGGTGTAAGAACATGAAATGTATAATTTCAAGTCTAGTTTCTAAAACACTAAAAACATTTAAATGATTAAGTATAACTAGGTAAAAAATTTAAAATTTGAAGAGGAACTCCTATTTTTTAAATTAAAAAGAGTAGATAGATGGTCGTGTGATGCACCATTTTTTTTATCAGCATTTAATATTATTTGAAACCCTTTGGGGAAATATTAGATTAAGATCTTCTAGTTTGTGACTTATATTTTTTTGTATTTTTTCAATAAATATTTTTTATTAATTTTTCAAGTAAATAGATCTTGAAAACTGATAAAAAAAATGGATAGCCATCTGTGTGATGTGCCTAACTACCTCAAAAATCATTTTTTTTGAAATGTGTGTAGAATTAGGCCTAGTTTGTGATGATACAACTTTTTTTTCACTTGCATCAATGAAAGATAAATTACATGAACATGTATAGGCATGTATGTTTGCAACATGTTGTGGCCTAAAAAAGGTATAATTAGAAATCTTCTTAGTTTGAAACCTTAAATTAATCCAAAAATTATAAAAATCATATTTTAGGAAATAATAGATCATGCTCATTGTGATGGTATTAAGTTTTTGAATTTTTATGTTGAAATTTGTAGTGTATTTAGAAATCAAAGTTGATTTTTTTAATTTTGTATCATAAGTCTTAGATTTGACTATAGATTGAAAGGTCTAAGACTTAGGCTTAGGAATCCAAGCCATTCCTGAGCTAAAAGGCATAGGATTTGAATTCAAATTCAAATAGCATGATCATGTTAATAATGCAATCATGATATTAATATGATCACATTATTAACTGCATTAGTAATATGATTGCATTACTTAACAATTCAATCATGTTAATAATTCAATCGCATTATATATTCATAAAATCCAAATTTACATTTTGACCTACTAAAGGAGCCATTAGGCCTAGTAGTCTTAAGAATAAAGTTTGGTTAATTAAGATTATTTTTTATACCAATGTTTTTGTCAATATTGGATAACATTGAATGATAAATAGAGATGTACTAACCTTTGAATCAATTTATTATTCATTTGACATGAGTCTAATCTTCCTTAAAATGCAAATAGTTCTAGTTCATCCTAGACAAGGTCAAGAAGTCAAAAGTTGGTTTTTAGTGAACCACTCATCCAAATAACTCATAATTTGGTAAATTTGATTTATATTTAATTTTTTACATGATTAAATAAATTATATTATGCAAAAATCAATTGGAGTACAAGAATCCTTTGATTGAGTACTAACAGACCTAAAGTATTAGGTCTAAAATAGAGTTCAGTGATATTATAAATGTTTAAGGATTAGCTATTTGAAAATTGGTATTTGAAAATGAATTTATAGTCTTCACAAGATTCAAATGTGTTTTGGAATAACAAAAAATAAATCAAGGGTCATTGTATTTTGTGTCAAGAGTGTATATAATCCTAAAAGAGGTTAAATTTGGTTAAAATGGACAATGTTAGTTTGTATGGATAATTGATGATGTTTGAAACTTTTAAAAAACTTTTATAAAGTTTGTAGTATTATCTAAGTCTCTGATAAGATTGTTTGATTCAGTTATTGAAGTTCTATAAGGATCTATTTTCAAGGTATATCAATGTGTTAGTACCCTATTTTGTAAATAAGAAGTTGTCTTTTGTTAAGTTCAGAGATGTCATAAACATACATGTCACAAAAATACATGCCTTACAATATAATTGATTTTATCATGAGATATCATAAAATGCATTTTTTAAACCTATGGCCAAAACTTAGCCTTTGGAGTACCAATCTAGTTGTGCATCTAAAGTAAATTGGGGCTATTTTGAGCCACTTCAACCTAATTGCATGACTATAAAATGTGATTTGGGGGTTGAACAGTTCCAATTTCATTATTTTGGTTCAATCAAAGAAACATAATTTATTTATATGCAAGTTATACATGTATATAATGTGTCTTTGAGCTCAATAAACTTGAAGTCATCATCTAATGAATGCAAATGTTGATTAGTTCAATTGGGAAGTAATTAGGGTCAAAATGAGCCAGGTGAGCATATTTTAAATTATATATTCAATGTGATTTAGATTTAAATTAACCCTAATGTCATGTCATATATAATTAACCAAATAGTTTATTCATTTAATCTAGGAGGCATTTGAGGCCAATTTGAACCCCTTAAAGAGCAAGATATGATTTGGGGCAAAATTAAAAGTTTGATTCTATCATGAATTGATCTAATTAGTCAAATTATGAAATTAGGGGCATGATTTGGGAAAAATTGAGCCCCTAAACCAAATTTATGGCTCAATCAATTATATAACATGTATGCAACATGTATGGCTTAATTGAGCCTACTTTTATCTAAAATGCAAACATGTTCAAGTAATTGTCACAAATAGGTGAACAAGAATCTCAAATTTTCTTCAATTACCTTATTGATTAGACCCTATATCTGATATCTTAAACCCTACACCATTTAACTTAAACCTTAAACCTTATACCATTTACCTTATGATAGGACCTAGGTTCCCCAAAGCTCTGACACAACTTGTCAGAATTAAGAGCACACATGATTACCATTGTATAAGCAACTTAAGATGCAGAATTAACCAGAAGAACAAATAACTATCAATGAGAAAACACACAGAATATGAGAGGCAACACACAATTGTATTCAACTCATTACAAAGGAAATTACAATAAAGAGATCACACTCTTCTTCCACCTCTGTGAGGCTTCCTCCTCAAGGGCTCCTAGTAATCTTCCCTCCAGAGTAATCTTCTCTCAATAGGTCATAACACATAGCTAACACAAGCTGTTGTTCACCTCATTATACGTCCAGTATAATCAAGTACGAACCGGTACTCCAAGTAGATCTCACCATGATTCTGCTCCTTGATGTATTACTATCACCTTGGATCTTGCTCCCTCGCCGATCTCCTTTTGACCCTTGTATATACACACCCCTGCATACCAACTTGATCTTACTTATCACATGTAGATCTCCACCATGATCCTACAACACCCTGCATATCAAACCTGATCTTACATACATGGATAATCCTACTTGATTCTACCATGGGAAGAACTCTCCAAGTTCTACACTTGAGTTCTACACTTAACAATACAGCCCATGAGTCTATTATATAGATCTCATGCATACAATGATTAGACTTGCGGCTCAAGACTCGAACTGGTCTTCATCATGCAAACTACCCATTCACTTAACTGACTGTTCATCAATAGCAGTTTTGGAACCACCACAGGTGACTGACATTGGTCCCTATCTGACTGGAGGTGACCGACGCTGGCCGATCCCTGCCAATGTCGGTTGTCTTTGCTTTAATCCCCTGACCGATGTCAGTTGTGGCCTGTCGACGCCGGCAAATGTCATGCTCAAAAACCTCCATGTTTGTAGTAAGGTGAAGCCTTTAGCTCCACACCCTAACACCTTAAACCCTAATCCATAATCCTTAAACCCCAAACACTTTAAATTGTAAACCCTAAACCAATAAATTTAGTCCTAATTATCATCCTTTATGTATAGTAAGAATTATATTCATAAAGATAAACTTGGTAAAAATTACATCACTCGTTACCATAATTGACTTCACAGGCTCAATTTTTGATGATGTGGAGGGTAATTAAGCCCAATATCACATTCTTTACTCATAGATCTAGGTTCAAGGAACTCAAATTTGCCCTAATCACCATCATAATTGCACCTTATATACCCTAAAACCTATACCCTAAGCCCTAATCCCTAAAGTTCCTAATACCTAAACTCTAAACCATAAATATAAACTCTTTAAACCTTGAACCAATAATTTTAGCCCAAATTAACATCATTTAGACTAAGAATTAAGTTCACATGGCTTAGTTTGGCCTAAATCACAAGATTGATTACCCCATTTGACTAATTCACTCAATATGAATGATAACATGGGGTATAATGAAAACCTAAAACACATTATATAGTCACAAATTGGTCTAAGTGATTCAAATTATCCTCAATTATCTTTGTGATTGACCTTGTGTATCCTAAACCATATATACATTAAAACTTAAGCCCTAAACCATAAACCCTAGAAACTAAACCCTAAATTGTAAACCATAAGCTTTCCTTATTTACAAATTGGTTTAGCCCCAATTAATATCCTTTTTAGTAATAATTAGGTTCACATGGCATAGAGTGAATAGACATTATATACAGGGCCTTGAACCTAAACCCTATGCCCTAATCCCTAAAACATAAATTGTAAGTCATATTCCCTAATAACCATTACATGATGCAAACATACATACCTTATGAAATAACTCATTTTATCACAAGATGTCATAAAATGAACTTTTTTAAACCTATGGCAAAAATGTAACCTTTGGATTACCAATCTAGTTATACATCTGAAGTAAATTAGGGTTATTTCAACCCCTTTCAACCTAATTACATGACTATAAAATGTGATTTGTGGGTTGATCAACTCTAATTTCATTAGCTCAATTGAATCAAATAAACATTATTTGATTATATGCAATTTCTACAAGTATAGAATATGGTTTTAACCTCAATAAACTTGAAGTCATTAGCTAATGAATGCAAATGTTGATTAGTTAAATTATGGAGGTAATTAGGGTCAAAATGAGCCACATGAACCTATTTTAAATTGTATATGATATGATTTGGATTGAAATTAACCCTAATGTCATGTCATCTATAATTAACCAAAGAGTTGATTCATTTAATTGAGGAGGCATTTGAGGCCAATTTGAACCCCTTCAAGAGCAAGATATGATTTAGGGCAAAATCAAAAGATTGATTCTATCATGAATTGATCCAATTAGTCAATTTATGTAATTAGGGACATGATCTAGGAAAATTGAGCCCCTAAACCAAATTTATGGCTCAATCAATTGTATAACATGTTTGCAACATGTATAAGGCATAAGTAACCCTAATTTTATCAGAAATGAAAACATGAAGGTAATTATCATAAATAGGTGAATAAGTAGCTCAAATGTTCTTCAATTACCTTAGTGATTAGACCCTATATCTAATATCTTAAACCCTATACCATTTAAATTTAAGCCTAAAGCCTATACCATTTACCATAAACCTTAAGCCATAATCCCTAAACCCCAAACCCTTTAAATTATAGACCTTAAACCAATAAATTTAGTCCCAATTAACATCCTTTATATACAATAAGAATTAGGTTCACAAGGATGAACTTGGTCAAAATCACATCACTCATTAAACCATAATTGACTTAATTGGCTCAATCTATGATGATGTGGGGGCAAATTGAGCTCAAAATCACATTCTCTACTCATAGATATAGGTTTAAGGAGCTTAAATTTTCCCTAATTACCTTCATGATTGTACTTTATATACCCTAAACCCTATACCCTAAGCCCTAATCCTTAAATTTCTTAATCCCTAAACTCTAAACCATAAATATAAACTCTTTAAACCTTAAACCAATCATTTTATCCCAAATTAACATCATTTAGACTAAGAATTAAGTTAATAGGGCTCAATTTGGCCTAAATCACATGACTAATTGCCCCAATTGACTAATTCACTCAATATGCCTGATGATATGGGGTATAATGACAGCCCAAAAACACATTCTATAATCACAAATGGGTCCAAGTGATTCAAATTATCTTCAATTATCTTTGTAGTTGACCCTATGTACCCTAAATCGTATATACATTAAAACCTAAGCCTTAAGCCATAAACCCTAAAAAATATACCCTAAATTATAAACCATAAGCTTTCCCTATTTACAAATTGATTTAGTCCCAATTAACATCCTTTGTATTAATAATTAGGTTCACACAGCATAGAGAGATTAAACATTATATATAGGTCCTTAAACCTGAACCCTATGCCCTAATCCCTAATCCATAAAACATAAATTGTATTCCCTATGCCCTAAATCCCACTACATGTCGTAAACATACATGCCTTATGATATAATTTATTTTATAATGAGATGTCATAAAATGCATTTTTTAAACCTATGGCCAAAACTTAGCCTTTGGATTACCAATCTAGTTGTGCATATGAAGTAAATTAGGTTTATTTTTAGCCCCTTTAACCTATTTACATGACTATAAAATGTGATTTTTGAGTTTATTAGCTCTAATTTTCCCTAATCACCATCATGATTGTACCTTATATACCCTAAAACCAATATCACAAGCCCTAATCCTTAAACTTTCTAATCCTTAAACTTTAAACCATCAATATAAACTCTTTAAACCCTGAACCAATCATTTTAGCCCAAATTAACATCATTTATACTAAGAATTATCTTTTTAATTTACTTTGTGTACCCTAAAGCTAATCCCTAAACACTATACCCTAAATTGTAAACCAAAAACTTTCCTTATTTACCAAGTGATTTAGTCCCAATTAACATCCTTTGTTGTAAAAATTAGGTTCACATATTGTATAGAGTGATTAGACCTTATATACACCCTTAAATCTAAACTCTACATGCCTTGATCCCTAAACCCTAAAACATAAATTGTAATCCTTAATCCCTAAAACATAAATTATAATCCATAAAACCTATACACTAATGCCTTAATACATAATCCATAATCTATATTAAGTATAACATGATCACATTATTTAATAACATGATCACATTATTATTAAAATAGATAGCACTCAATTCTCAATGTCAATTTCTAACCCCAATCGAGTATTAAGAATAATGTGATCAAATTATTACATAGTTATGTTAGAGGTACAATCCATTGAGAGGGGGTTAATTAATGGTGACAAATAATCCAATTCAATTTTCAAACCCTTGAAAATAATTTAATCATTTAATACAATCATTCATGAAGCATACAAATCATTCATAGCAGTAAATAATGAACATAATGCAAGATCACATACATAAAAAAAGATCTACATGGGAAACCCTCTTGGGGAGTAAAACCCAATCTTAAGCTTATAAACACATGGACTACTATCCTATAATATGATCACAAACAAGAGACTAATCAATTCCTTTTGATCAAGGACCTTGGTCAAGTCCTTCTGACCTAAGGCCTTTAGTGAACCAACAACTCCATAAAGAGCACCTACCCCTAAGACTATCAAGTCTTTCTGACCACCTATTCAATCAATTCCTTCTAACCTAAAACCTTGATTAAGACCTTCTAACCAAATGTATTTAGTGAAACCTTATTTCACAAGGAGCAACTTCCCCTAAGGAAGATCGAGTCCTTTAGACCCTCTTTAAAATGAACACTTCCACCTTAGAATTGATGTATTTAACACTTAATGATGGACCTCTAATTATATTACAACCACACAAACTCTCTCTTTATCTCATACAAGCCTCTCATATAGGCATGCCACTATCTCTCTCCTTCCTCACTCAAATAATCTTCATATTCACACTTAAATTTCTTCACACAACTTTAAACTACAAGAACATTATACTGTCAATAGAAACATGACCTATAGATCATACACATAGTCCTTAATATTATCTACTCATTAACCCAATAACTAGGCACTCTCACTCTCTTCTGATTTTCTTCTCTCTCTAATTCTCTCACATACAAGTCTACAAAATCTCTCCCAAGTCTCTCGCTCACAAGTCTAGAAATCACCATCTTTGATTTCACTATTTATAAATCATACTTAATAATCAACACCTTATTTAGAAATGCCTTATCCCTTAAGTCATCTCTCACATCAAGATATGGCTCAAAACAATCTTCATAGGTTATTCATAGTATCTATGGATCACCCTTAAGTAGCTACACCTTTTAATAAAGCCTTTGTAGCTCTTATAGGTCTCATGGAGACCTATTCACCCATTTAACACTTCATCAATCAAATAAATAAACATAATACCACATCCAAATACATATTTTTAGTCTTTATGTTCCTTAGGACATCCTCAAATTATCACAATTACTCATGCTCACCTATGCATATGCTTAAACAACTCATTCACTGACTTGGTACATAGGAAACAAACACACAATCAACCTATTATATTTTATTCATATATAATAATGATTGATCACACCTCCAAAAACCACATACAGTATCCTCATGGAGTCTATAACACTCCCAAAAGTATAAGTCACCATGATACATTTGAAAAACATCAAAATGAGTTCACTTACCCTTCTCAGGTCACTTGTAAAATAAGTACAGAATCATAGTCAACTTTTAATCTTAATATCTTTGTTTTCACACACTTAAATATCTTTAAATCAAGTTCATTAGATGCACCATGTAGTCTTATTCATCTTTTATTTTTATAGCATGAACAAATTTGTCTTCTATTGAAAGATATGGACAAATTACTTAGCATTATTTTTCCAGTTAGCAAATTCAAATGTTCAAATGGAAATGGTCACAGTTAAACCTCAAACACAATTCTTGCATCTCATGTCCTCTCAGCTCAAATTAAAACATGCACCATTGATTTTATTTTATCTTTAATGCATATACACCAATGCTCAAATTTTAAACCTCAATCACTTTGACCTCATCTCATGCACCCTAAAAACTTTAATTCAATAGGCTATGTCAATCTCTGTGAATTAGTCAAAGTCGTTATCATGCAGTGTGCACCATTTAATTAGATTATATGAATACTTGCTCATCATTATATCCTTATCCTATACCTTTACTCAATCATTAAACCTTAACCACTTATTATTATTTATATCAATATGCATTTTAGATCATGATCTATGCAATCGCTCACACACCATTAGATCTTCATTTGGTCCTGATCTCTAACTTTGTTAACTAGAGAACACTTTGACATCTTCAACTTATTTCATTATATATATATTCACTATATGAACTACCATGATCCATTGTATATCCACTATGTCTAGATCTTTAACATCATGCAAATTGACTAAGTATGGGGACCAATTGCAATATGCCTAGAAATCCTACTTTAGACTTAAATAACTTCTTTTGCACTTAGATGCATGATCTCAAATTTGGACCATATGATTTCCTTTAAAAGAGGAATTAAACCATGTATCAAAATTATCCTAAAAACTTTATGCATTCAAGATGTAACTCCATTAAAATTCCTTCTCAAAATCTTTTATCATGGAGCTAACTACGCTTAGAACTTGTCTGGGAGGCCAACTTTCCTCCTACATAACTTTTGTCATGCTTCAGTGCATGATCTAAAATTTAATAAAAATAAACTAGGCTCAAAATTAAACAAACCCATATGATCACCTTCTCTTTAAATGTGTACATGTGAGAGATATGAAATCATAAAACTACTTACTCGGCTCTTCTTGCCACATTGCAAATTTGGGTAAGTATGGGAAAACACTATCAAAATGCCTGAGAGTCCAACTTTGCATATGCATATCTTTTAATGAAATTTAGTGCATAACCTAATATTTATCACATAAAAACTAGGCACAAAAATTAACAAACCCATATGATCATTTTGTCCAGACACTTACACGTATGTGAATGATAACATCATTAACATGCTTACTCAACATTGCTTGAACCCTTTGCAAATTTGGCTATGAGAACCTAGTGAATTTTGTTTGAGAAGCCAAATTTTCACCCTCATATCTTTGACCATGTTTTGATGCATGACTTAAGATCTGGTGCATAACAACTAGGGACTAATGTGATCACAACTATATGACCAATTCCCCTCGACTCATCCACACATATCACTTATGACATCATCAAATTACCTACTTAGATTTTTTTCCATTGGACCCAAATAGTATAGATGAAAACTATGGATTACCATATGAATTCCACTTATACACACAAGCTTTCCAATCATATAACACTTCTTATGGTACCCCTTGCACATGCTCAATACTCCATACTCATCCCTAAACATCTCTAACCAGTCAAACTCTAAGGATCAACCAAGCCAACTTCAAGCACACTAGGACAAGCACATTACACACTTTGTCATTATTACTTAGGCTATCAAATCACTTCATCTACTTACCATAAAACCTCCATGACATCACTGATAAATTTTAAACAAGTTATTTTTAGTATATGCTTCTCAATATATATGTTGAAGCAGAACCTAGTATAACAAATAACGAGATCACATTATGTAATAACATAATCATGTTATATAACACAACCAAATTATTATTATTAGAGACTAATCTCACTTTTCAACATCTATTTTTAATCCAAATTGAGAATTATATCCACATAAACATTCTTTGTATACTTTTGTAGGACGTGTGGGACCTATGTACTTGACCCCGCCTTTGAAAAGTCATCAATCATCTTTGATGGGTGATGGATCATGCTCAAGGAAGAGGAAGATATTTAAGAACAAAATATTATATTAATTATAATATTTTAGAGAGAAAACCAAGATATGAATGCAAAAACTTCATGGTAGACAAGGTATAAACCCTAATCCTGATGAACCAAATGGCATAGATAATGAGTTGATTGATAATAATGAATTAAAAAATGATGAAATTGAGCATAATGAATATAATAATTATGAAATTAACCATAATAAAATTGACAATAATGAATTAGATAATGTTGGAAGTTTACATTCAAAGTTCCAAGTTTTTGACTTTGTTGATGATGAGTCTATGTATGATGCTTCACCCCTCATGAATGAATAAAATTTGATGGAAATAAATAATGATGAAATTAACCATCAATAAAATTTCATTGAAACATATAATTAATAAATAAACAATGAATAAAATGTCATCCCACCTCTAAACAATGAAATTAATAATGATTTTGAAACACCCTCTCAACAAATTCCACCATTAATAACACCTATAATAATTGTGTGTAGAAAATTCAAGTACTTAATTGAAGTTGATGAAAATATTTTAGAACCAATGCATAACAAAATGCCTGATCACCATTCAATAAGTTGGCTCAACAAATTTTGGATAATTTATTTCATAATTTGGATTATGATAGACAAATATGTCAATTATTTATTTCATTGATAAAATTGATTAAGAAGAAGAGACCTATAATGTACACAATAAGACCAAGAACATCTAAAATGGATGATGAAAATAATTAAATTGTTAAAAATCTATATGATGCATATCATATTTTAGGCCCAAAATCATGCACCCAAGATTGTAATGTTGCCTAGCGTATACTTACAACTTGTGCAATAAATGACCAAATAGGGAAAAAATGAATGGTTTCAAAAACAAGCCAAACACATAATATAAATAGAAAAATATTAATGAAATCAATTGAAAGATGTGAAATAATTAATGAATCTAATAGCAATGAGCTCTAGGCATTCTCTAGTAGACTTCCATGAAAGGACAAGACTATAGCCGATACTCTCAAAGAGTTACTTGTTCAATTTTGGAAAGAAAACACAAGAGTTTCACCCAATGCAAGAGATGTAGTGAAAAGAAGAGTTGGTTATCATAACTATGAACCGCATCCAAAACATTTATTAGATATGACTCAAACATAATTGTACTCTAAATTTCTAGAAAAACATCCACAAATTTATATTTTTCAAATATATTTTGAGATGGCCAAACCTTTTTATGTAAAAATAAATCACACACACACCACTTATTGTTGTAGGTAACATGTTGAATTTTCAATGCACTATGATATGTTTTGCCATATTCATTGTACTTTGCATACTAACAACATTTTATAGGAGTGTGGCATTGATTACCACCAAAATCAATTAGGGAATATATTCTAACTATCTTTTGAAAAAGATCATATAGACAATTATTTTATAACAAATCATGTTTAAATGGAAATTACAGCATTTGTGATGCATTGGCAAAATTAAAAAATGTATCCATGAGGAGATTACAAGTAAAATTGGATAAAAATTAGTTGGTTTAAGCAAATATAAATTAGTGACTTATCAATTAAAATATGGCAAAGAATCTAAAAGGTGTGAGCTTGTAACAAAAAAGATATCAGTTTCTAAATTTTTTGTCTAAATTAGGGAGAAGATTATTTATGAGTATACAAGGCACACACGCAGGACTAGATGGTTAGATAAACATTTTAAGTTAATAAAATATATATTCCCACTTGGTTCACTTGTTTCATTAGTTGAATTTGCTTAAAATTACACATTTAAACCCCAAATGGAAGTTCAATCTCATTATTACAACTCATCACAAGTTACCATATTAGTGCATATAATATTTATGCATGCACCTGATAGTACAAAGCAACAATGGAAAATATTAAGGGAATACCATTTTTATATCATTAATGACTGATCACATTGTTTATAGTATGTTTAAGGTTGTTTTTAGAAGTTTTATGAAAAATTGAGTCAGAGGAACATTACTTTCAATCAACATTACATTTGGTCAGACAATTACACTTCAAAATTCAAAAATTCATGAATATTTTATTAGTGTAGTAGGATACATGTTACCACTAGTATAGAATGCATTTGGAGTTTCACTAAGGTTTGCCGTAGAAAAGGGGAGCATGATGGTGTTGGATCATGTGTAAAAAGAGCTATTTCAAGGGAGGAGTTGAAATTTGAAGAGGGTGTTCATTTGACAAATGTAAAAACTATGGTTGAATGGTGTAATGAGAACATGTGTCATGGTGCTCAACCAAATTCTATTGTTCATAGACATTTTTGGTTAATAGAGGAAGAACACTTACCAAAGTATGAGGATTATATGACTCTAATGGGTTCAAGTGACCTCCACTCATTTCATAGCTCAAAACCAAGTTCTTAGAATTTTCATATAAGATACTTGGCATGTTTTTATTATGCATGCATGGACTCTATTTAGAATCAGTATGAGTCACAAGAGTGGATGGATGATTGGAGTTCCAAACCTCTAATTACAATCAACACATATCAAGTTCCAACAATATTGTAACTTACAAATATTACATCATCATATGACTTTAACCATGTATCTGATCTAGTGCAGCTAAGTAGAATATTTTTTACTATGTACTATTTATTCTCATTATATATCTTCATATTATTGCTAAAAATGTTTTTTTGATGATACAGGGCATGTTTTTGTAGTTATTTCAGATGAGGATAATGAATATGGCATTGATTACTACTTGTGTCGATGTGTAAAGAGAGAAAAAAATGACTTCCCTAGTTATAGATGGATAAAAAATTGACTGACACTGGGTTAGTGGAAGTCACTAGAACTTGGTTTTGATAATATCTTATAAAATATTTAGATCAATGGTTGTTTGAATAGTTTTAAATGCATAGGAAGATATTACACTATTCAAATTTGATTCTTACAATGAATATTCAATTACAAAAATATCATGGGAGGTAATTAAACAAGAAACTATGGAAAGTTTGGGAGTCAGACCATGAAGCTATTCTTGATACTATCAAGGTTAGAGCAGATCTTAATGGTTCATTGGATTAAAATATGTAGGTATGTTGAATTTTTAAATTTATATGTAATCAATTTTACCAAATTTTTATTATTTTCTAGGTAGAACATATGAATTTCATTTTTAATTACTTACTAACAATTTTTTGTAGGTTAGTGGTGTTAATTAAGCTTCCACCTTCACATATTTGGCACTGTTAGTAGAGAATTATATATTTTTGAAGCTAAAATAAGCTTAGGCTGGATGTGATAAAATATCAATTTGGACATGATCAAAGCTCATGATATACATGATCAAATCTTAGGAAGTGACTTATAGGTTTCATTTTACATGTGTTTGAACTTAGGCTAAAAAATTGCATTTTTCTTATATTGGGAAAGGCATTCTTTAGATCAAAATGGGTTGTGGGTTTGTCAATCAGGCCTGATGGAAGTCCAAGAACCTATTCTTATAAATTATCCTCCTCCCCCAAAAGTGTTGGCAGTGTCAGTTTTTAGTCAGAAAGCATCAAAATTAGAGTTCTACAACCATATCTTAAACTTTGACAACATTTGTTGTCAATATTTTTGTGCTTTGAAATAGTAGTGAAAATGCACTTATGGGTGGATTTGAACATAATGGTGGTATGATAACATTTAATTTACCTATTTTTATGTGATTGAAGTGATATATTCTCATGTGGAATACCTAGAGGCACAAATGGCAGTTAGAGATCAAGAAGCTGCTTGTTCAATGCCAAAAAGTTGCATTTTTAGACCCCTCACTACAACTTATCCAATGGATTGCTCTCAAATATTCCACATATCATAAGGCTTAAATAGGCAAGGGATGGATTTTATGGTTCACATAAATGACTTACAGGTTTCATTTTATATGTGTTTGAACTTAGGCTAAAATTTTGCATTTTTCTTGTATTGAGAAGGGCATTCTTGAGGCCAAAATGGGTGGTGAGTTTGTCAATTAGACCTAATAATAAGCCAATAACCTGGTCCTAGATGTTATTCATCCTCATAAACATGTTTTCAATGTCAATTTTTATTCAGGAATCATTGAAACCATAGTTATGTAACCATAACTTAAACTTTGACAACATTTGTTGTCAGTGTTTCCACGCTCTAGAATAGTAGTGAAAATGCACTTCTAGGTGGATTTAAATTTATTTTAAGTTTTCTAACATATAATTTTACTATCTATAAGTGATCAAAGTGATCCATTCTTAGGTGGCAGTCTCAAAGGTAGAAATGACAGTTGGAGCTCAAGAAGTTGCTTGTTTAATGTCAAAAAGTTGCATTTTTGGAACCCTCATTACAATTTGTCCAACGAATTGCTCTCTAATATTCCCTTGAGTGATATGGGATGTGATTATAGGTCTTAAATATTCAATTTAGGTATTTTATGATTCATGTAAATAACTTATACATTTCATTTTATGCACATTTGAATTTAGGCTAAAAATTGCTTTTTTGGTATTGGGAAGGGCGTTCTTGAGGCTAGAATGGGTGGTGGGTTTATCGATCGGGTCTGATAGGAGGAAAATAACCTAGTCCTATATTTTATCCTCCCCCCATACATATTTTTAGTGTTATTTTTTAGTTAAGAAGCATCAAAAGTATATTTTTGTAACCACAACTTAAACTTTGACAATATTTGTTGTTAGTGTTTCCATGATCCAGAACGGTAGTGAAAATGTACTTTTAGGTATATTTGAATTTTTTGGAAGTATTATAACATATAATTTACCCATATATATGTATTAAAAGTGATATATTCCTAATTGGAGGTCCCAGAGTCAGAAATGGTAGTTAGAGCTCAAGAAGTTGCTTGTTTAATGTTAAAAAGTTGCATTTTTAAACCCCTAACTACAACTTGTCCAAAACATTACTCTCAAGTCTTCCACTTGAGTGATAAATTATAAGATTATATGGATTAATAGGTATGGTAAGTATCTAATTTTTCATATAAATGACTTATATCTTTTGTTTTACATGTGTTTGAACTTAGGCTTAAAAATTGCATTTTTCTTGTATTGGGAAGGGCATTCTTGAGGCTCGAATGGGTGGTGGGTTTGTCAATCAGGCCTGATGGAAGGAAAAAACTTGGTCCTATATGTTATACACCTCCTAATTTTTTTTTCAAGTGTCATTTTTTAGTTAGGAATCATCAAAACCATAGTTTTGCAACTATAACTTAAAGTTTGACAACATTTATTATCAATGTTTCGATGTTCTGAAATGGTAGTTAAAATGCACTTCCAGGTGGATTTGAACATCGTGGTAGTGTGATAACATGGAATTTGCATATATATATTTCATTTAATTTATATATTCTTAGTTGGATGTCCTAGAGGTATAAATGGTAGTTGGATCTCAAGAAGTTGCTTGTTCAATGCCAAAAAGTTGCATTTTTGGTCCCCTCGCTGCAACTTATCCAATGGATTTA
Source organism: Torreya grandis (assembly GCA_037957365.1). Taxonomy (NCBI): domain Eukaryota; kingdom Viridiplantae; phylum Streptophyta; class Pinopsida; order Cupressales; family Taxaceae; genus Torreya; species Torreya grandis. Next base: position 1,129,738 of record JARHVA010002610.1, read on the forward strand.
TACCAAAGATTCCACCTTAGTAATATAGGGTATGATTATAGGGATTAAATAATCATGTTATATATATTATTATTCATATAAATGACTTACAGGTTTTTTTCTACATGTGTTTGAACTTAGGCTTAAAAATTACATTTTTCTTGTATTAGGAAGGGTGTTCTTGAGGCCAAAATGGGTGATGGGTTTGTTGATAAGGCCTAATGGGAGGGGAAAAAATTGGTCCTAGATGTTATATTCCTATTTTAATGTGTTTTTAGTATCAATTTTTAGTCAAGAAGCTTCAAAACTAGAAATTTTCAACAACTTAAATGTTGACAACATTTATTGTTATTATTTTCGTGCTCCAAAATGATAATGAAAATGTTCTTCAAGGTGGATTTGAACATTGTGGTGGTGTGATAACATGTAATTTGACTATTTGGATGTGATATAAGTGATAAATTCCTAAGTGGATGTCTCAAAGGTAAAAATGGTAGTTGGAGCTCAAGAAGTTGCTTATTCAATGCCAAAAAGTTATATTTTTGGACCCATCACTACAACTTGTCCAATGGATTGATCTCAAATGTTTCACCTGAGTACTCAAAATTAAAATTAGATGGCTTAAATTAGAATGGAAAATATTTGGTGGTTCATGGAAATGACTTACAGGTTTCATTTTATGCATGTTTGAACTTAGGCTAAAAATTGCATTTTTTGTATTGGAAAGGGCATTCTTGAAGCTAGAATGGGTGGTGGGTTTATCGATCATGCCTTATGAAAGGCCAAAAACTCAATACTAGATGTTATTTCCCCCTTGAATTTTTTGGTAGTTTTATGTTTTGGTTAAGAAGCATCGAAACAACAGTTCTGCTAAACTCTTAGTTTGTAGAACATGTTAAAACTTAGGTAAGATGAGTTTTGGGTTGATTTGAGTTCTATAAACTTGGGTAAGGGTTAGAACATGTTAAAATTGATAAAATACTACTATAAATATAATTTTTAAGATCTACAAACTTTATTTTTATAAATTGACCTATTGGAACAATAACTAGGTCTAGAGACCTAGAAACTTAATGAGTAATTGACCTATTGACCGATTGACCTATTGACCTGATGAGTAATTGACCTATTGACAAAATCTATTATGAGTAATTGACCTATTGACCTATTGAGTAATTGACTAGTTTAAAATATGATTATTTGAGAGTGGAATTTGAATTGATTTGAGAACAAGAGTGTATAAGTGAGGTTGGAATTGTTCATGATCTTAGAGCATATGAATAGTACTTTCATAGCATTATTAAACACAAAAGAGAAAATTGTGCATTAGGTGGTATTAGGGGATGATAAGGGCTTTTGTCCAAAGATGAATCATTGTCTCATGAGTGATATTTTGTTTCAAGTTAGTAAGGTTTCTTTTTATTAGACTAAAGACATTATAGTCAAGGTCAGATAGAAGTTCATCTTGCAAGTTTAGCAAAGATAAAGTTTCAAAGATGAAGAAGTAGACCATGTACATGGACACCAAAAGGAGTTGAGTGTAGAAGAGGTATTGATATAGATTACTCAAGAGGTGAGGGAAAATATAAATTAACAAGAATCATAAAATTCATACAAGAAGTAGGCTTAATTTCAAGAAAATCTAGTCAAAAAGGCATTAGAGCTAGGTGAAGGTGAAAGGTCAAGTAACTTACAGCTATAGTTATCCGAGTGAGAAATTTGTAGGGATTTATGAATGATTTTATGTCTTTGCATTATACAAGTTTGAACATGATTGGGTATGGGTTTTAAGTGTAATCAAATTGTGTTAATGATCAATTGAAAATTTTTAAATGGATGATGACAAATAAAAAATAGATAAGAGTGTCATTAGTCATTTCCACTACACACAATGAAATAAAAATTTTAATTTAAAAAATATGGGAGATCTAAGATTTATAGCATTGACAATAATGATTTTTTAAACCTCATTTGTCTACAACATTAAATATGAGATCTGATAAATAATAGTTTGGAAGATCAAAATAACACTATACAATAACACACAATGAAATAAAATTTGAATATAAATCAGATATATTGCCATGATAGGCATACAATATAGGCACATGTGTGTAATGTCGATAATACAATGATTTCCATGATAGGCATACAAAAATTAAATCTACCAACATAGTATCTAATGTTGGGTGAATGTCGTATACACAAATATGATGCAAAAAATGCATAAATTGTCATATAAGTATATCAAAAAGTACATCTCATGTAAGACATCATATTCATCAAATAGCCTCCCTCTCTTTGCCTTCCTTGAATAATAATCTCCCTAGGATGCACTGCTAGTAGATGGAGACCCCTCTAATACATTGGATTGCTCCAAGGTTTTATTGTGGGTCCCTCACTCATAGCTTACTTGCAGTTGAACTTGTTCAAATATAAGTATTATTACAAAATTAACATAAAATACATTAAACCAATTATTAATAAATTAATTTTAAACTACAATAAAAAAGTCATTTAAACATGCACTTATTCCAAGCTCACAGTCTTGCTCAATCTATTTTTGATGCTCAAACAAGTAAATGGTAGGCTCAGTTATTCAAATAGACATCTAAAATATGGGAGAAACATGAGAAGTTACCCTACTGACTAGGATTAGTAGATGTCATAGGACAACCCTGCATGCACAATGAATTCACATAAGTTATATTTTCCCAATTATGTAGTAAAGTTATTAAAAAAAATCTATTTTTATAATTCAAAATTACAAGTTAATATATACCTCTATTAATGCCTATACAAATGGAATTGTAACAGTAATGCCTATGTTTATCTCAGCTCACAGAGAGGGAGGGGTGTTTACTTGAGCCATAAATTGTTCATGTAAATAAGGTCTCACTTAATTTTATAAAAATTATCAAAGATATATATGGAAAGTGTTTCTCAATGTAAACATATATATATATATATATATATATATGGCAACGTATTTCAATGTGCATATCATGAAAAGACAATGTAAACCAAGAATCATGGAAGTGTAAATGTCATACAATGTGCAATAGCCAAGAATAGTAATTATTTTGCACGTTGGAGGTAATATAAAAAAATATAATACATGTAAGAAGTGTGATTGTAAGAGTAGGAGGTGGAAAGAATAGTAATAGTTTGACAAGGCAAAGTTAGGGAAAGAAAAGGAATAAGAGATATATCAAGAACTTTATCCTTACTCGTAAAGCTTATTTGGATAAAGTAAAATTTAAATAAGTGTATATTGGTTTATGATCAATCATATGGTGTTCATATCTCTAGTTAGATAAGATTCAAGTCAGTAGTCTACAAGTTCAAAGTGGTGAAACCCAAGTTTCAATACTTTGTCTTCAAGCACAGTCAAAAAGAGGACAACTTAGTCAGTTTAAAGTGTCATTATAAATTATTTAAAGATGTGTAATGGATAGAGGATCTCTATGAAATTAATTTAAACACATTTAAAGTATCAATACTATTGATAAAATGCAAAATACATGGGAAGACTATATACAGCCCAATTAGTAACAATTCTAAGTTTGCATAGTCATAAAGAAAGACCATATAGAGTTATTGGAAATAGAGTTGAGGATTTAAGGTATTGTGAATGTTTTGTGATTTTTTTTCCATGTGTTTGATTCTTTGAAATTTTATCAAATGACGTTAAAGGGTCCTAAGGGTTTATTATGTCTTATTTGTTGGCATAGTCATGTTGGAGGGGTACAGAAATTTTTTAAAACTACATGTGGGGAGTGATTTAGTATTGAAAAAGGATAAGTAATAGTTTGATAAGATGTCATTCTATCTCATTTATTATCCTCTCGGGTAGGTGCAAGACTGAGACAACACAAGTTTGGGTTTCAAACTGGAAAAAGAGATAACAAGTGATTTAACTAATAAAAAGTCATTAAATTTTTTGGACATGTATTTATATAGGATGAAGAGGATTTTTAAGTTTAAATTCAATTTGAGTATGTATGGTATGGTTTCATAGTCAGCAGCCTTGAATTAGGCTTAGGAGACCTAATTAGTCCTTAGGGGTGTTGAGTTAGGTGTTCTCCAAAGAGAGTTAAATTATGAAAGTCCTTACATGAGATATGTGATGTAAAGGGGTATATAAATGTGGATTTCATTTATTTTGGAGGTTTTTAGTTTACTCAGAACAAGGAGGTTTGCTTCAAAAAAGGGCTAGTAAAAGGAAGGTGTCAAAGAGGAAAGAAGAGTTAAGTAAAGAGTTGAATCTTGGGGATTATATGGAATGGTTAGATACATGAAATGAGATGTAATTGAGTAGGTATATGCTCATATGAGTATTATGGACGGACAAAATCAAAGTAAGATGTAGACCTATGAAAACACATAAGAAGATTGTAAAGAATAGAGCAAGGATAAAGAGAGAGAACATGAAAATAGGGTATGAACTAAGGAGGGTGATGTTAAAAGGAAATATTGCAAAGGTATTTGATTATTAAAATGAATTCAAGTAGATAAAGAGGATTAAGTGAATACAAGGAGGATTAAGAGCCATTGAGTAGGTAAGAGTGAACAATAAAGACCTAGTAAATACAAAGTGATCAAAGAGATAAAGAATTTGAAGATAGAAGACAAAGAAGGACAAGAAAAGATCAAATCTGGGTATTTGGCAAAGGTAAGTGTGTGTTTCCATCTATATCAGGGAAGCTTGTTAGAACCTATGCATCAAGATACTTGATATATAGATTTAACTTAAACTTACAAGGAAAATATACATAGACTAAATGTACATAGAGCATAAGATTAACTCAAAATTTTGCCTCTATATAAGTAAAAGGTGTCATCCTAATAGAGACATATGCAATAGTGGATGGGCTAGTATCTAGATCCAAAAATGTAAATAATGGTTGCATCAAATCAAATGATACAAATGTCAACTATGATTATGAAGTCATCATCACATCCTACGACATAAAAAATGGCATATATATATTAGTCAATTTAAATGTAAATTAATTATTAGCTAAATTAAATTTACAAATATAACTTAAATCTAACATGAAATTTATATAAAATATACTTGCATCTGTGTAGTTGTTGATGTTTGCACACCAAATGTGCATGCCAAAAATTCATAACTCATAAGAATATTATCCAATCCCTCTAAACCATTAGTGGCATTATCATCATAAGGTCTAGTAGACATAACTCCACAAGAACTGAAAGGGTAGGGTTGGGTATGCACACTAGGTGGCATATCTCTAGCATCAAACTGTGAGAGCCTACTCATATGTTGAATGAGTTAGTAGTGAGAAAACTAAGAACATGTAGAGTTTCACTCTCCATTACCTGATGAACTATAGAAGGGATCTCAAGCTCAAGTGGATTTTAGATATGGATCCTTGCAGGCTGATTAGGTGCATGACGTGCACCTAGTCAATCTTGTGCAAAGCCTTTCCTTTGGCTCTAAAACTCACTAAAATAAAAATTATTCAAAATCTCATTAAGGACGAACTCACAATAGAGTTTCCTCAAAAAATACAATGGGACCTCATGGTTGTTACACAGTGGATAATCAAACACCATCCACCATCGATCTCAAAAATTGGTTGTGATTAAATTGTGTTGGTGTTGATGGATTAGAAAATGTTTAACAGTTACTAGAAATGGGAAATTGGTGGTTGGGTCAATGAATAAGGTGTAAATGGAGGAATTTTATATTTTTTGTTCTTGACCTCAAGTGCTAACAATTTTTTAGCATAATAATCCCTATAATTATCGTGATATGAAGTCCATCTATCAATTTGACTCATTATAGAGTCAATTTGACCTAATAATGTGTCTAGGGAATTGGCTAAATGGGTGCAATAGGGTTTTGTGGAAGTGGGATCCCTAATTCTCCCAATTAATTCTTAAATTTCAATTTTATTTCCCACAATGTTGTCAATTAGAATCTCCTGACTCCTTGAGGGATTTTTTAGAACTTTAGAAGGGTTGGGTGGAGGGATAGGGGGAGGAACAAAAGGGTTTTGTGGAAGGTTAGGTGGAGGGTTAGGAGGAGGAAAAAGAGGGTTCTATGGAGGGTTAGTAGGGTTAGTAGTATGGGTTGTTCAAAACAAACATATTACATCTAAAATTTACTAAAATTACTAAAAATTAGGGTTAAATAATGAAAATAATGAAAAATTAGGGTTAACAAGTGTAGATGTTTAGCACTTACCTCTTCTATGTGGTGTCATCATTGATTAATGGCTTTCTAGGATGAATTTAGCGATTTCCTATCAAGTTTTTATCTCTCTCACATAAAATGTGATTGTAAAAGGTGAGGATAACAAAGGAAACTCGAATGCAAAATGATGAATTTGCATTCATATTTTGGTTTTTTTTTTGTGACACAGATAATGTAATTGCATTGTTAATGTGATCATGTTATTTTAAAAAATAATAATGTGATCACATTAATAATGTGATCACATTAATAATGTGATCACATTAATAATGTGATCACATTAATAATGTGATCATATTAATAATGTGATCACATTAATAGTGTGATCATGATAATAATGTGATTACATTATTATTTAAAATAACATGATCGCATTAATTTATAATGCAATCATGTTATGGCATAGTAATTATTGAGCCATAATTTAAATAATGTAATCACATTAATTAAATAATGTGATTGTATTATTTATTAACACAATCACGTTACCAAAAATGTCCACAAAATTATCCCCCAACTCCATGCACTTACCCCTTACAACAATAATGTTAAGCAAACCAAAGATATATAAATTAACAAAATCAACTTCCTAACTCAACCACTCTATGCCATCTAGACATACCCAATATGATTCTCCACATAGGTCATATTCATCACCATACACACAACTCAAAAGAGGAACCATTTTATGAGTTTTATAAGGTATCTAGTCATTCAAATCAAGAGTGTAGAGCATACCAAAAAAAATTAGCACAAAAGAAATCAAAATTCTTAGTTCTTTCCATGGATAGTCAACTACCTCAACCTACTAATATAATCCTATGCATTCTTATTACTTTAACATGGCTGGCATGAATTACATGACTCACTATCGATCTATTTGATAGAATCTTGATGTATTGTGTCTCAAAATAATTAAGTTTCCTAGTCTATCAAGCATGCCACCTCCAAAGATTACACATTAATATATCCCCAAACATGAGTAGATCATTTTCTTTGGCACCAATGTTCTGCAAATCACACAAATAAGTCTCGAGATATCCAATATCATTTCAAAGACTTTCCAAGGCCCCCACCTCAAGGTTCATATTATCACTTACATGGTTCATCTACAATGGAGGAGATGCCTCCCCTATGACCAGAGCCATTCTTTAGAATATAATATGTGTGTGTCATGGCACCACATAATTACTACATTAATTATTCTCATCAAGAGGCCCCATGACCTCCTCCTTTTGGTACACCTAGTTTTTCTTTAGATCAACTACTTGAAAGTCTTATCATGACTTATAAAAAAAAAGACCATGACCCACTTATGACAAACTACTGTGTAAATTTAAATTGTATAAAATATGTAATAAATACACATGACTGATTTATAAATTACTATTTTTATAAATATTTTAAAATGGGAAGGTAATAAATATTGGTAACTTACTTAGCACTCAAATATGATGGGTTGTAATAGAAACTATGTAATTAATGCTAGAGTATCATGAGAATTATGTAAATTTGGTCAAGTGTGAGTGTTTGGGTGTTGTGTTAGTGTGAGGGTCTCGTAGGGTCCCCTAGGTGATGTTTGAGTAAAGCAAAGAGTCATAAAATATGTGTTTATATCCCTTTGGCATTTTCCCACCAAAATGGGTCATTTAAATATTTGAATTTTGTAAATGAGTCTAAGAGTAATATGAATGAGTTTCATAAACTACAAAGGTTTTAGGAGGTTTGATAAAGGTTCTAGAAGGTGGAAGAGGAGTGTAGGTATGTGTGGCAAGGTGTTGGAGAGTTATTATTTCCATGTAAGACTAAATAAATGAAATTTCAAGAATCTTTGTAATGATCTATGTTGGAGTTGGCCTCTTGGAGGTAGTTACCAAGAGAGTAACATCTAAAATGCATAAAAGTAGGCATGTAGAAGAGTGAATGGGAGTATTAGGAGGATTATAATAGTATTAGGGTAGGATAATCTGAAAGTATAATGAGAAAATTCAAGAATAAACCATGAAAAACATCAAAAACTTGAGCATGAACTTTGTTTTGATATAGGTGTATTATCATGCATTGATGGACCAATAAATGAAAAGATAAGAACTTTTATTGTCTTTATATAAAGTATATAAGTTTTAATAAGTATAATTAAATCATTAGCTAAAGTAATATTTTTTTTTATAATCCATTTGAATCCCACAAATCATTGTGCATAGTATGTATGAAGATAGAATTAAATATGTTGAGGTACAGTCAAGTAAGTTTGTATTATTCCTAGATATTTGAGGGATCTTCATGAGGTGAATCAAAACCATGATATAGAGTGCCTATGTATGAGATTAATAACATTATAATTCTAAATTCCCATGTATAAGTGCAAGATATAAATACAAACCTTCATACACAAGTCAAGAGAGAAAACTTGTTATTAGTTACAGAAAAGAAGTAATAAAATGGAAATGTTTTGGAGCATCATCAAATGTATTTAATAGAATAAAAGGTAGTAGAGTGTCCCTAATAGATAAATTTACCTATTATTTTTATTTAAAACTACTATAAGAATTCAATAACCAATCAACAATTTCCATTACATATACACAAACCAAGAGAGATAACACAAAATTCTGTATCAGTTCATTTAGGATCCTTTTAGATATTATTCAAGGATACATGACTATTGGATAAGGTAAGGTAAGTTTTTTTATACCCAGATAAGTCTTATAACTCATTAGAGTAATCAAAAATTTAATTAAAGTCATTTTGTAAACTCTTGGCCACCTATAGGCCTAAAGAAGCTAGAACTAGGAATTTTGAAATTCAAATGTGTCTATCTGATGTTTTCACCCTCAAAATTTCCCAAAATTTGTAATATGAGATAAACTTAGGTGTTTTATAAAAAAAATTAAGTTTTGGAATTGTAACCTACCATATTGTATAATATTTTGGATTATGTCTTCAAACCAGGTCTAATAGACCTAATTAGGGGTGAGATTTGATGAGGTAGTGGGGTTCTATAGAGAATTGAGGTCTAAAATTTTATGTGGACTTTTTAGAAGATAAAGGATATCCAAAATAGTTATTACTTGAAGTGGGTTCCTTATCAATTATCTCAATCTACTAGGTTTATACAAATATAGGGATACAAGGAGTGAGGTTTCAAAAAGGACAAAGTAAATTGGATAAGAGTTCAAGATTAAAATTTGATTATTAGGTTTGGATTTGGATAGGAGTTATGTTCAATAGGTGGATGTCCATAAAAACCATTTTGTAAGGACAAGTTCATTGGACCATGTTTTAGGCTTTTGAGGCATATGATCCTAGAAGAGAAGGATTAAATTTTGAAACTAAAATTGAGTTGTGAAGAAAGAAAGGAAGGAAGATAAATGATTATAGAGGGAGCAGGAAGTTGATCTATAAATAAGATAGTGCAAAATATTAAGCATTAAATGGAAGCTTAAAGCTTATTGAAGACCAAGATTTGATTAAAAGTGAAAAAGAGAAGTAGATGACGTATCTAAAGTAAGCACATCAGAGATTGTAAAGAGAGAACAAATGCAAACATCAGAGCTAGGTAATTGCATGAGTAAGTGCATGTTATCATCTACATCAAGTTGATGAGTTTTGCTATGCATTAGTAATCAACTATGGGACTTTTTGAGTTCACTATGAATTAGGAATAGGGCTATGTTTGATTATATAATAAGGTTATGTTATTCAAACAAGGCTAGTCTATGTTGTCATCTTTAGGGTTCACCGACATTCATGTAGATTTTTTCCCTTTGTGTGATTTTTTAATAGTGTGCCTTCACCTATAGGTCCTATTTATTTATTTAAGATTTCTTGATTTACTATGGGAGAAAATGTGTGCTTTCTTCTTCACTTAAAAACCTAGCTTAATGACAAAGAGGACCAACTGCAATAATATTGAGGGAAGGGGTTAGGCACTTAAGTTATGCTTGTTATCAACACCCCTTATGTTGAACACTACCTATATGCCAATAATTTGAAGAAGGATAAAATTCCATGTATTTATCCCATGCTATGATGGTGTGTGTGAAATATTGGTGTAATGTTATATGTTGGTGCAATCTTAGTGTAATTATGTACTTGAACAATGATTTGTGACCTTGATATTATATTCAAATCTAGACATGGATATTTGGGCTATATGAAATCATAATTAAGAGGAATATATACTTTTATCTTAGTATGTAGTTAGAATGATTTTGGGGTTTATAATATAGAAGCCTATTGCCAACTAATGAATAAATGAATAGAAGATGTGCTTATATAGTGGTCTTTTGGGGATTTCCTCGAATGAGAGTTATGAAGCCTTTAGGATGACCCATTAGGTGAATTTTAAATTAGGAAATTAGCCATTATTTGGAAGGAGGATGAAACTAGTAGCTTCAAATACTATTGGCCAATGAGATTGTCTTAAAGGAGCACCATTGTCTAAGGAGTAGAGACAACTAGATTGGAAGTATGAATCAGTCTAATAGTGAGTCTAAGTTGATTAGAATACAAAATAGGAATGTTTAGTACTTGAATTTCCTAAGGATAGAGGGTCATTTTCATATAATTATAGGAATAGTAGTTTAGAATTGGGGAATTGAGCATAGGTTAAGTGCGTATACAAGATGGTCACAAGTGCATTATTTTAGTAATATATTTTATTTTTAGTGACTCTAGTACTAACCATGGAAAATTTTCTACTACATTGATCATAACCAATGGTACTAGCCATGAAAAAATTATAATTACACTGACCATACCCTATGGTATTGGATAGCACATCATTCTACTACATTGGCCATACCCTATGGTATCAACCATACTTATCTTTTTCAACTGCATTAGCCAGCATTTAACTACATCAACCATGCTTAACTATCAGATACTACTAGCCATTCCCTATAGTATTGACCATCATCTTGCTTAATTATATTGGTCATACCCTATGGTATTGGTCAGGAGTTGATTTTCCTCCTTACTGATTGTATTTTCCCAATTGATACAGTTCCTTGAGGATGGCAATTTCTTTCCTTGGCACTAATTTTGATGTTTTTTTAAACTACCCATCCCAATTTTAGCTTCATTTTGATGATTTTTTGTGAAATTTATGTTACACGAATTTACCTTGGTGCCTAGATTTCCTAATCTAGTTCATTTATTAAAAAATAAAAAATAAATATTAAGTACACCACCTAGCTATAAGGCTCTGAATATAGCGGTGATGTGTACTCACACACATTTGTTATCTTGTCCTTGAGCCATAGATTATTATAGTGTTATTTTTTGTAATACAAAGTTTTGGTTTTAAAAATGGCAAATGTGCAAATGAATAGTTTTTACCTATTTATATTAAAATTTTCAAATTTTGAAACTTTCATCTATTTACTGTGAGATTTTGTATTTTCCCATATGTTTGATCCATATTGTTGTCCCCAAAAAATGTCACTCATTTTTGGGACAACATATGAACTATTTTGGCCCTGCAAGACCAAAATTGTCTCTTCCCTTTTCAAAAATTGTTATCAGCCTTCAAATTCTCCATTCTTCAAGCTTTTCAGTGAATCTATGGACTCTGCAAGCTTGAAACTATGGACTCTACAGGATCATTTCTATGGACTTCATAGTAAGAAATCTACAAACTCTACCAGATCTATGAGCTTGAATCTACAGACTCTGCAGGTAGTTTCTATGGACTTTGTAGGAAAGAAATAGGTTCAACGATTTTAGCAGGTAAACTCTCTCAAAGAAACAAGCTCTCAACATTTGGGCGATTTCAAGGTTGGTTCAATGACTTGGTTCAATCAAAAATTTCCATCAACAAGCTTATAAGGAAGGATTGAACCATTGAACCATTGAACCGTTGAACCTTGAACCATTTTGGTTCAATGGGTTCAAAGGTTCAACATCATCAAAAAGAGTTGAGCACATTTGTCAAGTTCAAAATTCAACCACTTCAAAGTTCCATGGCTTCAAAACACTTAGTGAAAAATGATGCATTGAACCATTGAACCATTGAATGTTGAACCATTTTGGTTCATCGGTTCAACAGGTTCAATGACCAAATGGTTCAACGCATTTGGTTCAAAAAGATCAAAGAGCTTAGAAAGAAAAAGGAAGTGATAGACAAAGGATGAACCAATGAACTGATTGAACCTTGAACCAAAAGAGTTCAAAGTTCAATGGTTCATGGGTTCAAAGGTTCAAAGGTGGCCTCAGTCAAGGAAAGAAGCAGCAAACAGATGGTTCAACGGATGGTTCAACCAAGGAGTGGGAAAGCAATTGAACTAAGAATCAATAGAATAAAAGAGATAGAATGAACCAATGTACTTTTAGTAAGTTCAAAGGTTTAAGGTTCAACATGGTTCAAGCGGCTAGCGACCATTGATAACCCCACGGACGTCAAATTTAAAGTAAGGGAATATCTATTGAAATTAAAATAAAGCATAGAACTTTAAAAAATAACCAAGCGATTAACTGAAAGGAAAAGCCCAACTGAAGAGAAAAGCCCATGGAAAAATGCCTGATAGAAAAAGACAAAGTGCAGCAGAAGCCACCACGTGTCCCTTGTAGAGTCGAAGCAGAAGCTGCCAAGTGTCATTTGTTGAGACATAATTTCTAATAAGTTTCAAAGCTGCAGAACATGCCACGTGTTCCATTATAAATCAGCAGAAGCTGACAAGTGTCAACATCTATGGTCTCTCCCTTTTGTGTCATAAGGACTATGGTAGGCCTCGATTGAGTTGTTAAGGTCAAGAGGAATGCAACAAGTGGCATCATCTGTGTGAATCCAAATGAGTCTCGAATGTTTCTATAGTGTTTTTAGGAGCTTAGTGGAAACTGCCATGTGTCATCTTCTACAAGACTCTCAAAAGGTATTCAAAGCCTCACAGAACATGCCACATGGCCTATTAAAACTTAGTGGAGCACGACAAGTGTCTACATCTGCATTTCAAGTTTCTTATAAAGCTTTTTTCACTAAGATTCTCTCATATTTCTGTGGAGGCTACCATGTGTCACTTGTTGAGATCAACAGAAAGCAGCCAAAGCAAGCGAGAAAGACATGAATGAATTGGTTTGAGTGTAGGCTTGAATGCATTCAAAGGCCTTCACCACCAAAGGGAAGAACCGCTGAGAGAAGGAGCGTAAAGAGCTAGTAAAGTTGGGAACGTAGCCTTGAGAGCTTAAATTCCAAGAAGAGACAAAGCTGGAAAAGACAAAAGCAGAAAGAGGGAAAAGCCCAAAATATCTATGTAGAAGTAATTTCAGTAGGTGGAGCAGTCCACTAGGTAGGTATTTGGGCCTGCAAACATTGAAAGCATAGCCTATTTGTCTCCCTTGGAGTAAAGGTAAAATGGACAACTACGTAGATAACAAGTGATAGAATAAGTGACTCAGGCTCAAGAGAAGACATTTAAGATGAATCAACATGCCACATTTAAGGTAGCTTCCCTGTTCCAGCATGGCCCTCCCTAACAGAACCAAAAATGCATTTAAGGAATTAATGCATAGCAGAGGCCGCTCCATGGGACAAAGTGTCAAGCCTTCCTTGGCCTCTATATATTATAATCTCTTGGTTTGTTTTAAGGGAGATCTTTTTTACCACAAAAGCAAAACTCTGCCCAAATTAAAAGGTGAATATTGAGACTTTGAGCTCAGATTATATTTCATTTTATTTTATCTAAATGAGAAATCAAGTTACTTGTAAACTTTGTGTTGTTATAGCTTGTGCCATTTTAGGAGATTGTTCTTATGTCTGTCTTCTAGACGCATTCTTGTTTATTTAATCTAACAAGCAAAATTAATGGAAGTGATAAGGAAGATGTCCTAAAGTTAGCTACTTTCAGACTTTGTGTTGTCATAATTGTCTTCAGTGTGTGTATATTTTATGTTTCTATGTAAAGGACCTTGGGATGACTTTGTGCCCCCATTGTTCTTCGTATCTCACACTTGGGCAGTCAAGGTGGAGACTTTGTGCTACATCTTAAATTGTTGGTTACTTTGTACTCTGTTACCAGTTACTTATCCTACCTAAAAGAACTCGTGTTGTTTCCTGCAAGAACACTTTTGAAAGAAGAGAAGTGCCTTCAGTGTTTACACCAAGATTTTCTCCTTTGTTTGTGAACATCATCTCTGAAAGAAGAGAGATGGATGGTATATCCTACCCCTGAGTATTATTTTCAGCTTATATATATAGCATATAGCACCTTTATATCTATAGGGAACCTCCCCTTGATGAGAGGAGAGATTTGTCCTCTTTGGATGTGGTAAACTTGTAACTTTGGCTGACCAATCTCCCTATGTTGTTGTTGAAGAGACCTATTTTGCTCACCAGTTAGTTGGTTGACAAAATATTCACCCAACAGTTTTTGGTGACTTCGATGGGGAAGGACAAGTAGTTTGAAGCCTCAAGCTTCAAGTTGAAGTAATACCAGTCCTTTTCCATTTTTTTTTCACAATCTAGAAACTCCATGTTATACCAGAAGCCAAAAATCTCAAGGTGTTGTTGACCCTACTTTTGTATTGGTGCAGTAGAGCAATTTTGAGTTGTTTCCTCCACAAGCTCACCTTCAAAGAACTAGGAGTCTTCCTCCTACCCGTAATAGGTCACCAACACAAGGTAGAGCTTCTTTTTCTGCTATTAGAAAAGCTTTGCCCATAGATACTCCACCCATATTTTTTATCCCACTTTTACATAATCAAACCATGGCTCAAGGCCCCTGGGGTAACTCATTTGACCCACTTAATTTGACTCCACCCCTACATGAACTTCCACACAGGTCAAGAAAGAATTTCCCCAAATTTTTTGGTGATGGAAAAGTTCATCCTAATGAACATATTGCTACCTTCGGCATAGCATGTGGTGTAATAGGTGTGGAGTATGAAGACATAGCTGTCAGGCTATTCATAAAGACACTACAAGGCACTATTGTAGACTGGTTCTACCATCTACAAGCTCAGTCAGTGACTAATTAGGACACACTCAAAGATAAATTTGAAGCTAGGTTCAAGCTTGCTTAAGATGCACATGCCTTGTTGGCCTAGCTCACATAGATGAAAAAGGAGCCCCATGAACCTATGAGGGACTTCATTGCCAGGTTTGACAAGTTAAGGCATAAGATTTGCATGATGGCCTAGCCGACACCTCAGAATCTCAAGTGTTTCTTCATCAACTCATAACTACCTGAAGTGATTTTCTTGCTAAGATGGGCTAGACACATAGACCTTGCTACTGCTCAGGACTTGGCTACTGAGGTAAAAGATGACCTTATCTTGGAAAGAAAGATAAAGAGAGACCCTAATAAAGGTAAACCCTCTTCATCTTATGAATACTCACCTACAGCCACCACTGACCCAATGGTGCAAAAGCTGGCAAATGAACTGCTAGCCTTGAAAAGACAAATGGCCCAAGTTATGTCTGATCCTCCTAATTAGGATATGCCAAGGAGGACATTTTAGAACTAGTCATATCAAGGAAATGCTGCCAGGAATCAAGGGCAGCCAAATAATCTTTCTCCCCCATAGAGGAACCTTGCCCTTAAAGCACCTCCAACTAACTCAGCAGTTGGATATCTAGAAATAGAACATAATTTCTCTTTCCAACCTGAGTTTGAGCAATAAAATGATGATCTCTTCATGGAGGATCAAGAAGAATCAACTAGTGAATCCCACATTAGTTTCCTGAATTACCAGGATGAACCCAGAAGTAAAGGTGATGTAGTTGAGGGATCATATGTTGTGTTCACCTGGTCTAAGAACTAGTCAGCCCAGTAGGCTGACAAACAGAAGACAGAGGAGCAACCTCAACTAGCAATTACAATTTCTAAGCATGGAACCACTCTGCCTTCCCAGCCAAAGGACCCAATGATTACAAGAAAGGGAAGTGCATCAAATATCCCTATGCCTTCTACTTCAAATTTGCAAGCCAGTCCTCCCCCTCCCAAAAACCAAAAGGATGAAATCTCATCCTCTCTTCCTAATCCATTTCAGTCATTTGACATAGTCGACCATGTCAATAAAACTAAAATCCAAATGACTGAATTTGAATTCCTACAAGCCAATCCTAAGCAGTTGGACAAGTTGGTAGAGTGTGTGAAGAATAAATCCATTCATATAGGACAAGAGATTATAAATGTGACTCATGATCCCCCAAGGAACATGCCCATCCCAAACAATCTTGTCATTACTCTTCCTACTGCCCCTGGGAAAGTTGATCCTTTCTATGTTTCCCTGTTGATAAATGGTCACAAGCTGAGCATCTGCATCATTAATTTTGGTGCTTTAGACAATGTCATGCCTACCAAAGTGGTAGAATCTCTTGGTCTCACACTGACCAAAACATTTGGTAGATGCTTCTCCATGGAGAACAAGCAAGTGACACTATTGGGATAGATCAAGGATGCCCAATTCACATTTGTAGCATTCCAAAAAAAAGAATCAAGATAACGGTCTTGGTGGCCAACATCCCAGCATCCTATAGCATTCTGCTGGGATAAAATTTCTGCAAGGATGTTGGAGGAGAGTTGAGAATGGACCTATCTAAGGTGAGGATCCCTGTCAAAGGCATCATGAAGAGGCTACTCCTTGTAAAGGAATCAAAATATGTTGTCACTTAGACATCAGCACCTGAAGCTCAAATTTTGTTTGAGTCTTCAAGTAGGGGTAATTATTTTTTGTCTACTAAGGATGTTCATGTTTTAGCAAATGAAATTCCTATAGGTGGCAATCTGAAAATCAATTAAAATGAGACATCAAAAGAATTGGTAGGGCATAGCATAGATGAAAAAGCATCTTCCACTTCCAATGAAGAAAAATCTGATAGAAGATCAGTTTCTGATGATTGCGATAATTCTTCTACCAATGCTAGAGTTGGGACTGTGTTGATATCTCCTCAAGGAGATATTTTTCCTTCATGCAAGTTGTAGTTCAGCAACACCAAAAACATAGCTGAATGTGAATCTCTGTTGCTTAGATTAAAGGTTTTTCAAGACCAAAATGTTAAACTCTTTCACACCAAAGGGGATGCTGAGCTGATGGTTTGTCAGGAGTTTGATGCTAACAATCAAAACATGTGTTGGACTGAACTAGCAGAACAGCAAGCTATGGTAATGGACCATACTATTGTACTTCAAAGTCAGCAAAAGGAACTCTTTGTCAAGAGAGCAAGGAGTTATAGTTTTTAGATTGAAGACCACGTATTTCCATGGAGTAAGAAGAGAGAGCCAAAGGGAGTGCACAAAAAATGTGATTCCTGGTGGAGAGTTCCATTCACCCATCACCGATTCTAGGGACAAAATGGTTTTCTACTAGTTTATCAGGATGGAATGCTATCTTCCTTATCTCACAATGGGCAGTGTTTGAATCACTTCATTTTTTGAAGTATCAGATGAGTTCACCTGTACATATGTACACTTGTATAGTCTTTAGTTCTATTTTATGCTTTTTATTTTCATTTTTTGGCACCTTTCTTTTTGGGTAGCATGACTCCATAGCCCAATGGCATACTTGAAGGCACTGGAGATTCGAGTTTCTACTCCCCTTAGCTATTTCAATTTTTCAACTAAAGGAAGTTCCCCAACTAGAGCCAGCTATTGTCCCCAAAAAATGTCACTCATTTTTGGGACAACATATGAACTATTTTGGCCCTGCAAGACCAAAATTGTCTCTTCCCTTTTTGAAAACTATTATGAGCCTTCAAATTCTCCATTCTTCAAGATTTTTGGTGAATCTATAGACTTTACAAGCTTGAAACTATAGACTCTATAGGCTCATTTCTATGGACTTCATAGTAAGAAATCTATGGACTCCTCTAGATCTATGAACTTGAATCTATGAACTCTGTAGGTTAGTTTCTACAGACTCTGTAGGAAAGAAATAGGTTCAGTGGCTTTAGCAGGTAAATTCTCTCAAAGAAAAAAGCTCTCAACATTTAGGTGATTTCAAGGTTGGTTCAACAACTTGTTTCAATCAAAAATGTCCATCGGCAAGCTTCTAAGCAAGGATTAAACCATTAAACCATTGAACCATTGAACCTTGAACCATTTTGGTTTAATGGGTTCAAAGGTTCAACGTCATCAGCAAGAGTTGTGTGCATTTGTCAAGTTCAAAGTTTAACTACTTCAAAGTCCCATGGCTTCAAAACATTTAGCAAAAAATGATGCATTGAACCATTGAACCGTTGAACCTTGAACCATTTTGGTTCATCGGTTCAACAGGTTCAACGACCAAATGGGTCAATGTATTGGGTTCAAAAAGATCAAAGAGCTTAGAAAAAACAAGGAAGTGTTGGATAAATGATAAACTAATGAACCGATTGAACCTTGAACTGAATGATTTCAAAGTTCAATGGTTCATGGGTTTAAAGGTTCAAAGGCGGCCTCAATCAAGGAAAGAAGTAGCAAACAGATGGTTCAACGGATGGTTCAACCAAGGAGAGGGAAAGTGATTGAACCAGGAAGTGATGGAACAAAAGAGACAGAATGAACTGATGAACCAATGAACCAATGTACTTTCAGTGGGTTCAAAGGTTTAAGGTTTAACATGGTTCAAGCAGCTAGTGACCATTGACAACCCCGTGAACGTCAAATTTAAAGTAAGGCAATATCTATTGAAATTCAAATAAAATGCAGAACTTAAAGAAAGAACCAAGCGACTGATTGAAAGGAAAATCTTGACTGAAGAGAAAAGCCTACAAAAAAATGCTCGATGGAAAAAGACAAAGTGTAGCGGAAGTCACCACGTGTCCCTTATAGAGTCAAAGCAAAAGCTGCCAAGTGTCATCTATCGGGACACAATTTCTAATAAGTTTCAAAGCTACAGAACATGCCACATGTTCATTTATAAATTAGTAGAAGCAGACAAGTGTCAACATTTGTGGTCTCTCCCTTTGTGTCGTAAGGACTGTGGTGGGCCTCGAGGGAGTTGCTAAGGTCAAGAAGAATGTGACAAGTGGCATCATCCATGTGAATCTGAATGAGTCTCAAATATTTCTACAGTGTTTCTAGGAGCTCAGTGGAAACTACCACATGTCATCTTTTGTAAGACTCTCAAAAGGTATTCAAAGTCTTACAGAACATGCCATGTGTCCCATTAAAACTTAGTGGAGCATGACAAGTGTCTGTGTCTGCATTTCAAGTTTCTTATAAAGATTATTTCACTAAGCTTCTCTCATATTTATATGGAGGCCACCACATGTCACTTGCTGAGATCAATGGAAAGTGGCCAAAGCAAGCAAGAAAGACACAAAGGAATTGGTTTGAGTGCAGGCTTGAATGCATTCAAAGACCTTCACCACCAAAGGGAAGAATCATTGAGAGAAGGAGCGTAAATAGCCAGTAAAGCTGGGAACATAGCCTCAAGAGCTTAAATTCTAGGAAGAGACAAAGTTGGAAAAGACAAAAGTAGAAAGAGGGAAAACCCTAAAATATCTATGCAAAAGTAATTCCAATAGGTGGAGCAGTCCACCAGGTAGATATTTGGGCTTGCAAACATTGAAAGCGTAGCCTATTTGTCTCCCTTGGAGTAAAGGCAAAATGGATAGCTGCGTGAATAGTAGGTGATAGAATAAGTGACTTAGGCTCAGGAAAAGACATTTAAGATGAATCAAAATGCCACAGTTAAGGCAACCACCCTGTTCCAACATGGCCCTCCCTGACAGAACCAAAAATGCATTTAAGGCATTAATGCACAGCATGGGCCACTTCATGGGACAAAGTGCCAAGCCTTCCTTGGCCTCTACATATTGTAATCTCTTGGTTTGTTTTAAGGGAGATCTTTTTTACCATGGAAGCAAAACTCTGCCCAAATTGAAAGGCAAATACTGAGACTTTGAGCTCAGATTGTATTTCATTTTATTTTATCTGAATGAGAAAGCAAGTTACTTGTAGACTTTGTTTTGTTATAGCTTGTGCCATTTTAGGAGATTGTTCTTATGTCTATCTTATAGATGCATTCTTGTTTATTTAATCTAACAAGTAGAATTAGTGAAAGTGATAAGGAAGATGTCTTGAAGTTAGCTACTTTCAGACTTTGTGCTATCATAGTTGTCTTCAGTGTGTGTATATTTTCTGTTTCTATGTAAAAGACCTTGGGACAACTTTGTTCCCCCATTGTTCTTTGTATCTCACTCTTGGGTAGTAAAGGTGGAGACTTTATGCTACATCTTAGATTGTTGGTCACTCTGTACTCTGTTACCAATTACTTATCCTACCTTAAAGAACTCCTGTTGTTTCCTGCAAGAACACTTCTGAAAGAAGAGAAGTGCCTTCAGTGTTTTCACCTGGATTTTCTCCTTTGTTTGTGAACATCATCTCTAAAATAAGAGATATGGATGGTATATCCTACCCATGAGTATTATTTTCAGCTTATATATATAGTATATAGCACCTTTATATATATAGGGAACCTCCCCTTGATGAGAGGAGAGATTTTTCCATTTTGGATGTGGTAAACCTGCAACTTTAGACGACCAATCTCCCTATGTTGTGGTTGAAGAGACCTATTTTTCTCACCAGTTAGCTGGTTGACAAAATATTCACCCAACACATAGGTCATTTTAATGAACTGAAAGAAGCCTTCGAATCCTAGTGAGATAGATAACTTTTAGATGCTAGTATAATGTTTTGCAAAAAATTGGAATTTTATTCTTATTCTTCAAGTTTGTCTTTTATTTTCTTGATGGGTACCTTTTATCACTTGTGACACATGCAACATCATCTACAATCAGTAAGGTAAGTGAAGGTATGTATTTTAATTCTAATTTATTTTAATTCTTTCAACATTTCTTTTCAGTTGTGTTCTTTTTTGTTGTTATGTTTCTATCCCAAAGCACCATCTTATGTTATATTATTGTGACACTTGATGATCGTCAAGTGGGGCATATGTATACACATGATATTTTCACTTTATCACATTACTAATGTTTTCTCTTGCAGCAACTTATCAACACATTAATCTCCCTAAGTGCATGCCTTTAAGGGTGTAGTGGGAATGGGGTGGGATTAGCTTGTGGTACTTTGCAAGATATGTTTGCATAATATTTTATCACACCATCACTACTATTAATTTTACCTCCTATAAGTCTTTCTATTTTTCATCATTGTTTAACTTTTGTCTAGATTTTCTAGTTCCCTTGTATCCTATGGTATCATCCTAGCCAATACAGTTTGTTTCCTGCTTGAATATTTCATGTACTATTTCAGCTAGCCCAATATAGTTTTGAATCTATCTTTTGTCATTTATATTGTATTAACCTAGTCAATATTGTATTATGGCATCTGACATCTTTCAACTATATCAGCCTAGCTAATTTTTTTGCCTTGGAATTCAGGGATAGTTTTGGGTTTGGAACCTTATATATAGGAGTAATAGTTCACTCCTAATAAGATATATCACACTCATGCACACTGCTTTCAATCATATTTTTTTTCCCTAAGGAAGTATTTGGGAGAGTTAGTGGTTTAGAAATTTATCTTGGAGGTCTTGTCTTGTGGTGCCATTGAAGCTCAATAGGAGAGGTGTTATGGAGTTTATAACTAAGGATATCTAGGTTCATCTATCCATTTGAGGTCTTCAAGATAAAAAATCTCTCATAAAGCTCCATTTGAGCCAAAGGGGATACTGAACCCTCGACAAATCTGCCCCAAGATAAATATCCCCTGCACTCTTTCCTTTACTTAGTAGTTTAGATGTTGCTTATTTCTTTATGGATGTATGTGTGTATCCATGATTAGGCTCTTCCTCATACTGAATAAGTTGGCATAGATATAAGGTTGATTAGGTTTTCCATTTATTTCACCTTGGTTGCTTAGGCTTTTCATTTATCACCTTAGGTTGTATAGACCCCCATTTGGTTGAACATTACACCTTACCTTCTTTATAATCACTCACCCATCATATACTTTACTTGTACCCACTTTACAATCATTTGCGTTACTTGCATTTTTAAAATCATAGTTACAATCATTTGTCTTTGTTGAGGTCTAGTGAGAGCTATATCCCTATGTCACAGGCATAGGATTTGGAACCCTTTCCCCTTGACTTTTGAGTTTTAGGTTACCCTCATCTATATCTATAGATATCATAGATCCTTACCTACTCATCCAAGTATATGTAGACTCTATTTTATTGACCTTATTCAAGTCTTAGTCTATTGAGATAAATTGATACTTGTAAGTCATTTTATCCCATGCATACATAATCAATATAAAAAAAGTTGTTATACGAAGCGAGAGATGGAAGCTTTGTCCATGTTTGGGATACATCATCAATCTGAAGTTTATAATTGAAATACAAGAAGCACATGAAAGGCCTAAAACTAAATTTATTTAGAATAGAGTTAAACTACAAATTTGGCCCTTTATTTATACTATAATAAATACAAATGCAACAATAGAAATGTTTGATTAGATTAAATAAAATTTAGTTATGTAAAGAAATAACCTATGTTTTTTAAGGCCTTCTGATTTCTTAATAATCTAGACAATGATAGTTTTGGAAACATGATCAGTATTACCTATACCTACCATCTCTAGTCTTATATGGTAATCAAATTGTATGTACACCTTTTATATTCCTAATCCTGTGTATCTTTATTCTATCTTCTCTATACCACATGTTGTTAAACCAGATTTCAAAGAATTTCAAAAACTCATATTTAAGATGACACTATGAACTCCACAATGTCTTTATCAACTTCTTCCAATAAAAACATCCTAGTTTTTTTTTTAAAACTAAGTTTGAAAATTTAAGGAATCCTAAAAAACCATAATCTTTATTATAATCTATAAAGCTCTCGAACCACTTTTAAACATCCAAACGTATATTTATAAAATTAAATTGAAATATTATTATACTTAAATTTTTAATTTATAAATATACTTTCATGGATCCCTTTAGACTTTTGTCATTAGAACTAAATGGAAATAGGGGTTACGGTTGTACCCCTTATAATCGTAAAGAGTAAGGTCATAAGAGGAACAATTATATTTTTACATTCATAAGGGTTATGATTATAATTATCTAGTGGCATTGATGTGTTAGTATCATGGCAATACAAACTTGCACTTAAATGTTAATACTACTAGGCTCTCATTAGTGCCATTCTAGCTCTTCGAAAATGATGCCATTTAGTGTTTTTCATAAAAACCAATTTTAGAGTTTTTTACATCTCATTCCATAGTTTCCAAAATTATTAAATTTTCAATATTTTAAAATAATTTTCTTTTTTTTTTTTCTTAATGTAGCCCTGTCTTATTTCAAAATCAAACTCATTTATTCTACACAATTAAAAATAAAAATTCATAAATTCATAAAATAAGCTTATGTTAGTTAGAGGAGTGCTTGATGCTACCATGTAATGTTTTTGCAACTATAATACTCTAATATTAAGATATTGAGTAGATTATGTGTCCAAAAATTATATATTTTTATTTTTTAATAGAAAAATAAGTATATATTGTGTCAAAAAACTTATGTCCAAATAATTAATTTTTAGTACCATACACAAGTATGTAACATATCACTAAATGTGATTGTTTGTACTAATGAATTAGTGTCTTGTAAAAAAGTAGAAAAATAGATGTAATTTATTTTTTTATTTTTAAAATTTAGATAATAATCTATATTAAAAATATTACATTTCATCTATTTATATCATTATAAAATTCAAAAAAGATGTATCACTCATAAATAAGTGAAGCTACGTAACAAAAATTTTTTGAGAATGAAGCATCCCTTTGCTATATAAAAGTGTGTAACATTATCATGCTTAACCCAATATTTTTGCACCATGCGTTGAAAAAATAAATTTTATTTTATTTATAATTTTAAAAATTAAGATAATAAGTTACACTAGAAATATTATATTTAATCTATTTATACCATTTCAAAATTCAAAACAAATGTATCACTTAAAAAAACTCAAAGTTACATAACTTCTAATTTTGAAGAAAGAGGCATCCAAACATATTAAATATAGTGAAAAGATAAATTAGAGGAGACACACAAAGTAAACAAGGAAAACATATCAAGCATAAGCATGTGACATGAAAAGAATACATAAACAAGCAAAGAAAGTGCATCAAACACAAAGAAAACAAATTCGCATACATGTCTGGAGGTAGTAACATAATATGCATAATAAGCACATGAGCCTATGAAAAGGCATTAAACACATAAGGACACACATGATATGAAAGATAGACCATAATATATAAGATCACGTGAAATATCATTATGATAAATGGGATTACAAAATATATAAAGTAAAATATTGTCATAAGATACCCACATAATGCCCCTAGAGATAACAATGGATTTTCCCCCAACATGTTTTGAATCTATAAACACCTAAATTTAGTACAAGACCCTTTTTCTTAATATATTTCCCCTCATTTATCATGCTTAACTCAATTTGTTTTAAATTTTTTTAAGGACATGTTTGTATCCACTCTGAGCTTCATGTTGGTCATTCAATATAATACTCACCAGAATCTATCTATTATCCAAATATCACACGTTTCCATTTTTTCCTTGAAATTTAAGCCCTTTTTATTCTTGTTCAAATTCATAGGCCATATAAGTTCACCCTTGTCGAACTCGTCAATCACCTTTTAGTTGACATGTCTACCCAAGGTCATTTTTGTGGGTCCTTCTACCCTTTTCTAAAATTCATATGGCTTAATTTTTCATATTATCATTCCTAATGTTGGCCTAGATGGGTAATTTTTACTACATCACCTTAATATATGAAGAAATATCAATTTATTTTATAATCAAATATCAAAAGAATTCACTAAGTACAAGGTTCAAGTGAAGATCCTAGTCAAGCCATTGGCTTCATATTTATTACTAATTCAAATTGAGCTTCATTGATTCATATATTACACACTTGAAATGAAGTTGGAAGAGGAGGTTCAAAACCCTTACGTGAGATATTATATTTATATACACATAGAACTACATGGAGGTCTGAGTCTAGTGTGTGGGATATGTAGTTTGTAACCCCACCTTGGTGGCTACCCAACTCCATAACCCTTTTTTGATATTAGTGTTATAATAATTCAAGAAGGATAAGATAAAAAAAACATAGATCATATCCAATGAAATAGGAATACAAACACACATGATAGATCTAGATTAGACAATAAAATAGTGATAAAAATAGCAAATCTAAGAAACTTACATAGGTCAGACTTGGCACACAAATCTACCCAGTGATAATTTTTTACATGTTAAATTTGTAGCACATGACAAATTATCTTAGGAAATTCATATTCCACACACATGTAATAGATATTTTGTTTAGTAATATTCTAAGTTTGAATTTCTAGAAGTAGTCAATGTGTGATTATTCCAACTCATTCACTCTTCTTTACATTAAATTTATCATTTTTATTCTACACATGAGCTATGTACCTAATTTTCACACTAGATTAAATATGATTTTTATATTTTATTGTTATATATGCTTATATCTATGCATGTGTGCAATTGTTTATTCTTATTTTGTATAAAACAAAAATTAAGGTAAACATAA
Organism: Torreya grandis; assembly: GCA_037957365.1. NCBI lineage: Eukaryota > Viridiplantae > Streptophyta > Pinopsida > Cupressales > Taxaceae > Torreya > Torreya grandis. Next base: position 1,155,483 of record JARHVA010002610.1, read on the forward strand.
ATGGTAAACCCCAACATTAAATTACATATGACCTATGGTTTCCGTAACCTTCATCACCGTAGGGTTTCATGGCTGATTTTAGATCTTGATAAAATCCTAGTTACCATTTTCCCTTAAATGCCTACATTATTCAAAGGTTTAATAAAGTTTAACTATCTTATTCATATCTCACCATACATTTACCATGGATACTACCAATGATGTTCATACTTTTGTGGTTCATATTGGTGTCAAAACACAATCCCTTTCTAATAAAATAGCAATTCATCTATCTTGTGACTATGAAAATCCAATCTCTGTAGATCATGACCATTATTAATAAGTTAATCTACATAGGGTAACAATCATTGATCATTTTAAAACCTTAATTGAACAAAACCTGGGATGTATAGATAAGTTGTTACACAAACTAAAAATGTAGGAGGGTAAAAATCCAAGATTTTTTAAATGAGAAACCACCAATGAATGAATGAATTCCTTCTATCTCATGTGATGAGGACAAAATAAATATTCCTAAGCCTCCAACTAGAGCACCTACACCTCCTCTAATGGATACTTGTATTCATAGTGTGATTTTACATAATAACCCACAGACCATTGTGCCTCCAATGAACATATAAAAATGTAAATACGAATATTAATGCTAACCCTACATCTAGTGGTACGTTTACTGAGTCAATAGTACAACAACTTAATGACATGGAAATGAAATTGTGATAAATATCACAAACATCTAATAAACTAAGCCACATACAATCATATTTAGACATAGTACACAACCCTTTTGCACAATAAATGCTTTTTGGTGCTTTCCCCCTAGTACTTGAGTTTATAACATTCAATGGAAACGGAGATCCATCGTTACACAATAAAAAAAAATTTACATCTTACATTGAGTGTAACCAATAAAAATCACTCATAACAAAATTATTTCCTAAAAACCTCACAGAATATACCCTAGATTGATTATATTCCTTACGTAAAAGATTTATGCATAAATTTTATGATTTACTTAACATATTCTTAAAACACTTTTTAATCAATATGTTAAGATTACCATTTATTTTTTATTTTTTATTAATTTTTTTAAACCCAAAATATGGCTATACAAACTATTACATGTATACTTAACATTGACTACAACCTATCTATAACATGTAGTCATATTCTAAGTTAAGTACAGGTGTAGTCATATTATCTTGATGCCTTGCTATATTTGTCTCTCCGATCTATTTTTTTGGGAAAAAAAAAACATCAATGTCTGTGCTTTTTCTATTTACAATTTTTTTTAATTACATGATAATTAGCTTTTGTTTCACAACCGAATCTAAAGTTTTTTTTTCAAGTGTCTTTTTGAACTCTTATTCATTAAATGTTCTCTTTCATCTAAAGTCGAAGCATTTCCTTTTATTTTATTATTTCAATAATTAAAGCAATTCAAAATTATATATATACTTTAATAATGCATAATTGTTTATTGTATTTCATAAGTTATTTTTAAAATTAACACATTTCAATTTTATTTCCATTTATTTATTTTAATTGGTGTTTTGATATGGACTTATACATTTACAAGGTAATTTTTTTTAATTGTCAAAATTCGTTAAAACAATTTTTTTTACTCAATTTCTAATTGTTCCAAAACCATTTTAATAGTCTTTTTTGCTTCAACCATTGTGGTTTTTTATGTAAAAATAAACTTTTTTTGAAGCATCTTGAAATCTGAATTTTTTGTGTTTTTTTAAACTGTTTAGATTCTTGTTTCCTTTTTGTCGTGTTTTTTGCACTTCGGCAAAGTCCATTTTTTTGGTCTCCTTGTATCTTCTCCATGCATCCTTTCTTATAAGTGATTTTTCTTGCCTATTTGATTTCTAGTATTGGGTGAGATTTCAAGGAATAATGACTCAATTATTTCTAAAATTTAAATTCACGTCCACTAATTACAATTTATGAAAATTGCATGTGCAATACATATTTACTTTTAAACATTTGGTGCACATAGTAGATGGCATAAACCCCAAATCTAATGAAAAGACTACCACTATCGACATTAAAATGGCAAGCTAAAAATGACAAGGCCTTAGGATTGATTGGCATGGCCATGACCCCAGAACTACATGTGCACATTAATGGTTATCTTCTTGCATCCATGACTTGGTCTAAGCTTAAGTCTATTTATGATATTGTAAATGAATCCCAAAAAATTCAAATTCAAGATCAACTATCTGATTTAAAATATAATGACTTCAAAACTATGGATGATGTCTTCATTAAGTTTCACTCTTTGCATTCTCAGTTAACTATTTTAGGCGTTAAACTTTTAGATTTGAATTTAATTCACATTATCATGAAAAAATATTTACCTAGACATTTTCAGCAGTTTATTACAATTGTTTATGTTGGCCAAATTTGGCCTACATACCAAAATTTTTAGGTCTAGGATTGAAGCTAAGTAGGGTCTTATTTGAAGAGTGATCCCATAGAAGGAGCAAACAGACTTCAAATGAAGATCACAAGTTATTTGCAAAGATTTTAAAACACTTTAAGCAAGCTTAAAGTGTGAACTTGGCAAATTTAAGGAAGCAGACTGTCATGACATGTCATATAAGAACGAATAGGTTAGTCTGATTGAGCGTTTTGTAAGAGCACCTGGGAGGTCGATCAGAGCTAAAATATTGCATGGACATGATATTTTTCATGCCAATAAGGTATCTTGCAAATTTGGTATCTTGATGAGTTTGTTATCTCAAGATATAAGCCTTCAAAGATAAGCTAGCAAAGTAAGATGTCTGCATAGATGTCAAATTTGAGCCACAAAAAGTAGTCATTTGAATTCAAATATTTCAAAGGGATCCTAATGTTGAGCATGGAGCTGATAGGTATCGAGATCGTGAAATCTTGGATCATATCTAATGATACATGGGTGATAACAAAATCAATGGGACCAAATAGATCAATGGAGCGCATTCAACCCTGCCCAAAAGATCGACAGTGCGATCAAAGTCAAAGAGTCAGTGAGCTCAAGATGTATGTGAGGCTACCACATGGCATGAGTGTTTTAACCAGATAAAGACTGATAGTGGGGTCCACATAATGAATGTAGAACTGACAGGTGGCATGATCTAGAGGCCCAAATCAAGATCAATGATCAACATTAAAAGTCAAACCTAGGGGACTCCCATGGAAATCAATAGGGTAGATTTGATCGAGTTCCATAGAAGCATAGGAAGCGAACACATGTCTAAGCATGCAATGGTCAGGAATTTAAATATAATAAGAAATCTGAGAGGATGCCATGAAGGCATACACAGTAGACAAAGGATTCTACCACCCCAAGTAGGTAGAATAAATAAATACAAGATTAAGCATGATCTAGGTTATCAAGAACAGACTCTACGATTTTGTCTAATGCCATTAAAGCTTTGCAAAAAATTTAGATGTAGGTTTTACATATTATTTGTGATCAAAATCCCTAACTTACATATCTTCAGTGCAATCATGGCTATATAAAACCAATAGAGTGATTGGTTTTCATCTTTAATATACCTATGCACAAGATTTGGGAGTAATGGTATAATGGTAACTATGCAAGAAATGTCAGAAGGAACACCAACAAATGATCTCAAGCAAACTGCCTGACTATATAAAGAATATACCAAGATCAACCATGATGGAGAGCTCAGAGGATGAAGAAGACAATAGAACATTCAATAAGGTTTAGGTGTCTTTGGGACTTGTTCTTGTTTGATGGATCATGATTCAATCCTTGAATTGATGCCAACGGATCAAAAGGGGTTGAGCTTCATAAAATGTTCTTTTCTCGCTTGGTTCCCTCTCTCTCTTCTTCTGATCTATATATCTCCCATTCTCTTCCACAGAAGTTCTCTCTCTCTAATTTTTATTCTAGGCTCTTGGATTTCAAACTCTCAGATATTTTCTTAGATCATAGACTTATGTTTTGGCTATGCTAAATTTGTACTGTAACACCTATTTGATATAATAGAGACTGAATTACTCCATTTACAAACTAAATTTAAGTGTCTTTTGAGTTCATTGATGTGTTTAATTGAATCCATGCTTTCATTTGCCTCTGTCTAAATTTCCCCACCTTCATGAAGTGTTTTGTAGCTCCTATAGGTCATTCTAAGTGAATATATAGTCTATTGATTAGTTTTAAAGTGGATGGTTACCCTCCTAGGCTAGATTAATAGCTAGTTCTTGCCTGTTAGTGAAACATTTATGTGGAAACTTTTCAAAAGGTAAATGAAATGATGTTTTTCAGTCTTGATAGTGTCTCATAGTGTGTCTTGTGCAAGCATAAATTTTCAAAACATTGGTGTATGACCTCCTTTTTATATGTTTTCATGTAATTAGTGTCTATTTATCTCCCTTTTTCAATTCAGAGGTTAGTTTAGATGATAGATCCAAAGGAAGTCAACCTTCTCTAGAGGCTCAACCTCACCATAGGACACCCACATCCTGAGGTTGATCCCATTTTATGGCTTAGTTGGAGGGAACATGAAGAACTCCCCTAATGGGTGAAAATTAAGACCATAATAGTTCACTCACAACTAGTTTTTCCTACTTTATCTGCTAAATGATGTTTAATTTATTTTTTATTTTATTATGTCAAGAAGAACAAAATTTAATGTAATTTGGTAGTCTTAAGACTAATTAACATGCCTTTGTTTCTAAATACCAACATAAGAATGACAAATAATATGCTAAGTCCAATAAAACACAAGATACAAAAGATCAAAAATCTAACTCAAAACCTAAGAAAAAGTTAGAGTGTAATTATTGTGATAAAAATACACATTATGAAGATCAGTGCTTTAAAAATAAATATAATATTAAAATTGGAAAGCTTAAGGTCAAATAAAATGCTAACACTAATAACACTAAGGCTCAAACCAAATAGAAGTTTAACACTAGAGCTGATTTTACTTATGTTTTACATGCTTCTCTTGTTGGATGGATTTTTTATTTTGGTGTTACTTAACATATGACATCTAATACTAATTTATTTACTTCTTTGGAACAAAATATTTTTAACAATCATTTAAGTCTTGAAAATCATGCTTCATGCAATGTTGAAGTCATAAGAACTGTTAAAATTCATAATAGTGAATTACATGATGTCTTGCTTGTTCCCAATTTAAAATTGAATTCGCTTTCTATTACTCAATTATGCAAACAGGATTATAACTTAGAATTCTTTAATGACACTTTTTATATTAAATCTATCAAACAATATTTTTAAGTAGTTGCTATTATTTTTTTAGATAATAATAACTTGTTCAAGTTTACTGAATTCTTTTTTTCCTCCTCTTCTCATGCCTTTTTTGCTTCTAATGATGCGAACTTACGGCATGAAAGATTAGGCCATAATAATTATCAAAGTATTTCACTTGTGATTAAACTCAATATGGTACAAGGTTTTCCTAAAATTCCTCCCACCAATTATGTTTGTGGTGTTTGTATGGTTGGTAAAATATGTAGAGAATCTTTTCCTAAGAATCAATCTTGGTGTGTTAATGAAAAACTTTATTTAGTTCATAGTGATCTCTTAGGTCCTTTGTAAATTTCTTCTATTAATGGTGAAAAGTATGCTTTGACTTTTATTAATGATTATATTAAATGAGTTTAGAATTATTTTTTGAAAATGAAAGATCAAGTTTTAGACACTTGCATTGAGTTTCATGCATTTGTTGAAAAGCAATCTCATTGTTCTTTACACATATTATGTACTGACAATGTAATTGAATATTTTAAAAATGATTTTCTTACATACTATAAGCAACATGATATTAAATATGAGAAAACTATATCGTACACACCTGAGCAAAATGGTGTTGCTAAACGTAAACATAGGACTATCACTGAAATAACTAGGTGTATGTTGCATGCTAAAAATATGCATTATAAATTTTAAGTTGAATCTATGTATTGTGTTTTCTATATCATTAATAAGACTCCCATTAAAAATAATTTAAATATCAGCCCTAAAAAGTTTAAAGTGGTATAAAACCTAATTTAAAATATTTACGTGTTTTTAGTTATGATGCATGTGTTCATATTCTCATGAAAAAATAGAGGAAGTTAGATTCTAAATCAAACATTTTTATCCTTGTTGGTTTTGATGAATCATCTAATTTTTACAGGGTATATGATTCTCAAAATAATAAAATTAAGATGATTTATTGAAAATGATGTACTTGATTGTGCTTTCAATTTGGATTCTCTTGATATTATTTATACTTCTTTTCCTTTTGAATTAATTAATGATCATAATGATGATCCTAAAATTCATTCTCTTTCTTCTAGTCTTGCTCCATTAAAATCTATGCCTAAGTGGGCCAAAACTACTTTAAAAGTTTCTAAAATTGATGTATATCTCAATGACACTCATAGAACTAGAAAATAAATTTGTAATTATGTTTTGATGTCTAAAATTATGAACAATAATGATCCTTAAACACTAAAACAAGCTCAACGACACTTTCATTGTGAAAAAACAATGCATGATGAATACAACTCTTTGATTTCTAATAACACTTGGAACATAGTCCCTCTTCCTAAAGAATATCATTTGGTAAGTTGTAAATGGTTGTTTAAAACTAAGTTCAGTTCTGATAATCAAATTGAAAAGTATAAATCTAGACTAGTTGCTAGAGGTTTTTCTCATTTTGAAGGAATTGACTATAATGAAACTTTTGCACCTATAGCTAAGATGATCACTGTTAAAATTATTTTAGCTTTAGTTTCTCACATGCATTGGATTGTTTATCAAATGGATGTTAAGAGTTTTTTATTAAATGGTGACTCACATGAATAAATTTACATGTCTCAACCCCCTATTTTTATTAATAAAGGTAATGAAAATCTTGTTTGCAAATTAAACAAAGCCATTTATGGTTTGAAACAATCTCCTAGAGAATGGTACTCTAAAATCTATCAATTTTTTATAGCTCAAGGTTTTAATCGTAGTTCTAATGATCCTAATATTTTGTCAAAAATACTCCAAATATCATAGTTATCATTGTTTTGTATGTTGATGACTTAATCATAACTGATATTAATAGTTTAATGATTTATTGAACTAAAAATACTTTGAATAATACCTTTGAAATGACTGATTTGGGTATCTTACATTATTTTTTGGACATTCAAGTTTGGTAAGATAAAGATAGCATTTTTATTTCTCAATCTAAATATGCATATGATTTGTTATCTAGATTTAATATGTCATATTGTAAACCTATTGTTACCCATTGTGAACTTGGTGTAAAATTGCTTACTAACATGGAAACTAAAAATGTTGATCCAACTCTCTATAGACAATTAATTGGTAGTTTAAATTACATTACTCATACTCATCCCAATATTGTTTTTTCTATTGGATTGGTTTCTCATTTTATGTCTAAACCTCAAGCTACTCATTTTAACACTGCTAAAATAATTATTTGGTCTATTAAAGGTACTCTAACTTTTGGCATTGAGTAAACTTTGAATAGAAATTTCTCTTTGGTAGGTTATTTTGATTCTGATTGGGTTGGTGATCCTAATTATCATATATCCACAAGTGGTTATTATTATTTTTTGGGTTTTGGCATAATTTCATGGAATGATAAAAATCAAACCATTGTATTTTTATCTTCCACAAAAGCTGAGTATAAAATTTATAATCATGTTGCCAATGAAGTTATTTGGCTTCGAAGACTTCTTGTAGATTTCGGCCACCCACAATTTTTGGTTACTCTAATTTTTTATGACAATCAAAATGTTATTTCCTAAGTAAAAAAATTGGTTTTTCATGCAAGGTCTAAGCACATTGAGATTCAATATCACTTTTAGCATGAAATTCTTGAAGACAATAAATTTTTTCTCTCTTTCTATCCTACTCTAGAACAAATGGCTAATATCTTCACTAAGTCATTATGTAAATAAAAGTTTGTATTATTTTATAATATGTTAGGATTGAATAAATTTATCATCAAGGGAGAGAGTTAATAATGTTTTCTCCATTCTTTTTTATTTTTAAAACCCTAAATAAAGTTTAATGGGGGGTGTTAGGATTGCCCTTTCTTTAGGATAATTTATTTATCCTAAGTTCCATCTATGTGTGTAGAATTTTTATTTTATATAAATTCACATAAATTCAGATTCTATGAGGTTTCATTCACCTCTTTGTTCCCCTTTAGGTTTTTGGAGTTACTTTCATAAGTAACCCCTCTCCTACTTGGCACACACTTCCCTACACTTTTTAAGGAATAGACCACAAGTAGCACACACAAAAGAGGCTTATAAAGTAATCGTGGTATTATTTGTAACTCCCATTCATTTCTTCTTACTCTCTAAAAGAGCCTTCCTCTTCTCATTTCTTCAATAGAAAACTTGAAGCTCTCTCTCTCTCTTATTTTCAAATTACTCTTGATTCTAAATTATAATTATGCAGATTTTGGTGACAGTTCTTTTTATAAGATCATGTGATTTTTTCTCTGATAAATTCAGTTTTCTTCTTTAAAATTATTGTCTTATTTATGGTTTACACTTTGAGAGGTAATATTATTTCTTGATTTCTTTAACTACGTAATTTCAATTATTATTGATAAAAGTTTTTGAGATAATCCCTTCACAACATTAGTCAAAATATCATTTTTTCTCAAATTGATCAAATCAAAAAAGGATCTAATGAAATTATCATTGACTATGTTATTAAGTTTAAAACCATGGTTATCAATATGCCACATGAATTTCCTAATACTAAACTTTAAAGCATATTCTCGAATAGCTTGCTTAACCTTCTTAAAAAGAAATTCATGTTCAATACATATTATTCACTTAAATATATTTTTCATGCATTGAAAAATATTAAAGTTAAAATTTTGGAGTCAATATGTTAAATTATTCATCCACTATCCATTCATCCAACACCTTTATATATGAGGTAAAAACAACATTAAAACCTAAGGCTAATGATACCCCTGATTTACAAGTTAATAATAAGGCCAAAATTATTAAATGCAGTATCCCAAAAATGGATAGAATCACCTTTTTGGATCTTAAACAAAGGCTTCAATTTACAATATTACCAAAACCACCTCAACAAGTGCTAAAGAATCTAATTGATTGTAAAATAATCACTTTTCCTGAACCATTTCAACTAGATACAACTTGACCATTACCTAGAATATATAATCTGAATATTTGTTGTGACTACCATCATGCTTCAATAATGCAACAAATAGGTGCATAAAATTACAACACATTATCTAATACCTAATTTATATTAATTTATTTTTGATATATGGTTATAACTCTAACTTAAATGAATCGGTTTCAATACTAATCAATGCTTGAAAATATCTAACACTCCATTGACATACATAATTCTCTAAAGTAAAACAATGTACACATGGCCACATCTACACACCATGGTGATATTAAACTTGAGCATGAAATTGATAACATTATTGGCATGGTTTTTTATTTAAAATAAAATTACCTCTTATTACATTTAAATATAATGAAATACCTAACAATTTATTAATCAACGGCCTTATATACATACATGACATTGTATACTATAATTATTCTATCACAAATGGAATTATGATTATGAATGGTTCAAGTGAAAATATTATTTATATGTCATTCCTATCCCATGATGTTTATACTAAATGGAATTTAATTCAAACAACCAAGACATTACATAGGTATAATGGTCATCAACACACACCCCTACAAGGTATTTCTCTTCCACTCACATTTTATCTTCAAACACACCTAGTTTGGTTCTATGTTATACCTAATGCAAAACTATATAGTCTATTGTTTGGACACCCTTGGATTAATTATATGAGAGAGGCATCTTCAAAATTACATAATTGCATAACATTCATTCACAATAATGATGTAAAAACCATCCTGTTAATGGGTCTTGAGTGTCTTCGATAAAAGATAGAATAAAATAAAATGTGATATGGCTCCCACCATCCCCAGGATCCTTTAAATTGAATTTTGATGGTATGTCTTTGGGAAATCCTAGTGCTTTGGGTGTTGGTTGCCTTATAAGAGATTTCATTAGGTCTCTTATTCGTGCATCTTCTCTGAAACTTGTGGATGGGACCAATAATGAAGCAAAAGCTCAAGCCTTAGTGGTTAGGATTGAGATGGTTACTCTGTGTGGAATTTAAATATTATTACTTGAAGGGGATTCTCAAGATTTTGATAATAGCCTTGTATAAGAAAGCCTCTAAGTCTTAGAAGGTGGTAAATATTATTAAAATAGCTTGGTCTTGTTTAGACTCTTTAGTGGATTAGGACTGTCATCATTGCTATCAATAAGTCAACATAGTTATAGATTTCATTGCTAATTATAATATTGACCAATTGAAAGCCATAAGGATTGACAATCATAGGGAAGCATAGGAAGACTTTGATGGAGTTTTAATCATTGATATGGGCATTTAATGCCTTTCCCTCTATGTTTATGTAAAGAGAGGTGAAATAATTATATTGCATGTGTTTTTTATGGCAGCTCATGGGAATGATTTGGCTTAGCGTCATGATGGTGTTAGTTTCTCTAGGTTGTGTTGGGTGTGAAGTCACTGTTCACAATCACTATTTATGGTGATGAGGTGGTAATCACTATTCACTATGGTGGGGTGGTAGTTACTATTCACTATGGTGAGGTGGTAGATATTATTCATGTTGATGTGACATGTGTGATGTAGTAATCCACTAAGGCACATGGGTTTGTCTTTAAAGGTTGAGTGGAGGTCAAAGTGTTGGAAATATGTTGAATATTTTCAATTAATTTATCTATAAAAGTATTTGTGATGTATATGGCCATTTACTAGATATTTTGGCCCATGGTTTTAGCCCATGGTTTTGGTCCATGGTTTTCTTATTATTGTGCCTATACATTCCATCCATTCTTGCCATCTTAGTTGAGAGCTTGATTGTAAGCCTGGCATTAGCTTTCATTGGTGCATAGAAGAAAGGAGGTTGAGAGGTTGGAGAGAAGTGTGATAGGGTGTTGTCACTATGTATTCTCCTTATTATTACTACAAATAAAAGGCTAACAAATTTCTTTTTGGATGTATCCTATTGGGTGAACCACGTTATCTTTTATGTTACATGGTTGGCTTTAAGTTTTGTGATTTGTTTATTTTTACTTCATAATTTATCTTATTATAATTTTGGGGATATATTTATGGATTGCATTTATCCGAACAAGTGGTATTAGAGCAAATTTTATGTTTTCTAAAGATAAAATTGCAATAAGCTAAGGATTATAGCTTAAGTGGGAGTTATGGAAGATGATAGTAAATCAAAGGCGGAGAAGTTCAATAGACAGAACTTTAGATTGTGGAAGGTGAAAATGGAAGATTATCTCTTTCAAAATAACGTCTACATTCCATTGAAAGATAAATCCAAGATGCCAACATCAATTTCATATGAGGATTGGGAGTTTTTGGATATGAAAGCACTTGGAATCATCTAGCTATGTCTTGCATCTATGGTAGCATTCAATATCTCTCAAGAAAAGACTACAGAAAGTATTATGAGCATGCTAGGGAAGTTGTATGAAAAACCCTCTTATTTTAATAGTTTTTTCTTAATGATTAAATTATTTAATATGAAAATTTATGAACATGGTTTAGTATCAAATCATTTGAATGATTTTATCATGGTTATAGGATTGTTGAATTCTATTAATATTAACTTTGATGATGAAGTCAAGGCTCTTCTTATTATATGTTCTTTACCTAAGAGATGGAATAGTTTGGTAATTATGGTAAGCAACTCCATCTCCAAAAATGCCAAACTAAAGTTTGAAGATGTGGTGGGTGTGATCCTAAGTGAAAAAATGTGAAGGAGAAGCATTGGTGAAATGTCCACATTGGGAAATGCATTGATAATGGAGACTAGATGGAGATAGAAGAATAGAGGAAGAGGGAACCATGGAAAATAAAGGACAAGTTCAAGATCCAAATCAAGATGCAAGATAGAATTTTGGAATTATGGGAAGCCTAGATATGTAAATAAATATTTTTGGATCCTTCAATGATAACTAATAAAGGACCAACAATAAGGTAAAAAAGAGGCAAATGTAGCAGGTGATGTGTTACAAGATGCTTTAATTATTTATTTGGATAATATTTCTAAATATTGGGTTTTAGATTCAGGTACTTCATTTCATGTTACTCCTCATAGACATTACTTTAAATATTATGTTAAAGGGAATTTTGGGCATGTATATATTGGTGACGATGAACCTTGTAGTATTCTTGGTAAAGGTAGTGTTCAGGTTAAGTTTCATAATGCAAACAATTGGTTTCTTAAGGATGTTAGGCATGTTCTAAGTTTGAGGAGAAATCTAATTTTTGTATGACAATTGGGTAGTGATGGTTGTATGGTCACTTTTACAAGTAACTCATGTAAAGTTACCAAGGGTTCTCTAGTGGTAGAAAGAGGTGATAAAGTGGGTACTTTGTATTTATCCATAGCTAGTGTTAATGAATATTTTGATTTAATTGTTTCAATTACAGACAAATTTATGGGACTATAGACTTGGCCACATGAATGAAAATGGCATGAAGATCCTATATGCAAAGGAAAGATTGCCTAGTTTAAAATAAATTGAATTGGACCTATGTGAGCATTTTGTGTATGAAAAACAAAAATGTGTGTAGTTTCTCAAAGTTGGACCAATCAAGAAGGAGTGAAAATTAGAGTTTGTGCATATGGATGTATGGGGACCAAACTTAGGTATCTTCACTTGGTGTTCTATTGTATTATGTTAAATTTATTGATGATGCAACTGGGAAGGTTTTGGTTTATTATATTAAACATAAATTTGATGTGTTTGATACATTTAAGAGATGGAGATCTTTGGTTGAGAATGAAACAAGTTTAAATCTCAAATGCCTCAGGTCAGATAATGGAGGTGAATATTATAGCAAAGAGTTTGATAACTATTGTTCACTAAATGGAATTCATAAATAAAATATGGTTCCAAGAACACCACAATAGAATGGTATGTTAGAGAGGATGAACAAGACTAACATGGAACATGTTAGAAGCATGAGACTACATGTAGGTTTGCCCTTATATTTTTGGGTAGATGTTATAGATACATTAGTTTACTTGATAAATAGAGGACCTTTGATTGTTCTAGATGGTGGAATACCAGAGGAGGCATGGACTGGTAAGAAGGTAAACTACTTTTTTATAAGGGTCTTGGTTATGAAGCATTTGCTCACATTGATAAAAATGATAGGACCAAGTTAGAGGCTAAGTCTAAGAAATGTACTTTTATTGGCTATGGAATAAATGACTTTGGATTCCAGTTGTGGGATTTGGAAGATAAGAAAATCATCAAGAGTAGAGATGTGATCTTCAATGAGAAAGTCATATACAGAAATCATTTATAGGAAAACAAGCAAGAGGAAGCCAATAAATAATACAAAATATTGGAGGACATTATAGAATAACATGACCTAAAGGTACCAATGAAATATATACAACCACTTAAAACCCCTGTTGTGAGAAGATCTATTAGAGTAAGTAGACCACTTGAATGATTTTCTCCTTATTTAAATTATTTGTTATTTACTGATGGTGGTGAGCTAGAGAGCTATGAAGAATCAGTATAGGTTGATGCCAAGGATAAGTGGGACCAAGCCATAGATGAGGAGTATGACTCTCTGATGATAATCTAGACATGGGATTTGGTGAAGCTTCCAAAGGACAAGAAGGCATTGCATAAAAAATGGGTATACAAGATGAAGGAGGATGCAGGTAAAAATAAGTACAAGGCCAAAAAGGTGGTGATAGTTTTTGTACAAAAATAAAGGTATATATTTTGATGAAATATTTTCTCCACTTGTTAAGATGATTTTAATTAGAACTATATTAAGTTTAGTTTCATTAGGATATTTTCACTTAGAACAGTTGGATGTGAATATTGCTTTCCTTCATGGAGATTTGGAGGAGGATATATACATGGAGAAACCACAAGGTTATGAAGTCAGTGGTAAGAATAATTTGGTGTGCAAACTAAAGAAGAGCTTATATGTCTTGAAGTAGGCTCTAAGGTAATGGTATATTGAGTTTGACAGGTTTATGTTGGAATAAGATTATTAAAGATGTCATTATGACCATTGTGTGTACTTAAAAAGTTTTGAAAATGGTAGTTATATTATCCTAATTTTATATGTAGATGATATGCTTGTTACATGTTCTAAGATGTAGGATATTAATGTACTCAAGATAATTGAGTGATTCTTTTTTTATGAAGGATCTAGGTGTTGCTAAATAGATCCTTGGTATAATATTAGTTAGAGATAGTAAAAATCATAAGTTAACATTATCATAGGGAGAGTACATTAAAAAAGTGTTGGAAAGGTTTAGCATGCAAGATACTAAGTCAATTGGGACACCTTTGTTAGATCATTTTTAAATTAACAAAACAATAATGTCCCAAGACATAAGAATAAAAGAATATCATGTATAAAACACCTTACTCATCAGTAGTTGGTAGTTTTATGTATGCAATGGTGTGTCTGAGGCCATACATTGCACATGTAGTGGGAGTAGTGATTAGGTTGATGAGTGATCCAGGAAAGGAACACTAGAAGTTAGTCAAATGGATCCTTCATTACTTGAAAGGGACCACAAATAAAATGTTGTGTTATGGTGGATCAAATATGAAATTATGAGGGTATGTTGATTTAGATATGGTAGGTGATTTAGATGGTAGAAGGATCACAATAGGGTATGTGTTAATAGTAGCTAGTACAATAGTCAGCTAGATACCATGTCCACAAAAGTTTGTGCAACTTTCAAACACATAGGTTGAGTATGTTGTCATTAAAAAAGTGAGTAAGAAAATGATTTAGTTGTAGAGGATAATGGAAGAGTTGGGACACCAATAATGAAAACACGTATTATTTATTGATAGTTAGACTACCATCTATATAATGAAGAACTCAATATTTCACTCCAGGACAAAACATATTTAATTATGGTATCACTTCATTCAAACAGTATTGGAGGAGTAACAAAAGCTAGAGAAGTTCCATATTAGTGAAAATCATGTGGATGTGATGACCAAGGTAGTAGTTATAAGAGTGAAGTTAAAGTTTTGTTCAACTTTGGTTGGTCTTCATAGATGAAGAAGATTACAATGGACAATTTGTTTAGTGGATGTAATAAGAATATACATTTGTGTATATTGACTTCAAGTGGAAGAATTATTGGATGTGAAGTCACTATTCATAATCACTATTCATAGTCACTATTCACAATCACTATCATGGTGATGAGGTCAAAATTAATATTCTTAATGATGAGGTGGCAATCACTCTTCATGGTGATGAGGTGGTAATCACTATTCATTATGGTGAGGTGGTAGTTACTATTCATGTTAAGGTGACATGTGTGATGTATTACTCCACTAAGGCACATGGGTTTGTCTTTAGTGGTTGAGTGGAGGACAAATCATTAGAAATATGTTGAATATTTTCATGTAATTTATTTATAAAAGTTTTTATGATGTATATGGCCACTTACTAGATATTTTGGCCCATGGTTTTAGTCCATGACTTTGGTCCATCATATTTTTATTGTTGTGCCTATATATTCCATGCATTTTTTCATTTTGTAAGGAGGTGAAAAGGAATTGAAGACTTGTGAAGTCTATGTTGCAAGCTTGATTGTAAGCTTGGTGTTAGCTTACATTGGTGCATAGAAGAAATGAGGTTGAAAGATTGGAGAGAGGTGTGATAGGGTGTCGTCACTATGTATTTTCCTTGTTATTACTACAAATAAAAGGCTAAATATTTCTCCATGGACGTAGCCCATTAGGTGAATTATGTTATATTTTATGTTGCATGGTTTGATTGAATTTTTGAAAGTTATTTATTTTTACTTCATAGTTTCTCTTATTGTAATTTTGAGAATATATTTCTGCGTTGCATTTATCATAATAGGTTGCTTGGAGTGGCAATGTTTTATTTTTGGTTTGGGTTGTTCCACCAAGTGTTACACATTTTTCAAGGTGTTTCTTCAATATGTCAATAAGCTCAATGTTTTCTGTAAGGTTTCACATTTTGGGTTTTGGCATGAGTGTTATGGAGATGGTGGTGGCTAATTCATTAGGTCTACCTATGGTATTTGGTATGGAAAACTCTTGAGAAATGGTGTTTCATGGGGAATTCTTATGGGCCCATCTAAAAAAAATATTTTGGTTTACCTCTAGGGAGATTATGTAATCAATTTGAAGTCTTCTTGAGGAGGAATATCTTTGTCACAGTTTTAGAAGCAAGGTTAACTCAAAGGTGGTTTCCATGTTTATAAATAATATCTTGGTGTTGATGGAAAATAAAGATCTTGTAGTGGAACTAGTGGAGTTTTTTGTTTCTCTAGCACATAGGGTGGGATTCTTAAAAGAAATTATAGTTGTGAACTCAGGACCATTTTTTAATTTTCCCTTTTTTGGTTAAAATGGTATGGGAGTGATCCCTTTATCATTTTTTAGGGATTTAGAAACCAAATTTGATTCCTTTTTGAGGTATGTGGAAAATTTATAGGGTGAATTTTTCCTCCCTTCTCAGTTAGGACATTTCATCCCTCCTCCTCTGGTGGTGTCTATCAAAATCCTCATAACTAATTTGAAAGCATGAAAGGCAGTAAAACATTTTGTAGAGTAAATTTTTACTCTATGTTGCATTCAAATTTTTAGTCAAGCACTGCAATTTTGGTTCTCGTATACCCTGGACATAGCGGCAGAGTTGGGGTAGAGCGCGAGTTCATTTTCCATCTAAGTGTCAAAATGTTGTGGAGGTTGCCAAGTGTCACTGTCTGAGCATGGGTCTTCTTTCTCCTCTTGTGTTTCTTTCATCTCATATTGCCTAAAGGTTTGAATTCAAGCGGAAGCTGCCAAGAGTCACTTCCAAAAACATGGGGCCGGCCAATTGGCATCATCTGAGACTCTTTTTATAACTTTCCAGATGAACTATGGATCGCGCCACGTACCTAATAGTAGCTAAGTGGAGGCTTCCATGTGTTAGCATCCATGTCTCATATTGGTACTCATGTTTCTTCTTTTCAGAAAAGGTTTTCAAAAGGGTAAGGAGCAAGATGCAATGGAAGGCACCAAGTGGCAGTAGTGGAAGGCCCTGAACTACCTTTTTAATGAAGCAGCAGAAGTCACCACATGTCGACACCCGTGAGACTTTGGTTCAATGCTTGGGTTTAATACTTTGGTTCAATGCAGAAAGGTGTCATTTTATTTTGCTTAAGTGCCATAAAGTAGTGGATGTTGCCAAGTGTCACTCTCTGAGTCCCTTTCTACTCCATCCTTGGAAACAACGGAAGGTGCCACATACCCAAAGAAGGAGAAGCGGAAGATGCCACGTATCTTCCCAAAAGTAGCAGAGGTTGCCATGCACCAATTTTCAAGAGACCATCTTTGAGTTTCATTGCTAAATAAAGATTGTGGTGGGCCCTAGGTGTTACTTCAAAAGTCTGTAGAAGCTGCCAAGTGTCACCATTTGTAAGAGTCTAATATGAGTCCTGAATAAAACTATATCATAACCAAACAAAAGGAGAGAGCCACGTGTCTTTGATGGATCTGGCAGAAAGTGCCAAGTGTCATTTTTTGATGCCTTCTAAGTAACAAGAGGATTTTAAGAAAATTGATTAAGTGTCCTCTCCCATTTCAAACATAACAGAGTGTTCTGTGTATCTGTTGCCGCAAAGCAAAATAGAGGGAAAATCAGTTGGAGTTAATTCGAGTAGATGGAATAATTCATCGGGTAGATTTTTGGAGCCCCCAAAGCATTAAAGGTGTTGTCTGTTTGTCCCCTGTGAGTGAAGGATGGATAAGATTGCATGGGAAAGGGGATGATGGGAGGAGTGATCTGAGGCTATAAAAGAAGAAGAATTGTAAGAGAAGGGGGGGGGATTTTCTCATAGTTTAGACTTTCTAAAGTTTTTGACCAGTAATATCATTTGCTCTTGTCTCAATTTTCTTGAGTTGTAAAGTTGATATAATTGTGCATGTTTCTGTGCCCTTTATGTGGCTGAATGAATTAAGGAAATTTGAGCTCCATGCCTTAGTTGGTGTTGTCTGTGTCATTTGCAAAGTAGTCTATACTGTAGATTCTCTGGAGTTATGATTAGGAATGTCATTTGCTTTTGTTTCATTTTTTTGAATTGAAAGGTTTATATAACTATATGTGAATTTTTTGCCTCTTATGTGATTGGAAGATTCTATTAAGAAGATTAAACACTATGCCCTTGTTGAAGTCTCCTATATCTCAGCAAAAGACTTCCCTGTTGTGAGCCTCTATTTTTGTTATTTCAAATCTTTTACATTGATCATGCACTTGTCTCCTCTTAAATGTAATTGAATCCTATAATAGTCTCACTGTGCTTAGGTTAGGATTAGGATTACACTCAGGCACATCACCATAGTTAGGTTTCAGTTCCTGCATTTGCATTTGTTTAATCTCCTATCCCTTTTACCCAACACTTGATACAAAAGAAGAGACCAGCTTCTCTAAAATCTAGAGGTTATTTCAAGCTGCATCGTCCCACAGCTTGAAACTTCCCATTGTTGATTGGTTAAGATCTAGCATAATTTTAAGTCGTCAACAGTTTCTAGCACGCCTAGTGGGACCAGTCTTAAAGTTTCTTTCAAGACCGTATGAACCAGAGAGCTACGAGGAGTTGGAGCTATGGACCAGTCACCAGATCGCAATTTGCTACAAATCTAGGTATTCTTTTGCCACCTTTGGTAATTAGTCCAAGAAAAAGAGCTAATTAGTTTGTACCAGTACCAAACATGGGAGCCCTGGTACCCCCAAGAAATTACGTAAGTTGGAACACTGGTAGTCGCTTAATCCTCCTTACACCACCAGATATTTGGGATCTTATCCCAATAAATGCTCTAAAATCTCTACCCAAATTCAGTGGGCAAGACTCAAAAACACCCATGGAACATCTTCAAGATGTATCAGATGCATGTGCCATACATGGTGTCACAGAGCAAAATGTGGCCCTAAAGTTGTTAGCAGCCTCATTCAAAGGGAAGGCCTTTGAATGGTATTGGTCTTTGACCCCAAATACCATATCCACATGGGACCAACTCAAAGATCAGTTCTTTGAAATATTTGTAGAGAAAGGTGATAAGTCTTCTTTATTATAGCAGTTGATCACCATTCAGAGGGGACCATAAGAGGCCATGACTGACTTCAACACCAAATTCCAAAACACTTGGGACATAATCCCTGTTGTGGCTAAACCACCACCTGGTATGACCATAGTATTCTATCTCAAAGCTTTAAATTTAGATATATCTGTTATGATTCAGTCACTGGGAGGACACACTTTGCTAGCAGCTTATGACCTTGCAGTCAGAGCTGAGAATCATTTAATTAATGTTGGAAAGTTACCTCCAAGGCTTCCCATGCTTATATTCCCAAAAATTACCTTACCTCTACCTCAAGAGGTTCCTAAAGCTATAAGCCCACCTGTGTCTATGTATACTTACCCTTCATCATCTGCGAAGCAACCAGCCCCTAGTCAGTCATCTGAGATGGATGATATCAAAAGTATGCTAAGGACATTCTCTAATGAGTTGATTAATATGAAGAGGCATCAGAACACTTTCCCTAAGCCTCCTTATCAAGGATATCAAGGGAATAGGTTTTCATCCCAACCAAACCAGTATCAAGGCCCTCCAAGGAAAACCAACCATTAACCAGCAAATCAATTAGTTGTAGTTCCCACGCCCTCACAGACCATCCCCCCAAACTCAAATAGGGAGATGGTTCTAGGTCAGAATAATTATGTGGATGATACTAATGCTTGGTGTTTCCCTTGTAATGATGCTCACACCCCCAGAGATTGTCCTAGAGGTAATCTACAACAAAGAGTGGCTGAGCAGAGAAGAATGGATGGTCAGTTTGCCAGTACCAGTAGCAATCAAGCCTACCAGTCTCCCGGCATGTAGAATTCAGTGCTAGTGGCTCAGATGCAAGGAATGTCCTTACAATAAGAGGAAGAAATAGCCTCTGAACATGCTTTGTTCTCATGGATCGAAGATGAAGAAGTAGTTTTCCTGAAAGAAGCATCTACCTCCCAAAGGCTAATAGTGCAATCTGATTATTATACCAGATCAAAGAGGAGAATGGTCGAATAGCCTGAGATTATAAGTGGTCAAGTCAAGAATAATCCTCCACCTCAGGGGCAAAGGAAAGTTGTTGTTAGACAAGAAGTGCTGTAGCCGATACAAGATCAAGGGATCCCTATCTAGATTCAAGAAAGAATGAGGTATCCTTATTTCCAAAAAAACTCAGTCTTTGGGACCAATCAACATAGTGGACCAATTAAAGAAGACTCCAGTGCAAGTGTCAATATGGGACATTTTAGCTATTCCTTAACAAAAGACGCTACTGTAAGAAGCTTTGCAAGGGCAAGCAGTGCTTGAAAGTGTTGTAACCAAGGAAGGACCTGCTAGAAAGGAAAAACTCAAAGATATGATTCCTCCAATGAAAACAACCTTCGTGAACAATGCAGCACAAGTAAATCCAAGCCAGAGCCTTTCTATTTAACTCTGATAGTTGGAAAGAAACTCTTGCATAATGCATTAATAGATTCAGGAGCCAGTACAATTGTAATGCCCAAGCAAATAGTTGATGCTTTGAAAATAAAATATGAACCCTTGGCAAAGGGAGTTATGCAGTTGGATGGCAAAATAGTACAAACCATAGGGAGAATTAAACAACTCCCCTTGCAGTTATACACATGTCCCAACATAATTGTCTACCAGGATATAGTTGTCATAGATATACCTCCCATCTTTGGTTTATGTTTATCCAGAGACTTTACCACAAAAATAAGAGGATATATGTCTCTTGACTGATCTCATCTCATCCTGAGAACCAGATACGGTTCAAAGATGAAAAATTTATCTGAACCACTATCCAAAGACCATATCACCAATGAACCAACAACAAGATTAGAGGCAGATCATGCCATGATGAATAAAGAAGAAAGAAAATTTGTTGAAGAACTAAGCGATTGGACTGAGCATGATCAAGAAGAAGAAAACAGCCAGTTGTTGGCTATGATACATAGCGACCCATATGAGAACTATGACTATTGGTTTGGGCACATATGTCATTTTTGATGAGGACTAGGTGATCCCAAATGTTATAAGGAAAGAGGCACCTACTACTCAAGAATTAGAGCTCTATACTTTGAATTTTGATGGGGCTAAAAGTAGACATGGTGTTGGAGCAAAAATTTGTCTTACTACTCCAAATGGTGATAAAATTTTAAGGGCTATCTGATTCCAATTTGCTTACACTAATAATGATGTAGAATATAAATCTGTAGTACATGGGCTCCTGTTAGCCAAGAAAAAGGGAATAAAGAACCTAAAAGTAAAAGGAGATTCAAAATTAGTAGTAAAGCAAATACGGGTTAAGGCGGCGGCCAAGAATGTGAGAATGAGATCCTATAGGCATAGGATTTGGGATTTGATAGAAGATTTTGAAGCTTTTAATATTGAGATAATCCCTAGAAGTCAAAACTCTAAGGCTGATAGGATGGCTCAAATTGGCTCATAGTTTAACCCAGCAACTGGCCTATTGGTTAATAATGAGTCAGTAAAATTTATAGTGAGGCCAACCGTCCTAGACAATGATGAAAATTGGCAAGTGTTTGAAAATGATGCTCAAGTAGTCTCTTTCTTACAACAATCAAATGATTTTTTTGATCAGTTGAAAATTAAAATTGAAGAGGTGTATGGTGATCAGATTATTCAATTAAGGAAAAATAAGCTCCCCAAAGGATTGATCACCTTAGAAAACTTATTCGACCCAGAGAATGTAAGCCTAGGAAAGAAAAGGTTCCAGGTAGATAAAGCTGACTATTCTGAGGTAGAGGTGAGTGATGGGAAGAGGCTAAAAGTTGGGAATTATGCAACTCAAGAAGAGAAGGAAAGATTAATTGAATTGTGCTAGAGATATGATAGAGTCATAGCTTGGAGCTATGAAGACCTTCATGGATACAACAGAGACATTATCCAACACACAATAGAGTTGACTGAAGGATCCAAGCCCATCAGATAGAAATAGAGGCTAGTAAATCCAAGGATTGAGCCTCTAATGGTAGATGAGTTGTAGAAACTTTTAGATTCAAAAATAATATTTCTAATCAAGCACTCAACCTGGGTATCAAATCTAGTCTCGGTTAGGAAAAAGAATGGAGATGTAAGACTGTGTGTAGATTTCAGAGATCTAAATAGAGCATCTCTGAAAGACCACTACCCCTTACCCTCCATGGAACAAATTTTACAAACTATGGCTGGATCAGAGAGGTTTTCTTTACTTGATGGTTTCTTTGGGTATAATCAAATTTGGCTAGCTGAGGAAGACCAGTACAAAACTGCTTTCACTACCAAATGGGGGACATTTGCCTACATGAAGATGCCATTCAGATTATCAAATGTAAGAGCCACCTTTTAATGAGCTATGGATATAGCCTTTGGTGAACTTGTAAATAAGGTTATCTTGGTCTATTTGGATGACCTCACTATTTTCTCAAAAAATGCTGATGATCATTTTGATCATTTAGAATCTGTCTTCAAAAGATGTCAGGATTTTGGGATATCATTGAATCCCAAGAAATGTATTTTTGCTATACCTCAGGGTAAACTGTTGGGGTACATAGTGTCTAAGGAAGGGGTTTCTATAGATCCTGAGAGAATCACAGCTATAATGGACCTACCTCTTCCATTAAATAAAAAGGCAGTCTAGTCTTTTTTAGGGAAGATCAATTTTGTCAGTAAATTCATATCTGATTTTGCAAGCTTGGTTAGACCAATGACACTCTTGATAAAGAAAAATTTGGTCTTCAAATGGACTATAGAAGGGAATCAAGCCTTTGAAGAGGTCAAGAAGGCTATCTCAGTAGCCCTAGTGCTCAAAAATCTAGATTTTCTCAAGCCCTTCATAATGTATGTCTATGGAGGAGAGTCAAGTATTGCTACTGTTTTGACTCAAAAGGATGATAGGCTAGAAGGGGAACACCCAATAGCCTTTTTCTTGAGAACTCTCAGATATTATGAGACCAGGTACAATTTTGTGGAAAGACAAGCCTATGCCATGGTAAAAGCCCTTAAGAAATTCAAGCATCTGGTATCAGGGAACCAAATTTTGATACTTGTGGCTCACCCAAGTGTCAGGGAATACATCATGGAGGGTGAGATTACTAAGAAAAGAGATAATTGGATCACCAAGATCCTTGAATATGATGTGGAGGTCATACCCACCAAGCTGGTTAGAGGCAGGGGGCTGTGCCAATATATAACCCAAGAACTTAAAAAGATGTTACCTAAGGAAGCAAATTCAGAAGGAGAGACAGAGATGGTGCTAAAATTACAAGAGGTTGATCAAGAATTTTGGGTCACAAGTAGGATTCAATTTATGAAAAGTGGGGTTTATCCAAGAGAACTCCCTCGAAACAAGAGGCGATATTATAGGATACAGGGAGTTCATTTTATCTTAATTGAACAAGTTCTTTTTAGAAGAAATTCTGATGGAAAATTGTTAAGATGTGTAGAACAAGCTGAAGCTAAGAGGATACTACATGAAATGCATCATGGAATATCAGGGGGGCATTTTTCTATAAAGACCACAACCATAAAGATAAGTGAGGTAAGATATTTCTAGCCCACTTTATTTACAGACTATTATCAGCTGGTTAGAAAATGTCAATCCTGCCAGTATTATGTGGGGATGAGGAGGAATGCTGCCATGCCCCTTAGTCCTATAGTTGTGGATGAACCTTTTGCTCAATGGGGTCTTGACGTCATTGGAATGATAAATCTAGTGTCCATCATGGGTCACAAATGGATATTAACTGCCACAAACTACTTCACCAGATGGACCAAAGCAGTCCCACTTAAAGAAGCAATAGAGAATGTGATCCTAAATTTTATAGGAGGTATCACTACTCGCTTTGGGGCTCCCCACACCATCATTTCGGATAACGCTAAGGCATTTTTGGGGTCTAAAGTATCTGACTTTGCCTTGAGACATGGAATATATATGAAAACTTCATCTAACTATTACCCTCAAGGTAATGGTTTGGCAGAATCAACCAACAAGAACCTGATAAGACTCATCAAAAGAATAGGGGTTATTCATCACAAAGAATGGCATAAAGTGCTTAATCTAGCACTATGGGCTGATAGAATCACACCTAAGCAGGTGATCAAAATGTCCCCATATGAATTGTTATATGGAAATTCTATCATAATTCCCCTAAGCTTGGAAATCTTTGCTCTTCAGCTAATCAAATAGATTGAGATTGAAGAGAATGGCCCCATGCAGGTCAGACTCACAAAACTTTTGAAATTTTAGGAAAAGAGGGATATAGCCCATGATTCATTGATCAAGCATCAGGGAATGGTTAAGAACTATTTTGATAAAAGGACTTTGAATCATAATTTGGAAGTAGGCTTGATTGTGTTAAAATGGGATGCAAGGGCCGCCAAGCTGGGTTAGCATACCAAATTTGAAGTGCTATGGACTGGTCCATATAGAATTTGCACATGCAAGCAGAAGAATTCTTTCAAGCTAGAATCGATTGAAGGGTAACCTGAAGGGATTCCTATAAATGGAATCTATTTGAAACATTTCAATTGACTTGGGTCTCTCATGTATTGTAGTTAAATAGTTTCCCTTTCTCACATTATTTTTTCATTGTTTTCCCGCTTTGCTTTTGAATAAGTGTTTTAAGCACATGTCGACGGCTCTTTTGAAGTTGTAATTTTCACAATTTTGATCTAGTGGGAGTCAGGTTCTTTTTGAGCAGGCTCAAAAGTCCTAAGGGTTGCCAGTAATTGTAGAGTAAATTTTTACTCTATGTTGCATTCAATTTTTAGTCAAGCACTGCAGTTTTGGTTCCCATATACCCTGGACGTAGCGGTAGAGTTAGGGTAGAGCATGAGTTCATTTTCCATCTAAGTGTCAAAATGCAGTGGAGGTCACCAAGTGTCACTATCCGAGTATAGGTCTTCTTTCTCCTCTTTTGTTTCTTTTGTCTCATATTGCCTAAAGGTTTGAATTCAAGCAAAAGCTGCCAAGTGTCACTTCCTAAAACATGGGGCTGACCAACTAGCATCATCTAAGACTCTTTTTATAACTTTCCAAATGAACCATGGATTGTGCCACATACTTAATAGTGGCTAAGTGGAGGCTTCCACATGTCAGCATCTGTGTCTCATATTGGTACCTGCATTTCTTCTTTTTTGCAAAGGTTTTTAAAAGGCTAAGGAGCAAGATGTAGTGGAAGGTACCAAGTGGCAGTAGCAAAAGGCCCTGAAATACCTTTTTAATGAAGCAATAGAAGTCACCATGTGTCGACACCCATGAGACTTTGGTTCAATGCCTGGGTTCAATACTTTGGTTTAATGTAGAAAGGCATCATTTTATTTTGCTTAAGTGCCATAAAGCAGTGGATGCTGCCAAGTGTCACTCTCCAAGTCCCTTTCTACTCCATCCCTAGAAACAGTAGAAGGTGCCACATACCCCAAAAAGGAGAAGAAAAAGATGCCACGTATCTTCTGAGAAGCAGCAGAGGTTGTCATGCGCCAATTTTTGAGAGACCATCTTTGAGTTTCATTACTAAATAAAGATTGTGGTGGGCCCTGGGTGTTACTTCAAAAGTTTGTGGAAGCTGCCAAGTGTCACCATCTGTAAGAGTTTGATATGAGTCTTGAATAAAACTACAACATAGCCAAAGAAAAGGAGAGAGCCACGTGTCTTCGATGGATCCAGCGGAAAGTGCCAAGTGTCATTTTTTGATGCCTTCTAAGTAACAAGAGGATTTTCAAATTGATTGATTAAGTGTCCTCTCCCATTTCAAACATAACAGAGTGTTCTGTGTATCTGTTGCCACAAAGCAAAATGGAGGGAAAATTGGCTGGAGTTAATTTGAGTAGATGGAACAGTTCATCAGGTAGATTTTTGGAGCCCCCAAAGCATTGAAGGCACTGTCTATTTGTCCCCTGTGAGTGAAGGATGGAGAAGATTGTGTGGGAAATGAGATGATGGTAGGAGTGATCTAAGGCTATAAAAGAAGAAGAATTGTAAGAGAAGGGGGGATTTTCTCATAGTTTAGACTTCTAAATTTTTTGACCAGTAATATCATTTGCTCTTGTCTCAATTTTCTTGAGTTGTAAAGTTGATATAATCATGCATGTTTCTGTGCCCTTTATGTGGCTGAATGAATTAAGGAAATTTGAGCTCCATGCCTTAGTTGGTGTTGTTTGTGTCATTTATAAATTAGTCTATACTGTAGATTCTCTGGAGTTGTGATTAGGAATGTCATTTGCTTTTGTTTCATTTTTCTTGAATCAAAAGGTTTATATAATTGTACATGACTTATGTGCCTCTTATGTGATTGGAAGATTCTGTTAAGAAGATTGAACACTAAGCCCTTGTTGACATCTCTTATATCTCAGCAAAAGACTTCCCTGTTGTGAGCCTCTGTTTCTATTATTTCAAATCTTTTACATTAATCATGCACTTGTCTGCTCTTAAATGTAATTGAATCCTATAATAGTCTCACTGTGCTCAGGTTAGGATAGGATTACACTCAGGCGCATCGCTATAGTTAGGTTTCAATTCCTGCATTTGCATTTGTTTAATCTCCTATCCCTTTTCCCCAACACTTGATACAAAAGAAGAGACCAGCTTCTCTAAAATATGGTGGTTGTTTCAAGCCGCATCATCCCATAGCTTGAAACTTCCCATTGTTAATTGGTTAAGATCTAGCACAATTTTAAGCTGTCAACACATTCTTAGGAGCATACTAATGCAATCAAATATCTATAAAAACTATTTTTTTGTGGATGGGGTTTGGCCATTTCTTGCCTTCCTCTGGCCCCTCTATGGGTAATGACATTTATAATATAAGGTCATCTATATATTGTTCACTCATCACTATCTATTGGAGGTGTGTGCATAAGGCATCAAGTGGCTATAGGTTATATTAATAGGGAGTGTGGTGATTCCTTAGAGGTGGTTAGTAGGGACCTAAAGGTCTTGGTCGATGTTGTAGAAGGTGTGGGTGGTGTTGGCATGTTATTATCATTGATGTCAGAAGGATGCATTATGTAAAGTCATAATGTTCATTGATGTCAATGGTCTATTTAGTCTAGTGCTTGAGCATGGTAGTGGCATAAAGAAAGTATTGATCAATGAGTGAGTATTGTGGATGTGAGTATTCTATTGAGAGTGTGTTCTTAGTTGGTAGCATGATGATGTCAAAGGTGACTAATCCTAGTTGGCAATGTATATATTAAAAGAGTGTTGTCATTGAAGAATGTTTTCATAAGAGAATTTGAAGGTAACTAATGTATTATGGTTTCATGAAAGTATAGGTCATTGATGTCAAGGTTGGTATCAATAAGTATCTTGTGAAGGTTGATGTCAAAGGTGACTAAAGATAGATGGTAGCATGTGATATGTCAAGGTCACAAAAGAGTTTTGAAGACAACTAATGTATGCAAAGGAAGCTTGGTCATGTGGTTTTAGGTCTGTATGAGGATATGGAATATTGTTTTCATTAAAAACATAAGGGTGTAGTGATATGAGTGTGTTGTGATGTTTGATTTTTTGATGTTTTTTTGAGGTCATGACATGGAAAGAACAGGTCAAGGTGTCAAGTGCATTAGAAACTTGAGTTTAGTCATAACATGGTGAAGATATGAGTTGGTGGCATGATGAGGTGAATGAAAACAAGCATGAGAATATATTTTTGAACTATTTGAGCATGAGATCAAAGCATTGAAGCATTAATGAGAGTTTTAGGGTGAGCTTATAGGGGTAGGACCTTCAATCTAGGTCTGCATTTAGACCTCTCTTAGATCTTGTCTGGCCTAATGAGGAATGAATATTATATTTCAAGGAAACTATGCATGTGTGATCATGGATATAGGTCATATATGTTTTTTTAAGCATGTTAACAAAGTTAAAGGCCATGGTTTTAAGGAAATTTTATGAAATGTTGGTTTAGTCCTTCTCAAGTTCACATAATGAGGTCTCAATACCTGAGAAGCA
Source organism: Torreya grandis (assembly GCA_037957365.1). Lineage (NCBI taxonomy): Eukaryota > Viridiplantae > Streptophyta > Pinopsida > Cupressales > Taxaceae > Torreya > Torreya grandis. The sequence goes on from JARHVA010002610.1 coordinate 1,183,640, forward strand.
CTTTCAGATGTTTATTGGCATGTGTAATCTCTATATGGGAACCAAAGATATTAATTATATATGGTTAAGGGTTATATCTAATATCTCTAGGCATTGGTTTTTGATTTAAGGTGAAGTCCTTTATGAACAATTATTAACACCAAAACCTGTGTTAAACCTCCATAAAACCCTAATAATGACCCAATGTGAAAGATATTATTAAAATCAGATTATAATGGACTCAAATTACTATAAATTACATTGTATAATGTATTCAACTCTCCCAGGTACCTCCAGGTGGTGGTGGTTAGTCAGATAGGAGAGAAAATGCATAGATACAGGCTTCTTTATTAAGAATTGTTGTAGCTCTCAAAGTTGCATTGGTCAAGAAAACTAAATGGATGGTATAAGTATCTATATACTCATAATACATACCCATGATGGTTTTTGGATAGGTTCCACTCTTTAATTATGTAAATTGGTCATCCAAGTTAGCCAGTCATAAATTAACCTAATGGTGTGAACAGTTTAAAACCCAGGCAGAGATGAAAAGATGTATTTGAGAGTCTAAGTATGTCATATTGGTGAAAAAAAGTACATAAAGATTTTATTTATTAATTTTAATTCATTTTTATTCTTGTAATAAGTTTTTTAGGTTAGTGAATATGGTGAAAAGTTGTTCACAAAATGACCTATTTGGTTCAGATAAGACTGTGTGATATAGGGTCAAGAAATTGGTCCACAAAATCAATATTTGTCATTAGACCATATTATATTTATATCTGATAATGATTTATAGATATCATAGAATCATTTACATGCATTATGATTCATGACAAGTTTCTACACATATGTTGGAGGTCTAACTCACCATGATTGGTCCTTGAGGTAAAATTGGCAGTTCTAAGTAAGTTGTAGAGATGTTCTTGAGATTTTATCTCCTAAGTGAAAGTGTTTCAATAATTTAGGGATTATATTTATATCATTTATTATATTCCTACATGTTTCATTTGTTATGATTAAGTTTCTTAATTGTGTTTGAGCTTCATTCTTGCAAGACAATCTTTTAAGGTACACAAACCTAATAGGGTAGTTTGTCCTAAAAAAGGTTTTAAGGTATGAACGAAGGATGCAGATTTAAAAAATCATGGAGAAGTTTATTAAATTTTATTTAATAACTAATTTAATTGTTTTAAGTTGTATAAATCCATCTAGTCCCAAGAAGACCAATATTTGGCTTTAAGAGGAAAAAACTAATGCAATTAGGTCTATGTGAGGCCTAAAAGAGAGATGAGGCCTAATTGAGTGTTTCAGACCAAAAGGGATCCAAATTTAATTTAAACCATGTTAATAACATGTTCTAATACCTACTATATGGTTGACTAAGTGGTGTATAACCATTAGTATAGTATATATAAAAGGCATTTTAGGCATATTTGAAGGTGTAAGGTGTAAATGAATGGATTAATGAATCAATGAGCCTAAGGAGGTAGGGTAACATGTTATAAAAACTCAAGAGAGATCATATAATAATTTCATGAAAATCATATATGTTTTTTTTATTTTAAGATCAAGGTCATATGATCTATTCAGTCTTGAAGAGGGCGAGTTGAGCGAAGAAGCCTAGAGGTAGTTTTGAGAGAGATCAAGTAGAGTAGAGATAAAGGAGTGATCATCATATGTTCAGAGGCTATCAAAGTTGAATTAGATATGTGTTCCTAATATATGATAATTGATATAATTTAGATAGATAATATTGATAACTGAGTGAAAGAATAGAAGAAAGAAGTGTGATTGACTAAGTTGGTGCTTGTTCATAGAAGGAGTTGAAGCTTCCTTGCAGGTTGGTGCTTGTAGAATTGGTCTTTTTTGAGTTGGTGTTTTTCAAGAGGAATTTGAAGCTGCCTTTTAGGTTTGTGATTAAAAAAAATTTGAGTGTGTTTTGATTCATAAGGGGTTGTAGCCTCCTAGCAAGTGTGAGCTTGCTAAAGTCAAGTAGGTGCTTGATAAATTTGGAGTTGGTGTTCTATATTGTGTTGGTTCTCTATGTTGGGTTGGTGCTCTATGTTGGGTTGGTGCTAAACTAAATTTGATACATTATCTTATAAGATAGTTTGTCCAAGCTTTGTTTTAATGGGTTTTATTTCCCATGAGGATTTCCCACATATGTGATGTGTTATCTTATTTCATGCTCATGTAATTGGTTCAATGCATTTTTAGATCACTAAGATACTTTGAATGATTCATGAATGTTTAAGGGTGATTGATTGAAATATTTTGAATACTGATTCACCCCCCTCTCAGTCATTGTGCTTCCAATAATTGGTATCATATCTTTTTCCTTTGAAGTAGGCCTAATAGCTTAAATGAGATCCTAGAAGCACAAACATGTCTAGTCATCAAGCACAAAGAAGTTTTTCAAAAAATAAAGCTCCTCTTTTTAGTAGAACTAACTATGCATTTTTTAGCATAAAAATTAAGACCTATCTAATGTTTTTGGGTTATTGCATATGGAGATATGTTATTGATGGATTCACTACACCTTGTATACCACCAATTGATGTAGTATGCAAGAAGGTAAGTGAGAACAACTCTAAGGCCATGAATGTCATTTTGTGTGGTCTTTCAGAGGTATAATTTGTAAAGGTCGTGAATTGTGATAAAACCAAAGGGGTTTGGGAAAATTTTTTAGACCATTTATGAAGGAGATACCAAAGTCAAGTTGGCAAAGTTGTAGACCTACGGAAGGTAGTTTAAAATTCTAAGAATGAAAGAGGATGAAAACATTGCTTCTTATCTGTTAAGAGTAGATGAAGTGGAAAATGTCATTAGATGTCTAGGAGAGAAGTTGGAAGATTCAACTATAGTTCATAAGGTGTTAATATCCATGAACCTAAGTTTGATTCAAAGGTATCTATTATGGAAGAGATCAAAGATCTTAACATAATTTAGATGGATGAGCTTCATGTCATCTTGACTGCTTATGAAATGAAAATAAGTGATGGAAGACATTCCAAGAAGGAAGCTATATCCAAAGATGAGAAAAAATCACCAAATAAGAAGATCAAGGATGATGTTGACACAGACATTGATGATGACAAGATAGAAGCCATGTTTGTTACAAAACTAAGAAAAGGATCAGGTAAGTATAAATTCAAGTTACCATTCAAATGATTTAACTATGGTAAGATTGGTCTCTTTGCCTTTAAATTTCCTAACAAGGATAAGACTAATCATGATGAAGAACATAATGAACATCATAGTGATGATAAGAAGATCTATAAGCTTGAAAAGAGTAAAAATGGTTTTAGGAAGTATGAAGGCATTAAAGGGTCATTTAAAAACAAGATAAATTTATATACCAAAGAAGATAGTAGCTCATCTAATGTAAGTGACACAAGTACATCTGATAGTGATGATGATAGTAATGATCATGACAATAATGAAACCTTATTCATGGATATAAAAATAGACAATGAGGGTTGTTCAAAAGGGAAAAATCTTATGGATTATGAATAATTAGATGAAGAAGAGATTGAAGTGAACCTTGAGGTAGAATTGGTGAGTGCTCTATAGGAGTTGAAGTTTCAAATAAGGAAGAATCAAAAACTTAGATAATTGGTTAAGAGTTATTAGAATCAAATAAATCTCTTTGAAAATAGATTAAGTTACTATTGACCAAATTTTGGCCTTTTAGGCCAAAATTGGGCACCCCTATTTGCAAAAAATTATCTAAATCTATATCTTTGGCTAGGTCCAATACTTAGCTTTTCTTCAGAAGAAGTGTTCTTTGACAAGCCACAACAAATTTACAAGTCTAATTAGTTTGGAATGTTTGTTTTGGTCCTTTGCTAAGTGTTAATTCTTATAGAAGTCTTATCTTTAGGTTTTTGTTTGAGTGTCAAAATTCTTTTAGATAAATTGTCTGTAGTAATTTTTGAGAAGGATTATTTTTCAAACTTTTCATTAGGTAGAATTCTTTCAAAAAAATTATATGAGGAAAATTTTTTGAAGGGTATGTTGAAACTTTATTGAAGGGTGTGTTACAACTTTTTTGAAGGGTATGTTCCATTTTTCCAAAGGGTATCTTTTGTCAGGAAAAGGTCCACTTCATTTTTTCTGAAAGGACACTTTCAATTTTCTAAAGTAATTTTTCAAGCTAAAAGATCACTTGTAACTTTTTCAAAGGGTATGTTACAATTTTTTTGAAGGGTATCTTTTGTCAGAAAATTATCCATTTCAACTTTTCTAAAGGACCTTTTCAGGCTAAGTGGACTCTTTTAACTTTCTCAAAGGGGTGTTTTCAAAAAGCCCAAAAGATTGTTTCCATGGGAGAGTGGACCATTTCAAAACATCCAAAGGATATTTTCCTTTCGTAAGAGACACAACATTTCCAAAAGGCCACTTGCAAAAAGCTGAAGGAAAATAACAAAGGAAACAAAAGACCTGAGTAAATTCTTTCAAGAAAAGTGTCGAGACAAGAAGTCTGAGGAAATAAATGTTCAAAAGAAATGCTTGAGGAGTGACAACCCATAACACGTGAACTTCAAAATTCAAAAACTAGCCATTGGAGTTTAAAATAAAGGATTGATGGGAACCAGAAGGTGAGGATAAAGGTAACCAGTGGAAAATATAACTAAATCTTTGGTTTAGTTGTAACAAATGTAACTAATGCTTTTAGTTCAGTTATAACTCATTATAACTAACCCATTTGGTGACATGGCATATCTCACCCACTTTTCTTCCACATGAAATGTAACTAATTATTTCAAGATGATAGATGTCCAAGTGACTATTGGACTTCCTTTGCTCGACCTCCCTCCCAAAGGCTTTAAATATGGATTCCCTTGGCTCATTTGAGGATCTCTCTACTTGGTATGGCAAAGCCCTACCAAAATTTTACCTTGAATCAATAAAGACAAGTGTTTTACCTCATTCAAAGAGTGCATTAAATGTGCATGCTTGTTATTAGTCTTGTGCAAGTTTAATTTCCATTTACATTCACATGTTAATTCCATTAGTACCTGGTGTATTGTGATTTCCTTCTTGCAAGTCAACAAGAAGTGTCTAAAGAGATTACAAATATAGTGAAAATCTAATTCAATAGAGTGTCTTGGAATGCCTATTACTTAAGTCTTCCTAAATTTATGCCATCTCTTGGACCCCATGTTGAAACACTAATGTGAGAGAGAGAGAGTCAATATTGAGTGAAGTGTATATTTAACTTGTCCTTGTTTCAAGTGTATGTTCAAGGTATTAGTAGAGCAAATCTTTTAGTGCATCACCCCTAGTAGAATAGATTTAAATTCTAGTTATTTTCACCCTTTTAATCCCCTTGATCTTTTAATAGTAGAAATACAAGGTTTAAAGGTGTATCAAGGGGAGCTAGCCCCTAATATAGAGTCTCATCTCAATGAAATTGTCACCCATAGCAAGAGAGATGAATCCATTTTATCGCTTGAATGAGGAGAGCTGAGCATCTTCTCAAAGATGCAAATCCAAGTGTCAATAATTTTTGGCATGCTCAATGGGACCATTTATCTAAGGACTTGAAGAATTATTGGTGTGTTCTTCAATCAATCAACCTTTTGGAGGCATTTCAATCAACACCAATGGTGACTCAAAGTTAAATCAACTAGTCAAGCAGCCCTAGTGCATCAAAAAATCATAGTTGGTATGTATAATCCCATTGTTGAGAAGTATGGATCTTGTGTTCCTTCATATAGTTTTGATAAATCTTATTTTGTTCATGGAATCACCTCAGGTAGCCCTTCTAATTGTGCTTCTCTTAGTGAATCCAAGAGGGCTAGGGAGATAATATTGGAATTTGAGAAGCAAATGTTGGAAATAGATAGGTTAAATGAGAAAAATAGATATCAGAAAGAGTTTATGTACAAAGAGGAATGCTTGTTTAAGCAATCTCAAGTCATGCAATTCATGGAAGAGAAACTAGAAAGGTAGATAAGTCAATCCACTCAAGGTAGTTAGCCTTGTACCCCTTCTTCCATCCTAAAATAGCCTTCTCTTATACAAAAGAAACCCTCCCCCTATACACCAAATCTTTTTTATCAAATAGCACTTGCTCACCAAAATAAAATGAGCCAACCTTCTAACCCATCTAATTCTTAACTACTCTTGTTATTAATCCTTCACACCTAGCAATACAACATCAAAGGACATTGGAATAGCCTTCTATGGAAACTAATTATTTTAATTCTTTAGATTTTAAGCCCTCCTTTGAATAAAATCATCCTACTTATTTTGGAAAACAACACGTCCATCCTCAAGCAAATATTCCTATGTGTGTGCAAACTCTTCCTAGTCCCCCTCAATCTTCTCAAGCCCCTCAACATGATGTCAAGATTTCAAGTTGGAGAAATGTCTATCATGAACCAACTCAAGACCTTGAGAAAGATGAAGTTGTTTCCTATCCTTAAGAAGAGAGTTCCAATCCTAAGATCATGAGTTAGAATGAAATATTGGAATCATGGCATAAGAAAGAAGAAAAGAGTATTGTTCAAGAGTATGAAGCAGAAAATGAAGCTACTCCCCCTCATCATGATTATGTACAAGATCTGCAAGAAAGACTCTTCCAAGAGAATCTAGCAAGAAAGACTTTTATTTTTAAGCAAGAAGGAGAGAGACCTGATTGTTTTGATAGGGTCTTTGAATAAGGATTTCTTGAGTGAGAAAATGATGATTTGTGGAATGAGCTAGAAAAAATTTGTCTCAGCTCAAACATCACACCAACCACCCTTCTTCAAGAGAGCCATGATGAAGCAAGAGATCAGTTTAATAAGCTTCTCAAAGATATAAAAAATAATGAGTTGGTCCATGATGCATACCAAGAGGGCCATGAGCTAAATGAACCCTATGATGATGAGAAAGTAGTCATTGATCCATTGATGTACTACAATGGCATGAAGGACCAGCATGAGACATGCTTCAAAGATAAAGATGAGTACATATATGTTGGAGACATGTTTGAACCTGATCCACTTGGATACATGCCAATCAAAGTGGTAAGTAAGAAGGATGAGTCGCCAAGCTCCTACTTCAACAACCACTTGTTTGGCATCATGAGGTTTCTTACCATGAAAGAGACTTAAGAAGTTTTCCCTTTGATCTAGGAGGGGGAAATATGTATTAGGTCAGATGTACATATTATTTTACTTTCATTTTTATTGTGTTTTTCTTTATGTAAGTGATTACACACATGTGTGTCTTATGTGTGTTTGATTTGGTATTTATTGTGTGTCTCTTTCCTTTTTATGTTGGAGGTATTCAATGGTTGTCTTGTTGATCAAGTTTTGAATCATGGTCAAGGTTTCTAGTTTATTTTAGTCCTTAATTAACTCCATACCCAATGGACTATTTAGGCTACCGGTCTGGTTAGTATAGCAGGCATACTACCCCTGTGAGTCACTAATTTTTTAACCAAATTTGTGCCCTTTAGGCCAAAATTGGGCACCCCTATTTTTAAAAAATCATCTAAATCTATATCTTTGGCCAAGTTCAATACTTAGCTTTTCTTAGGAAGAAGTGTTCTTTGACAAGACACAACAAATTTTCAAGTCTAGTTATTTTGGAAGGTTTGTTTTGGTATTTTACTAAGTGTTAATTCTTTTAGAAGTCTTCTTTTTGGATTTTTGTTTAAGTTTCATAATTCTTTCAGACAAATTATTTGAAGTAATTTTCCCAAAGGGTTATTTTAAAAAAATTCATTCAAGAGAATTCTTTCAAAAAAATTGTCTGAGGTAATTTTTTTGAAGGGTATGTTGTAACTTTTCCAAAGGATATGTTACAACTTTTCTAAAGGGTATTTCCCATTTTTATGAAGGGTATATTTTGTTAAGAAAAGGTCTACTTCATTTTTTCCAAAAGGACACTTTCAATTTTCTGAAGGGTATCTTTTGTTAGAAAATTATCCATTTCAAATTTTCCAAAGGACCTTTTCAAGCTAAGTGGACACTTTCAAATTTCCCGAATGGACGTTTTCAAAAAGCCTGAAATATTATTTCCACAGGAGAGTGGACCATTTCAAAAAAATTGAAGGGTATTTTCCTTTCGAAAGAGACACAAATTTTTTGAAGGGTCACTTGCAAAAAGCCAAAGAAAAAGAACAAAGGAAATAAAAGACCTAAATAAATTCTTTTGAGATAAAAGTGTCGAGACAAGAAGTTCAAGGAAATAAATGTCCAAAATAAATTCCTGAGGAGTGACAGCTTGCAACACATCAATTTCAAATTGTAGAAACTAACTATTAGAATTCAAAAGAAAGGCTCAATGGGAACCAGAAGGCAAGCATAAAGGTAATAAGTGTCAAATATTATTGAATCTTTGGTTCACTTATAAAAAATGTAACTAATGCTTTTGGTTCAGTTATAACTCATTGTAACTAACCCATTTGGTGACATGGAATAGCTTGCCCACTTTTATCCCACATTGGACTCACTTTGCTTGACCTCCCTCCCAAAGGCTTTAAATATGGATTCTCTTGGCTCATTTGAGGATCTATCTACCTAGTATGGTGAAGCCCTACCAAAATTTTACCTTGAATCAATAAATACAAGTGTTTTACCTCATTCAAAGAGTGCATTAAGTGTACATGTTTGGTATTAGTCTTGTGTAAGTGTAATTTATGTTTACCTTCACATGTTAATTCCATTAGTACCTAGTGTATTGTGATTTCCTTCTTACAGGTCAACAAGAAGTGTCTTAAGAGATTATAGATACAGTGAATAGTTAATTCAATAGAGTGTCTTGGAATGTCTATTGCTTAAGTCTTCCTAAATCTATGCCATCTCTTGGGCCCCATGTTGAAACATTGATGTGAGAGAGAGAGAGAGAGAGAGATTTGATATTGAGTGAGGTGTATATGTAACTTGTCCTTGTTTCAAGTGTATGTTCAAGGTATGAGTAGAGCCAATATTTTGGTGCATCACCCCCAGTAGAATAGGTTTAAATTCTAGTTACCTTAACCCTTTTCATCCCCCTAAGTTGTTAATATTATAAATACAAGGTTTAAAGGTGCATCAAGGGGAGCTAGCCCCTAATCTAGAGATTCTTCTCAATGAAATTATCACCCACAGCAAGAGAGATGATTCCATTTTGTCACTTGGATGAGGACAGCTAAGCATCTTCTCAAGGGTGAAAATACAAGTGTCAATAGTTAAAACACCAATGAACATGAGTATATCATCAAGCATTTAGAAACTTAAATTGAGATTATCTCTATAATTCTTAAGACCAAGGAGGAATGCACCAAGTTTGGAATAGAAATGGAGTCCTTAAAGGTAGAATTGGATCATGCAACAATTAAGTTGAAGACACATCAAAAATTTAAAAAGAGTACTAAAGTTCTCAGTGATATTTTGAGTAGTCAAATGTCTCCACATGATAAAATAGTTCTTGGATTCAAATAATATCAAAAAGATAACAAGGAGAGTCAGACCTCAAAGACCTATGTATAAATTCTCAAATTTGAGACTCAATTTGATCATCAACAAGTCAAGAGTGCCAACATGAAGAGACCAATCAGGGAGCCCAATGTAATGAGGTATTCCAATTATTTCAATGGTTATTGTTTTTATTATCATAAGTTTGGTCATAGAGTAAGTGATTTTAGAATGGTCTCAAGGGATGAGTTATCATGGGACCATGGGAGAAGGAGTGATCAATTAAGAGGTAAGTATAGTGATGTTGTTTGCTAAAGTTGTCATAATATGGGACACATGACAAGATTCTATCCTAATATAGTTAGAAGGCCCTCAAGACTTAACAAGGTATATGGAGCTTTTAGAGTGCATGAAAAGGGTCAAACATTGGTATAGAAGTCAAAGAATGTCAAGATTGGTCATATTAATTCCAAGAATCAAGAAGGATTATTTGCTAAGGTAGAGTAAGAATTAGAATCAAAGGAATGTTAATAACACTCATTATTTTCATATATTGACAAGGTAATCAAAGAGAAGCATGACAAGGTGGATGAGTTGAATGCCTTAGTCAAGCCTACGTAGATTCTAAGGAGGGACTATTAGTCGCATAATTGCAAGATAACAGAGAAGAGTGGTTTTGAGATCTAGGAATATCTTTAATTTATGATGTTTTGAGATCCTTATGGAAAGGGGTGACTTCATTAGGCTTTATGGAAACACTCTTCTATCAATAGAAGTATGAGGTTTTAGTCAAAAAAGGATTCATTTTGAGAGGATTCTAGGTAGTTTGTGTTGCAAGGTATGATTGTTTTCTTTGTATCTTATATGACAAAGTGAAAGGAGATTTGGTTAGTATGAGCACTAATTTTGGATATCAATTCATGAGGAGTCATGGTATAGAATGCATGTTTGAGCATAGGATTGTGTTTAGAGACATGTAATATGGATTGGGATACAAGACCAATATGGTCATAGAGATAAGTTAGATGTTGTTGATAGAGCTAGAATCATGATTAAAGCTTGTATAGTTGATTGGTATATGAGAGGTAAGCAAAAATTTGTTCCATGTTTCTAATTGTTGATAGCTTGATTTGTGTTGAGAATTGGTATTGGTATCAAGATGATTGAAGGAATTTGAGGATGGCTTGGGAGTTCTGATGACTCAAGTGATGATCATAAGGTGTGAAGACAAAGGGGGAGTCCCTAATTATTAATTTGGTATCATAATTGGGGTATCCTAGTGAGTGATCAAGAGTGGTTTCCATCTTGTGACTCAAGAGGAGAGTATGGAGTTAATGAGAGATTTGTAGCTTTGTGTTATGAACTATCAAGATAATGATGTAGAAGTCATAATAAGCATGGTTATTAAGGTATAGTTAAAGTGTTCTAGAATTTTTATATAATAACTGGTATGAGCCTAAGGTGAGTTTTTGTCAGCATTTTATTGTATTGATTATTGAAGATCAGGTCCAAGGAGTAGATAATAGTTTGTGGAATACCCTTTATCATTAATGTCAAATGGGGAATAATGAGTAGATGGAAAAACTACCTTTTTGAATCGATTTTAGATTGTAGTGTGTTTTTCATCAATGTGTTTTCCATCAATAACAAAGGGGGAGTTTGTTGGCATTTCATTGTCATTGATGTCAAAAGGGTACATCATGTAAAGGCATAATGGTCATTTATGTCAAAGGTCTTTTTGGTCTAATGCTTGAGCATGGTAGTGGCATAAAGAGAGTATTGATCGATGAGTGAGTATTATGGATATGAGTAGCCTATTGAGAGTGTGTTCTTAGTTGGTAGCATGATGATGTCAAAGGTGACTAAGCCTAGTTGGTAATGTGTACATTAAAAGAGTGTTATCATTGAAGGATGTTATCATGAGAGAATTTGAAGGCAATAGAGAATTTGAAGGAAACTAATGCATTATGGTTGCATGAAATTATAGGGAATTAATGTCAAGGTTGATATCAAGAAGTATCTTGTGAAGGTTGATGTCAAAGGTGACTAAGGACATATGGAAGCATGTGATATGTCAAAGTTATGAAAGAGTGTTTGAAGACAACTAATGTCTATAAAGTAAGCTTGGTCATGTGGTTTTAGGTCTATATGAGGTTATGGAAGATTGTTTTCATCAAAAAAATAATGGTTCAGTTATATGAGTGTGTTGTGATGTCTACTTATTTTATGTTTTGTTGAGGTCATGATATGGAAGGAACAGATCAAGGTGTTAAGTATATTAGAAACTTGAGTCTAATCATGACACGATGAAGATATGAACTGGTGGCATGATGAGGTGATTGAACATAGGTAAGATAATATAGTTTGATTTTATTTGAGCATGAGATCAAATCACTGAATCATTCATGAGAGTTTCAGGGTGAGCTTATGGGGGTAGGACCTTCAGTCTAGGTCTGCATCTAGACCTCTCTTAAACCCTGACTAGCCTAATTAGGCATAAAGATCATATTTCAAGGAAATTATGCATATTATATCATGGACAAAGGTAATATATTTTTTTAATCATTTTCAAGAAGTTAGAGGCCATGGTTTGAAGGAAATTGCATGAAACACTATTTCAGGCCTTCTCAAGTTCATAGAATGAGGTCTCAAGACCCAAGAAGCACTTTTAGACATTTGCAGGCATGTGTAACCTCTACATGGGAACATAATATATAAATTACATATTTATAAGTGTCCTAGTTAATATCTCTAGGCATTGGTTTTGGATTTAAGGAGCGGTCCTTTATGAATAATTGTTTATACCAAACCCTGTGTTAAACCTCCCTAAACCCCTAATAAGGACCCGATGTGAAAGATATTCTTGAAATCAGCTTTGAATAGACAAATTCCTATATAATCCATTTTATCATGTATTCAACTCTCCCTAGTACCTCTAGGTGGTGGTGGTTAGTTAGATGAGAGATAAAATGCACATATGCAGGCTTATTTGTTAAGAAGTTATTGTAGCTCTCAAAAATTACATTGGTCAAGAAAACCAAATGGATGGTAGAAGTAGATAGAGACTCATAATACATTAAAATTATGGTTTATTTATATTTTTCACCCTTCAATTATGCTAAATTGGTCATCTAAGTTAGCCATTCGTAGATAGACCTCATGGGGTGAATAGTGAAAAACCCAAGCAAAGATGAAAAGATGGATTTAAAGGTCTAAGCATGTTAGATTGATGAAAAAATTGAATAAAGAGTTTATTTATAAATTTTATTTAACTTGTATGCTTTGAATAATTTTTGGAGGTAAATGAATGTGGTGAAAAGTTGCTCATAAAATGACATGTTATGTTCAAATAAGACTATGTGATATAGGGTCAAGAAATTGGTCTGCAAGATCAATATTTGTCATTAGACCATATGATATTTTTATCTAAGAGTGATATAGAGATATCATATGATTATTTACATTCATCATGAGTCATTATAAGTGTCTAGATATATTTTTGAGGTCTAAGTCACCATGATTGGTCCTTGAGGTAAAATTGTCAATTTTGAGTGAGTAAGTTGCAGAGATGTTCTTAAGATTTTATCTCCTAAGTGAAAGTGTTTCAAAAATTTGGGAATGAAATTGAGTTAATTTATTATATTATTACATGTTTAATTTGTCATGAGTAAGTTTCTTAAGTGTGTTTGGGCTTCATTCTTGCAAGATAGTTTTTTGAGGTACATAGGCCTAATAGGGCAATTTGTCCTAAAGAAGGCTTCAAGGTATGAATGAAAGATGTAGATCTAAAAAATCATGGAGGAGGTTAGTAAATGTCATTGAATAATTAATTTAATTTTTTTTAATTTTTTTAGAAAGGAATATAGGCCCAAGAATATCAATAGTTGGTGTTAAGAGGACAGACCTAATGCAATTAGGTCTCCATGAGACCTAAAAGAGAGATGTGGCCTAATTAAGTGTTGTAGACCAAAATGGGTCCATATTTCACTTTAAGCATGTTCATAAAGTGATATAAGAACTATTATATGTCCTACATAATAATTTGAAGGTGTATGGATGACTAAGTGGTGTGTAACCATGAGTATAGTATATATACAAGGCATTTTAGGCCTATTTGAAGGTGTAAGGTGTAAGCAAATGGACTGATAAATCAATGAGCCTAAATAGGTTAGGTAACATGTTTTAAACCATTATTAAAGATCATATAATCATTTAATTAAGATCATATATGTGTTTTATATTTGAATATCAAGGTCATATGACCTATTTAGTCTTGAAGAGGGCTAGTTGAGCGAAGAAGCCTAGAGGTAGTTTTGAGAAAGATCAAGTGGAGTAGAGATAAAGGAGTGATCATTATATGTTGAGAGGATATTATAGTTTCATAAAATATTTTTTCATAATTTATGACATTGGATAGAGTTCATATAGAGTAGATTGAGAGATGAGTGGAAGAATAGAAGAAAGAAGTGTGATTACCTGAGTTGGTGCTTGGTCACAAAAGGAGTTGAAGCTTCCTTGTAGGTTGGTGCTTTAAAAATTGGTATTAGATGAGTTGGTGCTTGTTAAATATGTATTTATATTTTCCTTGTATTTCTATGTTTGAAAAAGTTTCCTTTTATTGATTTGGTGATTATGCATAGGAATGTTAGGAATAAATCAGAAATTAATGCAAAATAATTTCACAAAATCATAATAATAAGAGTTATGAATAGAGATACATAAAGTAACAAAAAATAAAATTCACAACAATAATACAATATTTAATTTGTTTCATCTAATGTGGGATACATCCACAAATAAAAACTTGCTTAGATCCTATTACAAGCCAATAATAGTACAATCCACTCTCCAATCAATCTTCTCATAATTATAATGCACAAGTATCATTTGGAGTTATTCTCAACAAACTCTCATAAATTCAAACTTGAATTCACACACTCTATTATCCTTCTCAAACTTAGTTATCTCATCTAATATATTACCTATTATATGTCTATTTATACATAATACATCAATAAGTAACCAACATAGTAGTTTTACAAAATAATGGGTACCAAAACCAAGTCCTAAGTCAACCCATAATGGTTCCCCATTAAGGGGGTCTAAAAAAAATTGGGAGTTACCACCCCTAAACCCCTACTCAAGTCCTGGCCTAGCCCCAAAACTTGATGAGAATACATTAAGAGTGTATAGTACATTTTAATGTACCATATTTTAAATACATTATAATGTGGAAATAGGCTCCACAACATAACAAGGGGGTTATAGCCTCCTAGCAAGTGGGTGATTGCTAAAGTCAAGTAGGTGCTTGATAAATTTGGGGTTGGTGATCCATGTTGGGTTGGTGATCAACTAAATTTGATACATTATCTTATGGTATAGTTTGTCCAATCTTTGTTTTAGTGGGTTTTATTCCCATGAGGGCTTTCCACATATGTGATGTGTTATCTTGTTCATGCTCATGTGATTGGTTCTTAATGCATTATTAGATCACTAAGATACTTCAAATGATTCATGAATGTTTAAGGGTAACTAATTAAAATATTTTGAAGACTGATTCACCCCCCCCTCAATCATTTTGCTTCTAATAAGTGGTATGTTTCCAGATGTCACTATCAACTCAGATTAGGTGGGAAATTCTTTTTTTTTTTGGTTTAGTTATTTACTATTGTTGGCCATGGCTCATTATGCAAATAATGTTGATGTAGTTTATTTTTTGGTATGTTTTTAGGCTTGCCTATGTTTTTGGCTAAGCTATTTTTTTTATGGCCTTGGTAATGTTGATTGGATGGATATTTCAATTTGCATTATAATCTTTTTTTAGTATTATAATGGGCATGGAACCCATAAAACCCTAGTATCTATCCAAAAAAATGAGTTAAACACCCTATGTATTTCACCATATCAAAAACCTATTTCACCTAAGAGATCACATGTATAACCAACTAACAAACCATATAATATATAGATAATTTAGTCTAAGGTGATCCCAACATCTTTAACATCATCAAAAACATGTTATGATCCACCTACTATGTCTAATTCTTATGGATCATCATCTATCATAGAATATCTTATTCCTCTAGGATTTATTATTTTACATCTAAGTTACACAATACCTAGGAATCCACATCATAAGATTGAATTGAAATAAATATCAATTGTTGTACCATGACATATTCATACATAGTCTATGGTATATACATATCCATCATATGGATGATGATAGTTATTACAAATCTCATGAATATTTTAGTAATACATTGAGTAATAAATATGATTCATATAGATCATATCCTAGTTTTATAAACTAAATTGTCAAGTAGCCTTGTTAACCCAAATCATATGCATCATCAAAACATCCTTATTATAGCATGCACTTCTTACTATGCATAGCTTACTTCTTCTATGTGTCATATATTTCATGTGCCTTTATTATTAGATATCGATTGCACTCTTCTATCTAATTGATTGACACCTTGACACATGCTTTATATTTTCATTGATATTATTCTAGCCACTTAATTTTTGTTGCTTGTTATGTTTCACTACCCTTAAACATTTAATTTTATATTACATCACAACATGAATTTATTTTTGAAAAGAAGTTTTAGGTTGCATATATTCCTAATCATCTTATTCCTCTTTGTTTTTTGTGTTATTAATCCTCCTTGATTTGTACTCCATATGTTTACACAAAAATGTAAAAAAAAAAAGAGTATAAACATGAAAAACATTAAGACATTTTCCATGCATAGATTTGCTTATGGGAAATAATACCCACAGTTTCCATAAACTTTAATCACTATGTCTATATCTATATCTTCTCATGGGGGCATGGTACTCATATCTATCTTTCTATGAGCATTAGTCACATATCTTATATATGGAGTATATTGCACACTTTTGTCTTATGAATTTGCATTGATTATACATATTCTAGTTTTACATGTACCTTAACACTTGAATGAATTCACATTTTATTTTTATTGGCATATACTACTTGAGTATTTACATACATTAAGAGTCTTTTGATAATTAATTACATCTAAGTTACGTGATTGGGATTGGGAGATGACATAATCAACATCATTATATGATAAAATGTTACATGTGTGTTTAAGTTTTTTAGAGTTATGTTTAGAAGTATCCTTAGTGGACACACTAATCTATCCAAAATATCTTAGTGAAAGTGATAATGGGCCTTATAAAATCTTAGTCATCTCATGTACATTGCATTTATAATCTTCTATATATGAATCTTCATTAGCACTAGAAAGGGATGGGATTTCACTGTCATCTTCAAACAAGGGAACAATCCTATCTCATGGTAAAAGAGATGGAGGGAGCCATTCCACTATATAAGGTGGTAATATAATGGTATTAAAAATGGTTTGAATTTCATTGGGTTATTCATCATCAGGGTCAATAAGAGTGATTTTCATGTCAGGATGCATGTTGATAAACTCAGGTAGAGGAGGAATATTGATGTGTTGAATAGTATGGATAAAATATTTGGATTTAGGGTTGTGTGATTTGAGATCCCATGGGTTGGTATTAGCTTCATGTTTATAATGTTTACCATCATGATTGAAATTTATGCATTGGCTATCAGAATAAGTGATATCTCTCGTGTGGGAAGTATAAGGATGACCTGGGAGAATATTGTAAGAAAGTGGAATATCCAAGACCATAAGCTTGGTGTGTACTATTTTGGGTCTAATAGTAAGAGGAAGTGAAATGAAACCAAGATGATTTTGGTTAGTCTTGTAAAATCCATGGTATGTACGTATTTTTTTCTTAAAAACATCTTTGGAAAATCCTAGTTATTAGATCATCCATAGAAATGTGACATTAATTTCTGAACCTTCATTCACCAAGACTTTATTTATTTAGACATGATTGATCATGACCCTAATAAAGATAGGTGGGCTATTGGCTTAAAAAACAACTTCATCATTGATCATGTCATTCTCAAAATACTTTATGGAGAGTTTTTTAGAAGGTAGAGGATGAGGAATGTTTTCAATGGTATACACATTCATAGGTGTGGTACCTTCAAAAGGTTGAGTATATAGTTTGATTTCATTTGTTGATGGTGATTCCTCTATGTCTTGAAATTTTTGCATCATAAATTTTTGATTTTATGTTGATGTTCTCATGAGTTCCATTAAAAGAAACTTTCAAGGCATGGTGTTAAGCTCATCTATAAAGTTCCATTGGGATGATTTTTATGAATAACCACAACAATACTTAGGTGTATTTAAAGGACTAACTTTAGAAGCTATGGTAATAGAATTATTTTTAGCATTAGGTTGAAACTCTAGTGGTGGAGTGGACTTATCACGAGGTAGAAAATTGAAAGAAGTTGTGGTATCCTAAAGATGAATTTCATCTAATAATGGCTTCTTAGATTTAGTAATGGGATTCTTGTGAGTGGGATTATGATGGTAACTAACCTTACTTGCATTCATGTATTAAGATTTGGTATAGTAATAATCATAATTAGCATCAATTAAACATTTAAATTCATTAGAATGTTGCATTTATTTTGAGATTTCTAATTTTGGTATTGATGTTTAGAGTTGTTTATTTTATGAGGTTTATTTTAATTGATGGATTGGTTGGTTTGATTTTTAAATGAGTTTTAATATTATTTGTAATTCTCTTCAGACACAACTTTGTGATTGAATTTTTAATGTAGTATGATATTTTAAGCAAGTTTCTTGAGTCCACAATACATCTCATTAGAATGACCAATGTCAACATGGAACCAAAAAAACTTGTCAAGATTGTGTCATTGTGGTGGTGAGGAAATATAAATAAAAGATCTAGATGGTGGTAATAACTTCCTAAGTTCTTGAAAACTCAAGGGAGGGTGGGTAAGGTTTTAATTGTTTGGATCAAAATTTCTCATTTTAGATATTTGGGGAGTCTTCTTTTGAAATGTAATAGTGTTAATTGCATAAATTGATGTTTGAAAAGGTTCCTTGCTAGTGTTTTGAGCTGGTTCAATTGGATCATAAGGAAATATTTTCTTATATCTTAATCAAAGGCTTCTTCTAAAGTTTTAGAGGGGAAGATCCTAACTTTGTATTCAATAAGGGATTTTAGAGTGGTAAAATAGAGCTTGAATAGATTTTCATCACTCATGGCATGGTCTACTTTGTACACCAAGTATTTCCATCGCTTGATGAAATCATTGGTGGACTCCTTAGGCAATTACTTGGCATTAATGAAATTGTTAAGGATATTTTTAAGAAGTTCATTGTGTTAGAATTCCTTAACTACAATGTTAAGTAAGTATTCTAGTTGTGTAATTGAGTCAGTTAGAAGTTGATTATTCCATTCTAGTGCATCTCCAACTAAGGTTTTGGCTAGAAGTTTAGTAGTTGTATAAGAGTTGGTTTGAATCCACTCCTTATAGAGGTTACCAAAGGCTTTAAAATGTAGTATAGGATCAATAGTCATGTCACATGTGATTTTTTAATAAATACTTTCAATATCCATAGACATAATATAGGGAACTATGGGTTCATTTTGAATATTTTGAAGCATCTTATTGCAGATTGGAACTTGGGGGATAAAAATACCATTAGTATTTATAAGAGGAGGAGGAATGTAATTTTTATTAGGTTGATGTATGATTACTAAGGATATTGATTGGTCATCTAAAAAATGTGATATTGTATTTGGATTAATTGATTATTGTTAGAAGTTTGCATAAGGTCCATTTGTTTAACCACTTGTGCAAGGACTTGGGAACTATATAGAGGGAATTGATAGAATTATTAAGATAAAAATTACTAGGGGAGGATTTCCAACATTAGTGTTAAAAGGACCATCGTAGTTAGTTTTTCCAACCACTATTGTAAAGATATTGATGATACTAAGACTCCCATTATTGTTTGGGATATAAATGTTGTTATTGTTAATATTTTTAATAAAATTATTTGGATATCCTAGGTGTTGAGTTGGATTTATTTTAACCATATTACACTCAGTGAACCTATGTTGAGGTTGAGAAAAACTACACCATGAGGAGTTGCCTTAAATGGTGGACATATAGGGAATAAACTAATAACCCATGTAGAATCTAAATGGGCTAAGACTCGTTAGAAAAATCATAAGGGATAAATCATCATGATAAATTTATAAAGTAGAAAGTTTAAAATATTTTAAAAGAGGTGCTTTTCAAATTCAAAGTTATAAGAAGCTAGATATAGAAACATGAAGACAATCTATCTAGCGATAACATAGCATTCACGTCCAGTTCACCATAATGTATGTGATCTAATATGATCATGGTAACTGTAGACAATCAATTCTTATCATCTTCATGTCAAATTTTCAAACTAAATCATTTATTTCAATTAATGCATAGATCAGGCCTAAATCGTGAAAACACTCTAATTAGGTTATATGTGTCTTTTGAAACATAGTGGGGCATCCCTAATTGGGGCAATGCACTAAAACCAACTATTACCTTTGACTAATTCACTTCAAACTAAATTTATGTTTTGTAAGAATAATTTTTGACCAATTACATGGAGCAAGTATTCAACTCTCAATATTGCACAAAAGGCTAATTGGGATTATTTAGCTAATCAAATAAATTAAATATTTAACTTCTCCCAATGTGAAAAATCCATGGAATTGGTTAATATTAGACTTATACAAATTCAAAATTTAATAAATATCTAAAATAGTGACATCATCATGACATCATAGGTCAAATTTTAAAAGTTGGTAAAATATCAACATTTATGCGACAAATATCAAAAATGTTGAACCATGCCTCATAAATTTTAGCCCATCCCTTCTTCTTACATTTTTAACCTCTAGTATTAATGGGAGGTGAGGAATAATTCCTACCCTCTATTTGCAGATCAAGATGGATGGTCCCCATGATTCACCATGTTTATAAAGTGAAGGGTCTCCCTCCATTAGAGACAAGCTCTTTCAAACTAAACTTATTCTATAGAAATACATAGAGAGCTTCATATTTACTCATGCCTCAAATCAGTAAATCGCCAAGTAGACAAGAGGAAATGTTACCAAAATACACATGTGACATTGTTGAAGACTCTTAGCTCTACCATTTAGGTACAAACAAACCTGAATCAAGCTTAGAAGAAACATCCATGAAGAAGGTATAATCATTTTGGTTGTCTTTTCTATTTGTTCTTTGTTTTCTTGTCTTGCCTAATATGATGGATTATGTCTAAGGTGTTGTGTTTATCACTTTATTGTTTTAAATGAGCTAAAAAATAAAATAACACTTCTTATAATCATAATCTACATTTGGCATGCCTGATGTAATTGATGTACCCCCACAACCTCTTTAGAGCATCCCAATTCCTCTAATTACAAATTTAGATCACAATTTTAGGTTAATTTCTATATTTTTTATTCTCATTTTCTATGTTTTGCATATTTTGTGTATCAGTAGAATTGCCATGCATGGTAGTGGATTCATGTCGTAATTAGCAATATCAACCTATATAACGGTGATATCACATTTTACCACTATATTTTTGTCTCTCAATTTTTTAGGAAATGACGATGACACTCTGCATATCAGTGATAAATATCAATGATAATAAAACCAAATGATGGAAATGCATTTAAAATCCCAAAAATTAATAGTAGTAGAATTGAAAACCCAAACAGTGATAACGACTATGTATTGACAATAATGACCTGCAGAATGGTAGGATCATGAAAGATAAAAACTCTACATTGTATTGGTGTTTATGTCATTTTTTAAAAATGATGATATTGCCATGAAAAATAAAAATATCACCCTACTAATTAGTGGAATCACCAAGTTTCCTATTCTCTATTTTACTCCTACAGAATGGTGGGATCACCATACCAATTAACAGGATCACCTTGTTAAACGGTGAAATTGCCTTGTGTAAAAGACCTATGGCTTAAACAAGGAAACTATCAACTTCCCATGCTGGTCAAATACCATGTCCCAGACATTTAACTTGTTTCTTGCATGGTTCTCTAGCCAAAGAAGGGGATTTATTACCAAACCAAGCCTATTTTCACACTCACACTTCATTTTAGTGCTTAATCAAAGAACACGTGCTTTTATTTGGTACTCTTAGAAAACTTAATTTCTTTCTTACTTTGATTGTATGTTTATTAGTTGATTGTTTGTATTTTATTATGCCTATGCTCTCCCCTTTCCCCCTTTAGGGAGCCTAGGTGATCCAAAAACACATAGATTATTATTATCCTTCTTTCTTTTTTTGACTACACAAGGGGGGTTTCATCTCCTTCTCGAGAGTTATTTAGGTGTGATGTGTGAGATTTCATATCCCTGTATACATACCAACCCTGTACATATAATATGGGATATAAATTGAGGGTAGTTGTCACTAAAAACATAACAAAATTCCCTATAAAGGGTTTCATGAAATCAAAGGGTTTAACCCTGACACTAAGTTATCAGACATCACCCTTAGAGTTTAAATTATTGGTATAACTTCACTAAAACCTTTACAAATGAAGTGCTCATAAGGGGGATATACCCAATTTAGAATTTCCCATTATTTGGTCTTATTGTTAGCAAAGGTTCTTGAGATTCCTTAGAACATGCTAATTATGGGAATAGCTTAAAAATTCATAGAAAGGATAGCTTTAAACGGTAATTTTAATGATAATACAACTAAAAGGGTTTATGTAGAGACTCAAACATATATAATCTACATATTACAACTAGTTATACTTAAATCAAATCTATGCTTTTCAAGAAAACTATAGTAGAAAACATATTAAAATCATAACTTTTCAAGGAAAGAAAATACTCATAGATATATATCTATTAAAATTATTATAAGCCAACACTGAGATACATCTATTCTAGGTCTTACATATGCTTTACACATTTAAATAAAACCCCTAATTATCTATATATTCTGTAACAAGTTTTAAATAACTAGTGAAATTGTCTCTCTATAAGCATAACAATAGAAAATACTAAGATCAAGAACACATTTGACAAAAATTACAATAACAACAATAACCTCTTCCAATCCAATAGAGGTTAACTTATAGTATCTTCACATTTTTTTGTAACCTTCAAGTATTTATTATCATAACCCATTGTCAACACATCATCTAAGTTGTTGCAACATGTATGTAGTGCGAAGCTAGGAATAACATAATAGAAAACAAACTTACAACCCATTGTAACCCATGTGACATGTCACTTATACTGCATGTGCTACAATATTCACACAATCTCCTACTAACACTCTCCAGAACTTAAAATTTTATCTCCCTTTGAGATAATGTCTCCACTAAGAAAAATATGGTATGCAAAGAGAATGAGCCCAAAACTAGAGATAGCTAATCCAAAATTTCATGAATTACATGAAGTTTTATTTATTGATTTTCATTCCATGTGCACCTCTTAACTACCCTTTCAATTTTTCAATGAAATGGTGTGCTAGGTGGTCACCCTTTAAAGGTTTTTAACCATCCTAGTCTTGCAAAACTTGAAAAATCATCCCTTAATAAAAATGCACACATGGATCCAAAATTTCAAAATTGATGGTCAGAAATACCTAAGTGGTGAACAACGGTGAGGCTTGAGGAGAAATAGAAGAATGAGATGGATTAGAAGTAGAAGATACACTCTTTTGTTATTGAATAATGACCAGAAGTTGATTGGGTGGAATCAATATAGCAGTGTTAAGAAAAGGTGTGATTTATGAATCAAATGTAACAAGATCTGTAATGAAATTACTTCAAGAATTAAGTATAATAGTAGAATTATATCCAAATATATGATAAAAGATAATCCACTTTGAGGGGGCAACCTCCACAAGCTTTAATACGAGCAGAATTCACAATATGATGATAAATAATTACCCACTACCTCCTATATATAGTCTATCTAGGCCATGGTTACTCCATAGGCCAACCTACTAATCAAAATAAAGCATATATAAATGTAATATAACATCAAAGAGGAATAAGTAAGCCACAATTTAGCTAATACTATCCTCATACATGTGATAGGTTAGGGGGGTAGCATGACCTTCCCCTTCAAACCAATGTTGTCCTCAACATTGAACAACTCTAGATGTTGTTGCAAAAAATCTTCACCTTCCCAAGTTGCATCTTCATTGCTCTGGTTTTTCCACTTGATCAAATATTCCCTAATCTCTTTGGTTCTCAACCTCTTAGTACGTGTTTGGAGGATCTTCTCTGGTTCCAAAATGACTCATCCTTCTTCATCTAGTTCTGGGAGCTCTGTCTAGGCTGAAACTTTTTTTCCAATGACCTTCTTCAAATAGGAAACATGAAATACTAGGTGTATGTGAGATGAATGAGGTAACTCAAGCTTGTAAGCCACACTTCCAATTTTTTGTAGAACCTAATAAGGGTCATAATACTTAGGAGTAAGTTTGTTGTTCTTTTTTTGTTGCTTTAAGGACATCTACTTGTAAGGCTGCAAATGAACAAATACCCAGTCACCCACCTCAAAATTTTGCTCACTACAGTGTTGATTTGCTCGTTGCTTCATCCTATTTTGTGCCAAGGCCAAATTCTCTCTCAAACTAGCCAAAACCTCTTGTTGATGTTGAATGTGCTCTTCCACATCTTAAACCTTGGTGTGCACCTTTAATGAAGAAGTGATGGAAGGTGGATGGTAACCATATAGTGCTAGAAATGGAGACATTTTAGAAGAGGTATGGAAAGATGTGTTATACCACCATTCTACAAGTGGTAGCCATTTAACCCAATGTTCTTGTTTATCTGAAACAAAACAATAGAGATACCCCTCTAAACATTTGTTAACCACTTCAATTTGTCCATTAGATTGGGGGTGGTAAGATGAGCTATGAGCTAGCTAAGTACCCAAACAAGAAAATAGTTCAATCTATAAATTACTAGTGAAAATAGGATCATGATCACTTACAATTATTTTTGTGGTTCCATGTAATTTGAGAACTACTTCCATAAAAATAGCTACAACTATACTTGCTGAAAATGGGTGTGAAAGAGAAAAAAAATGGTCATATTTTGTAAGACTATCCACAATGACCAAGATAACATTCTTACCTTGAAAACAAGGTAACCCAGTGATGAAATCCATGGAAACCTCCTCCCACCTTTGACTAGGAATTGCTAACGGTTGTAACATACCTGGGGTCTTAACTGTTTCACCTTTATTTTGTTGGCATATCAAGCAGTGTTCCACAAAATTTTGTACATCTCCCTTGATTCCTTCCCAAAATAATTCTTTCTTAAATTTATGATAAGTTTTCAAGAACCCTGAGTGTCCCCTAATTGGAGATGCATGCAAATCTGCAAGAATCTTATGCTTAAGCTCTGAATTTTTGCACAAGTATAACCTACCCTTATACCATAGGACATTACCTTTCCATTCAAATTTTTCAGAGGATAAATTACCTTATTGGAGATTCTGAATTAGATCTTATGTATCCTTTTCTTTCTCCCATTCTAACCTAGCTTCATCCACCCAATCTGCTTGCAACATGGACATTGCAGAAAGTAATGCTTATGTGGATGCATTCCATCAGGATAGTGCATCTACTACTACATTATCTTTACCCTTCTTGTAGATGATTTCAAAATCATAACCCAACATTTTGGTTACCCATTTTTGTTGTTCCTCAGATGATAATCTTTGCTCTAGAAAGTATTTGAGACTATCATGATCTGTTTTCACCTTAAAGTGTCTACCCATCAGATAAAGCCTCCATTATTTAACTACATGAATAATAGCCATCATTTCTTTCTCATAGATAGGTTTTTGTAAATTCTTACATTTGAATTGATGACTTTCAAATGCAATGGGTCTTCCTTCCTACATTAGTATTGCCCCTAATCTAGACCCAGAAGCATCACATTCAACAGTGAATATCTGTGAGAAGTCAGGAGTAGCCAAAACTGGAGTGGTGCACATAGTTACTTTTAGTTTCTCAAATGCTTTGGTGGCATCATCATTCCAATGGAAAGTATCCTTCTTTAGCAATGCAGTGAGTGGAGTAGCAATGCAGTGAGTGGAGATGCTATGCTGCCATAACCTTTCACAAATATTCTATAGTAACCTGTTAGTCTAAGGAACCCTCAAAGATTTTTGAGATTTTTTGGCATGGGCCATTCCATTCTCGCTTTGATCTTCTGGGGGTCAACTTTGACAACTTCATGGGAAAAAATGTGACCAAGGTACTCTACCTCCTATACTCCAAAATCACATTTAGATGGCTTCACATAAACTTGGTGCTTCTCTAAAACTATCAATACCTATTTCACATGTTGCAGATGTGCTTCCCATGTGTAACTATAAATCAATATGTCATCAAAGAAAACTAGCACAAAATTTCTTTAAAAAAGGCCTAAAAATAGTGTTCATTAAGCTCTAAAAAGTATATGGTGCATTTTTAATACCAAAGGGCATTACCAAAAACTCATAATGGCCCTCAAGTGTTCTAAAAGCAATTTTATGAACATCTTCATCCTTGATTCTAATTTGATGGTAACTCGAGCGAAGATTCAATTTTGTGAAATAATTAGCACCATGCAACTCATCAAGTAAATCATCAATTACTGGAATAAGAAACTTATCTTTGATGGTGTACTTGTTGATTTCCCTATAATCTGGGCACATCCTCCATGTGTCATCCTTCTTTCACACCATGACCACTGGTGATGAATATGCACTTTGGTTATGCTTGATGATCCCTGCCTCCAGCATCTCATGGACCATCTTTTCAATTTCACTCTTTTGTGCATATGGATATCTATATGGTCTGATATTTGGTGGTTGACTACCTAGAATTAGTTGAATGGCATGATCATGTTCTCTTTTGGGTGGTAGTCCTTTTGGCATGGCCCCAAAAATAGATGAGTGGTCCTCAAGAACTATCTATAGATCAGGATGTGTAGATGCCTATGTGGGTTGAACTTCTATGGAGCATAATCATGCAATAATTCCCTTTACCCCCTTTTTTATCATCTTGGTCATCTGATGTGAACTAATCAATTATGGAGATTTTGCATGTAATCCATGTAGTTCAATTTTCTTACCTTTAGAACGAAAGCACATGAATAGTTCTTGGAAGTTCATCTCAATGGTACCTAAGGTTGTGAACCATTGGACTCCCAAAACAACATCTATGTTACCCATGGGAATAGCAAACATAGGAGAGTCGAGATTGTACCCACCCATAGTAAGCTTAATATTTTGGCATTTGCCTGAACAATTAATTATGCCACCATCTACAATCATGATCTAAAATTCTAGTGCTAGGTAGATGAAATAGTTCAATCAAGTGGCCAAATTATGGTTTATAAAGTTATGTGTGCTCCCTAAATCAATCAATACTATCACCTTCTATTTCTTTAGGAAACCAACCACCTTAAGAGTTTGTGGAGTGATAATACCTGCAAGTGCATGACAAGAGATTGTAGGTTGGGAATCTTCAAGTACCTCCTCTATATCTTCCTCATCATCATTGGAGGCATCATCTAATTCTTCATCTTCATTTGGTCCCTCAATGTAGAATAACTTCTTCTCATCACATCTATGTCCTTTACTCTACTTGTTGTCACAACTGAAACATAATCCTTTGCACACTTTTCTTCAATTTATTGAGGAGTCAATCTAGTAGGTGGAGGAAATGTTGGTGATGATATGCTACAATCTTTGAAGTGAGTGAATGGTTGCTTCTTGTTGGCTATGAATTTTTCCTTAGATCTACGTGCCATGATAATAGAATCAAAAATTTTAAGCAGATTAAACATGCGTACCTCATGTTGAATGTGGTCCTTGAGTCCACCCAAAAATAGGTCATTCAAGTTCGCTTCAAAAATTGTCTCCACACATAAGGACAGGTTCTAAAAATGATGAATATAATCCTTGATGGAGCTAATTTGTCACAATTTTGCCAGTTGGTTGAAGTAATTCTCTGTCACACTATTGCCATAGTGTAATTGCAGCTCCTCTGTAAAAATTGACCAGGTGACATTGAGAGTCATCTTTTTCTTTTGAGCACACAACCATCGATACCAAATGAATTGATCAGGTTCAAGATACAAGGATGCCATGGTAACCTTTTCTCCACCTGGAATCTGATGTAGGTCAAAAAAATTCTCCATTTGGTTGATCCAATTGAGTGGATCTTTTCCATCAAATTTGCACATATCCACCTCTGGTAATAGGTTCCTTTATGGCCATGGAGTTAGATTTGAAGTAGACTGGTTAGGAGAACCACCCTGGTGGGGTTGTGCAATATATTTAACTTGATGATTTGACTAATTAATTTTCAAAGCCATCATGATATCTCCCAAACTATCTTGTATGGATTGCATATTAGATTATATGCCTTGCACCTCACTCTGAATGCCTTGCACACTATAGTCAAGCTGGCTCACTTTGTGATCTATGTCAAAAAACCCTAGTACAAAGGGTCTAGTACATCCCCCTTCTGACTCCATCTCTTCCTTTTTAGTATTTTTACCTGGAGCTTCAACACCCTTTCCTCGGCCCCGAGTTTGTGGCCCTGCCATAAAAGGATTTTACGATGTCGACCCTTATTGGCACTTTTGACCCAACTTTGACCAAGCGATTTTGAAATTATTTCAGCCTCAAATAAAAATATACAATGAAAATAATGTATCCAAATTTTTCTAAGCTTTCCAAAAATGTAAATAACTCAGAAAAATTCTTTGAATTTGGCACTATAGAACAATTTTATGAAAAACCATAAAATAGCGATAAATTTTGTAAAACAGATCCAAATAAGCTAAAAATTTAATGGAAGATTAATTTGATTATTTATCACCTCAAATAAAAAAAATTCAAATAAATTCACAACCTTTTTTCATATATCACAAAATTTAAAAATTTAGTTTTTCACCCACAAGATTGCCCAAATCGCAGCTCTGATACCACTTGTAATGAAATTACTTCAATAATTAAGTATAATAGCATAATTATATCCAAATATGACTAAAATATATCCAAATATATGATAATAGATAATCCACTTTGAGGGGGTAACCTCCACAAGCTTCAATAAGAGCAGAATTCACAATATGATGACAAATAATTACCTACTACCTCCTATATATAGTCTATCTAGGCCATGGTTACTCCATAAGCTGACCTACTAATCAAAATAAAGCATAGATAAATGTAATATAACATCAAAGAGGGATAAGTAAGCCACACTTCAGCTAATACTATCCTCATACATGTGATAGGTTAGGGGTGTAGCAAGATCTACCTTGAGTGCCTTTTAGTCTAATAAAAACTCCTAAATAACATGTAAAAAAACACATGGGGGAGACTGAGTAGAAGTAATCTAGAGTATATGTTTGTCTTCATCACTATCCAATCTAACCTTGGTAGAAGACACCTTTGCATTGATATCTTAGAGCACATCATGGAATTTATATGTCTATCATTGCACTTGGATTAGATCAAAGGTATTGCATAACATTTGGTTTTACCAATTTTAAAGCCTTGTATAATAGTATCATAGGCACTATTAAAATATTATAAGGTGACATCCATCTAGTCAAAGGTAACCTCAAAATTTTCTATAACCATTTCAACTTTGATAGTCTACATGAAATCTAGGTGTGCAATGCTCCATGTGTTATACAACTATTATATCCAACTTAGCAGATGATGGATAAATTGTCATGCTTGAGTGGCAGCTAGAGAGACATCTTATTGTTAAATAGTAAGGAGTTAAAAAATCTCCCATTCTCATCCTTAGCATCTTGGCCTTGTGCCCAGAGTTGATCAACCTTCTCAAAAGATAGCTAGTCAGCAACTAGGTGCATGAGAAAAAATGGTAATTATTCATGATTGAATAGTTATCCAATCACCAATGGATTCTTTAACCAACTATGTTTAGGCATCTTAAATTATTTCATTGGCCTTGTGTAGCTATTGACACAAGCTATAAATTTCAAGATCAAGGATTTATACCTATTGTTCTAAGGCCGTGGGATATTGGGTAATGGACTCCTAAAAGGTTATTTCCCCTTCAACTTGCTTTGTTAGGGATGGTTACAAGACATATAGAGAATATTCTATAGTCAGTGGTGCAAGTTCTAAAGTATAAGCAACCATGGTGATCAAATCCTATTATAAAAGAGTGATAGGCAAGGAGAAGATAGTGCACTAATAAGAGGAGGCCAAAACATCCCACATCCAAAGGCTTGATCAAAGTGGTGCAAAAGAAGGAACCTATAGTAGGGGTGTGGTGCTTGTATTTGATGTGACTTTATGGGCACCAAATACCATTTTTATAATCATCTCATATTGTGCATCCACCTACACTATCGTCACTAGCACAGCATCCTCCCCTAACCTTTGATGTGCTTCTTATATGGTCTTTGGGGTTGCATCAGTGGCAGCTATGTGCTTGACCTCATCTTCATCAACCCATCACTTTTAGTGTGTCTACAACTTATGTCTTAATAATTTCCTCTAGTCTCTACTCATGTTCCTCTTGATTTTTCCTCTTTTCATCAGCTTTATGCTTGAGTTCCTCCTCTTTTTTTACTTATGTTCCTCTTCTACCTGCCATCACTTGGATTCATCTTCCTTATTTTATTTCTTAGTCTTATGATTTATGTTATTTTTTCACTTCTTATTTATTCTACTTTTTTTCTTCTTTCCATTTCTTTACTATGTCAGTAGTAACTTGCCTTTGTTTCTCCTCTACAACCTATTACTTGGTTGCCTTATTGGTGACTTGTTGTATTTTGGTAACTTCATCCTCAGTAGCTTTCTTGTGCAACTCATACTCCAATTGTACTTGTGGGACTTCATCCTCTTTGAATGGTGCCTCTATATCTTTGGCTCATGGGTGAACCTCAAATTCTTTTGTTGATGATTGCATCGTAACCCTCTAATTTTGTTTTTTGACAATATCTTTTTGGTGAGCCTCTTCTTTATTTTATCATTGCTCCTCCTTCCTTCATCGATGTTGGGTGACCCTTGTTACCTCTTCTCGCATAGCCTATTATTCCTCTAGTATTCATGAACCCAATACAACTTCCTTAGTTTCCATAATTAGATCATTAGACTATGACTGAGAAGGTGTATGCATAGATGCTTGAATTGTTTTCTTTAATACCCTAGTGTTCAAGTGCAATGGATACTCTAGTGTCATATTCTAGCATTGTGGCATTGTCCCAAGGGAAGAGGAAGTTGGTATAACATCTATGGATACTATATGCATAGTATCATCCAAGGTTTTCATGTCATCATCCTATATCATATACCTATATCTTCATTGCATTTAATTCTTCTAATGAAGTGCTTCTATAGGACTTTTAGGTAGTGGGTCCAACAACTATGGATGTGAATAAATTCCAAGCACTCCCCCTATAATGAATTATTTTTTAATCTCTTTTAGGTGGGGTTATTCTTCTATAGTATCTACAATAATTAATGGTGGACAAGTAGGTATCTACACCCAAAGGTGTTCTAACAACATTTTAAATATTTGATTAATATACACTCCTTTTTAGAAGAAATATTCTTTCTTCTGCTTCTTCTGATACAAATCGCTATCCATATTAGCCTTCATCATTCGATAAGTGTCTTACACATCCATTTAAAACTCATACCAAGTACATTGGATTGTGATTTGGGGCACATTCAAGTCCTTTAACCATGTCATACTTTGTGTGTGTCATATAGAAGGCAAATGAGATCTATGCCCTTCAGGGACCTTCTTGCCATAATCCAATGGTGTTATGGTTAGTGATGTGGGTTCTAAAGTGGATGTAGTGATGATAGGGTCCTCCAACCTAGATTTTTATAAAGGATTCACTCTGTGCACATCTAGTTCTTTTTGGTGTGGTAACTCACACTGCACAATTACCATGTCAATAAATAAGGGCAATGTTGTACTAGATACCTTTGGTATCTCATGGATGTGCATGGGGGTTCCATGTGGTAGATCTATGATAATTACATGATAACCTAATTAATTCATCACATATGGTGGGATGCAAGGGTGAGAGGTCACCAATTTAATTTATTTCTTCCCACCAAGCACTAAATAGTTTTTGATGCACAAAATATCTACTCTCTTCTCTCTTCAAGATGAGGTTCTAAGAAAGAATTATTGGCTAATGGTTTACATCCTTATATATAACACCTTCTAGGGATTTTCATTGTGTAAAGACCAAAATAAATATTATAAATTAATATTATAAGGTCTACATTATAGCACTCTGCACTCTTCTAATATCCATGGTGATTTTGGATAAAAAGAAGTCTATTTAATTGAATTTCTCACTGAAGTAACTCATACGATGAGAAATGCCTATAATACCCTTCATTTTTTCCTTTATGACTATCTACCAAAACCATCTAGTAATGTATTCTATAATAATTTTAAAAGGTACATATTCAACATCATTCAGTGGGACTACTCTTATGCCTTAGGCATATGCCACTTTAATTCTAGTAAAATAGGTGGGTTCTTTGATTTGTAAGGTACCAATGGCTTCCCTCATGTTACCAATCTTATTTTTCTCACCATGGTAGATTCATTGACTTAAATAGTAACATATGGGGTGAGATATATCTTACCCTCATTGTATCACCCCAGCAATAATTTCATGATGTCACTAAAATCACCAAAATTAGGAAGGCGAACCAATCTTTCAACATTTGTACTATGCAATTTATTGTGTTGGGCAATCATTAGGGCTTATGCTTCTAGTGATCCTCTCTACCCAAGAAAATATTATTCTACATATTTGAGGAAAGCATATGATTCTAGATCATTAAACTTGGTCTATTATAAATTAGTCCAAATGTTGATGTCTACCATCTGAGCCATTGTAATTCCCTTGATGTCATCATGCACAGCCATCATTAGTGTTAGGTGTAATTATAGTTGGAGTAGTGAGGAGAATTAGAAGATTTTAGATCATATAAATCTCTTCAGATTTTAATAAAGTACTATATTCAAAATTGGCAAAGGTTATAATGTCGACTTGTCAATTTTGATCACCTATTTTATAGGTTTGAATGTGCCAATTCACCTCATGTTCTTTGAATACTCTGAGTTTCCAATGGATTAAATTCATGGAAACATTTAATTTCTAGATTTTCATTTACTAATTTGGCCTCTGTCATCTTGAGATGGCACTCATTTGATTCTTTTATGAAGTTTTATTAGATGCATCATCATTCCTTTTATCCTTCATACATGTCTATTCACTTGGTGATGTTAACATACAATCTCTTTTTGGAATCCATCTTAATTCTCTCACTTGTTTTGTCATTAATGGCCATAAAATAACCATTATCTATTTTTGGATTAAGATCTCATTTTATGTGTCATCTCTTAGATTTAATATCTATCAACCATCACCCTTTTAATTATGTCACGTGGTTCTACCAACCCTTTTATTATTGCATGTACTTGCCTAAAAAAAAAATCCTTATTCTACTTACTATGACCTTAACCATAATCACACAACACCCAAATCACATATAGGAAAAACTAACAAATCTAAATGCACACAACAAAAATAACAAAAACCCTAACTAAATTGGTACATCATATCATCTCCTCAACTTTGTAAATTACAATTACTAGGGGTAGGGATTTAACCTACAGCCATTCACTTGATCTAGTAGAATATTGCCTTGTAGATCCCTCAAAATCATAGTCCCAAATTGTGTATTTTTTTGGATTATATAAAGGCCCCTCTACTAGATATTGAGTTTACTTAGGAATGTATAGAACTAGTTGTCATACAACAAGACGAATTGTTATACTTGAAATTCCTTAGTGCACTGATTTTATCATGCCACACTTTCTAGCTATGTTTGTGAATTTCCTATGTCCAAATTGCTCTACTACATTATTCCTCCATCTTGTTCAATGATATGAGCTTATTTACTAATGACTCATGATCATACAAATGCATGATATTATCAATGTGTAAGCTAGGAACCACATATGCCAAAGGCATGACTACCTCCATGACATAAGCCATTTGGAATGGTGTAAATCTTGTCGCACATTTATAATGTATGTGATATGCAAATAAAACTAGAGGAAGTCAGTGTTCCCATTCATCCCATTATACATCATAGATTTTCATATGCATTTTCCCTAGCACTTTATTTGTTGCTTCTACATGGTCATTTGCCTGTGGATGATAAGTTGTGATCTTATGGTGTATAATAAAGAATTAATTAGTGAGGGTTTTGATTGTTTTATTCAAGAAGTGGGTACCTCTATCACTTACTAGTTTGATCGGATAACCAAACCTGGTAATGATGTTTACATAGAGAAATTTTGTAGTATCTTTTACACCACAACTAGTTGTTATAGCAACTTCTACCCACTTCATGAAGTAATTCATCATAGTAATGACGTATGGTACATGGTTATATTTACTAGGTAGATTTATTGGGTCGATAAAAACTATCCCCCACTATTTAAATGGTTTTTACACAAACATAGATTGTGATGGCATTTTATCCCTTTGATTTGTCTTCCCCATGCACTAACATTCATTACATTATTATGTGATTCTAAATGCATCCTGGAATAAATGGGCCCAACATAACTTGATCTATATAATATTATTCATAGTAGCATCACCTAAAAGATGACCCCCAACCACTCCTTGATGTGCTTCTTTGGGAAACTATGGTCACTCATGTTTCAGGACTACTCTGCATAAAACCCAATCCTTACTGAAATGATAAAAAAATCCATTTATAATAGTATATGGTTAGGATTGAGTTATTAACTAATTATTTTCTCACTCATGATATTACACTATAAAATTCACTTGCTCTAAAAACTACACAATTTCTTTTAAATGTTTGGGGACTACAGTTGCTCAAAAAAAATGTGTGTCTAGAGACTCATCCTAGATTTACTCTAATTCCTCACTGTTGTGTAATCTACTTAGGTGGTTGGGTCCTACATTCTCCCTTCTAGGTTTAACATTTATAAAAAATTGAAATTATTAAAAAATCATCAACCACCTATAAATTCATCCTCCCAACATAGGCATGTTGACCAAATATCACAGTGTTTGGTGATTTGTAAACAATTTAGATGGTGTTATCAAGAAGTAGTTTCTAAAAAAAATTAGTTTGAACACCATTACTAAAACCTCTCATTATATTATGTTGTAATTATTTTCAATGGTTGATAACTTTTTACTTGAGGAGTGGATCAGGTGGTCCATCCCTCCTCTCAGTTACTTGAAAATAGCTCCCACTACTCTCCCTAATGCATCTATATGAACGTTGGCTTAATCCAATCTAGAGAAACTAGTATTAGTGAGGTCACCATTCATTAATTTTGATCTATGAACACCTCTTGATAGGATTTTGTCGATATAAATTGCATTCCTTTGCATAGTAGCTTTTCTAAGGGTGCATATATAGTTACATACCCTTTTATAAATTTTCTTTAATATCTAATATGCCATAGAAAATATCTTACCTACCTCTATGAAACTAGTAGGTGGTGGCATGCTAACAATTATTATGATCTTAGCCTAGTCCACTAGAATCCATTTGCTACATACTACATGACCTATTAAAACCTTGAAGGGTGTGAAAAATAAACACTTGTTTAAATTTAGGGCAATTCATAGTTCCCTACATCTTTCTAACATCAGTTTAAGTTTAGACAGGTGATTCCTAAATAACAAAAACACTGCCCAATCATCCAAATATACTTCCAAGAAGTCATGGATAGAATCTTTGAATGTAATCACTATAGCTCTGGAGAAAACTACAAGTGCATTCTTCAATCTAAAAGGAATTACCCTATAGGTAAATGAGCACCATTCTATTGCAAATGTGGTCTTGGCTTGATCCTCTTTTGTGATCAGTATCTGATGATAACCATTGAAGCCATTTGTGAATAAATATCCTCGTGCCCTATGACAACCTCAATTACTTCCTCTATGAAAGGTATGGGGAAGGGATCATTCACACAAGCATCATTTAGACTTTGATAATATCTATAGATTCAAATTTCACCTAATTTATTTTGTTGTACTATCATTAGACTTACCTAATCAGATTTTTATATAAGAAAGATGATTCATGCTTCTTGCATGTGATCAATTTCATCTTTGACCTTTAGCTTCATGTTGGGATTTAGGCGATATGGTCTCTTATTGATCATCCATATGCACTTCTTTAATTTGATATGCATTTCCCCGAGGGAAGTGTCTACTTGAGTCTAATAATCCCCAATGTGTATCATTTTTAGAGCATCCTTTATGTCTATTTTTCCAATATATTCCTTCAAAAGGTCTTGATATATTATCCTTCCCTCTCTGGTACATTAATGTGTCTAAGTTTATCTTATTCAATTTGTCCTATGATTGGCTCGATTAACTGTTTAACTTATCTTTCTAGTTCAAAGAAGTCTATGAGATTCATATCTTCAATTTAGGAGTCTTAGGTCAATTCATCTTGTTATTATATTCTATAGCATGATTGTGTTTATATTTTTTATTTACTTTTATCCTCTTGGTATATTTTCAAGGCATCACTCAAGTCACAGGCTATGCTCTATTTTGATGTGGATTCCATCATGTTTTATATGTCTTCAATCCTTCCAAGGCATATAAACATTTTCAATTTCTACAGTGTTTATTGTTCCATCAGGTTATGACTCTCAAAGATGAATGTTTATATGAAATCATGCTGACCCTAGGTCTAGTGCTTCATTTCCCAATGATGATCTTGGTGTATATACTATGTAGTTGGAAAAACCTCTAGGGTATACCTGAAATAATGTACCCAATATTTAGAAGTCACTCCCTTTAAATTTCAAAATTTAATGAACCTATATATATGGATCTATAGACAGTCTCCTTCTTGAAAGATCAACCAATCTCATCTCACCCCCTCTAGAAATTAAAACCATGCAATCATCATTTCATACACTTCTTCCTAGTCTAGTTTGTCGTCTCAATGAAATGACCACCAATTCACAGTGATTCCTTTTAGTGCATAGTTGAGCATGTTAACCCTTTGATAAATGTCTAGCATATATTGTTAAAATCTTTGAATGAATTGGTCGATGTCCTTAGTTTCAAGTACTGAGGTATTTGATTCTCAATTACAAAGACCATGCACAAAGGTCTTATATCATGGTCCCCTTTTGACCAATTCAATAAATGAGTATCTAACTAACCACTAATTGAAGACATCATATCCCAAGGTAGTATAACTTATATCATAGGATTGATATAGTCCTTATCTATGCAACTTGTTTGATATACAAAATTTACTTCAAAATGGGTAGGAGATCTTACAGACATAGATCCCATGTCAATCATATCCATTTATAGCACATATGTATGGTTTAACATAGGATTATATGTTGGTTTCATAGTCCCATATGGTATTTGTTCATGTTACAAAGGTTGGAGTGAAGTTTTAGAGTTATGGTACAAAAAAATGTAGTATGTACCTTGTAGTTTCTATAGTTCTCTCTGTGCATTAACTTTCATACAACTATTCCTTGTAGGATAATATGGAGAGTCTAATTCCTTAGGGATTATTTAAAGTTTAGAATTTTTTTTATTTAATGGGATTATTATGACCTTGTCATCTTGGTGAGATTCCAACTAGTCCAAGACCATGTTAATTATCATCCAACTATCATAGGCCCATTTATTTCCAATCAATTTAGGATAATGCATAGACACTATCTTCATGTCAATGACTTCAAAATATCCTCATAGATTAATATCTATGATTTTAATCTCTACATCTTCTAAGCATCTAATGGGTTCTATTCATCTATAATCTCAAGACTTAGTGCGACTAGGTTGTAGTTCAATGGTAGTCTATTAATGGCTTCCCATGTCGACTTGGGAATCATATTTATTGTGATTTTAAAATCAAACACTGTGTTAGGTATTTTATACCCCACTATATTAATGTCCATCCTCACATATATGTCCCATGGTTTCTTCATCTTTACATAGCACACTAGTTTGTCTATTTTTTAATGTCCTTTATTTACACACTAATAGATTATGGAGTAAGTTAGAGATGTTCTATGATATCTCCTTGTTTCGTAGAGTACTCAACAATTTGAGTAATTTTTTTAGCATAGTCAAA
The DNA here is from genome assembly GCA_037957365.1 of Torreya grandis. Classification (NCBI taxonomy): domain Eukaryota; kingdom Viridiplantae; phylum Streptophyta; class Pinopsida; order Cupressales; family Taxaceae; genus Torreya; species Torreya grandis. The sequence goes on from JARHVA010002610.1 coordinate 1,221,176, forward strand.
ACTCCCTCTTGGTGTATAATTAAAACTATTTATCTATATATTTGTGCATTAGTGGTGGCATAATCAATCTCTATAGTCCCTTGTTGTTGTATGGTTTTTAAATCTACACAGCTTCTTTCATTAGGCCTTTCTCAATAGTAGGTTTAGGATACTTATATGCACAAAATTTATTTATGTCATGGTCTTGTAGCATTTTGAAAAGAGATATTCCTTGATCTACATGTCATCTTCATATTATTTTCTACATAACAGCACCCTCTCAAGGTTTTGCATTGATTAATTTCACATTTTATACTACTTTTTTTCACATTATTTCTCCAGGACTGGATAATCTTTAGTATCATGATTATTAGACATATGATAAAAAGCATAGTAGGCTTGCCATTGAGGATATGAGGGATAATTTATTTGTACATGGTTGAATTCTTCACACATATAACACTGAATAGGCTATCTTTGAGAACCATTTCCCCTTCCTCTTATGCACCTCCTTGATAACCTCCCCTATATCCACCTCTTCTTATATTAGTTTTAAATCCCAATTATAAGACTGTTGTAATCTAAAATATGTAGGATTTATATTGGTAATTCCATAGTTGAGGTTACTATACTCCTACATAACAACCATATTGGGGTTGTGGTAATTGTGATGCCCACATAGGTTGTTGTGAATGCAAACTTGTTAGATTCAAATAATTATAATTCTATACAAGAATGTCCAATTCTATACAAGTTGATTCCAATTAGGCATTTTTGTGGGTTAAAACATTGATATATTTGGTGCCCAAGGTGTGGTTTCAAGGTTGATACCCTATCTATTGGCTCCAAGAAGTGGATTAGTTTGAGTCATAGCATATGTTTACTAAGAAGCGATCCTAAAAAAAATTAGTAATGTCTTCTTTTAATTCTTGGAGAGATCTATAGTTATTTTCATTATGATTATGAGACTTATAGAAGTTAAAGTACAATACATGTGGATTATTTACATATTTTTGGATAAGGTGGCATTTAGACATTACATGTCCCATAATTTTTCATATATCACAAAATTTTATTTTTACTCTAGGATACTCGTTTCTATGGTGTCCCACTTTGCCACACTCTATGCACCAGAGACCAGATCTTGGCCTCTCTATTGCATCTAATTATTGTTTTAACCTTTTTATAAGAACTTGTAGCATATTATCCATCTACAAACTAAGGGCTAAAGCTTCTTCATAATCTTCAATCTATGTGACATGAATCGTAGTTGTCCTTGCCTCTACTTTTATAGGATACTATTTTTTCACAATGGTAAATCTTATTCTCAATCACAAGCCTTCTACGAACCAAGTATATTTATCCTTATCTTCCAAGACAAATTTAACTTTGTTCATTATGTCAAAAAATATATGGTCATATTCATTAATAGTCTCTTTCTCTCCTTGACTAATTTCTTTGAGATCCTGGATGGTTTGGCTAAAACTCATCTTTATTTTAAACTCTTCTATAATCCAATTCTTCACATCCTATAGACTTGATCGATTCATTTCTTTACAAAACATTAATTCTAAAGATTGTCTTGATAAAGCATTAATCAATTCACATTTATTTACTACATCATCAATGACTCCTTTAGCTTGCCACTTCATATCACAAGTCAGTAGGTATTATTCAGGATCCGCAAACCCATCATATTATGTAAGATAGATAAATGACCCCAATGACAATACCATAGTGGGATTGGTCGTAACTATAAAACTCTATGTTTGGATCACTTGTGGCTCTTAAATAATAGGACTCATGGTTGTTATTAGTGTTGTTTTTGGTGGGTACTTTGTTATCTACTAGATCTTCTTGGGATCTGATGATGAAGAAGTATCTAAACTATTCCCTTTTTCTTCTTCTAATATTTGTATTTGTGAAATCCACTCCTTTAGTTTTTTAATAATGTGGATCAATTTCAGTCAATGCTAAGTATTTTATGCCTCTCTTGTGTTCTATCATGAACTCTTGCATTACTTGATTATACATTTTCTCTAAAAATTTCCTTGTTTTATTATGAACTTATTTAATCACTAGTCCTCTCCACTTGCTGTCTTCTAAATCTTATATATAACTCTTAATATGTTTTAAAAAATTGGGTTAGGGTATGTGCATTTCTAGGGTGAATAATCATTGCCTTTGTCCTCATCATTTTAGGAGCTTGAACCTATGCTCCATCGATTATGACTTTCTCTTTGCCCCTTAAGCAACAGATCTAGTTCCTCACTATGGAATACTCTTCTAAATATCTATGATATAGGATTACTCATAACATGATCTACTTCTACACTACCAAATTCATCATTTATTCTTTCTTTATTGCTTTTCTTCTCTCTTCTACTAATCTAGGTCCCACTTTCCTTGATTTTTCCTTCATCTCAATCCGCTTCTTTGTTAGTATTTTCTCCTATTCTACTGCTTTGATTACTCCTATTTGTAGGTTCATAAGTATTCCTTAGGATATTTCACCTCCATTATTATCATAATTCTCATTCTAATTCTAGGTTCTTCTTTCATTGTAGCTCTTATTAAACCTCCATTCTTATTTCAAAATTAAGCTCTCTTCATGTTTTATTTCACCATTCACCCCTTTATCACACACATCCCCATGGCAATCAAAGTGACTAATCCATCTTTAAAAGATCAGGTACAATTGCTCTTTCCACAACCAGTATCTTACCTAGCATAGGGAGTTGATGTAGAAATTTACCTCTTACCCCTCACATAAATAAATCTTATAACACTTCAAATACTACATAGTATTGTATTACAAACTCTATAATATATTTGTTAATAGTTGTGGCTAAGCAATGATCTATTGCATGATTCCATCTATTCTCTAGTGTCTAAGGTTGTTCTATTTTCTCCTCAATCTATACAATGTCAATAGTTGATCTATCTCTAGAGCAATGATATTCTAAATGAGCCAACCAATTAGCCAACAATCTAGGTAGTTTGTGCCAAAATATTTAGTAAATTTCACCATAAATGTTTTCTTGTATAATTTTTCATTCAAAACACCCAAATTTTTGTGTTTTTTCAAACTTTACAATTTTCTGGTCTAACTAACATTCAACATCTCTTTAGCTAGGCAACCATGGTAACATGCCTAAAAAAGTGAGGTTTTTGTGCTCACTATACCATCATTATCATAAATTCTTGAGATTCCTCAAAACATGCCAATTATGGGAATAACCTGAAACTTCACAAAAAGGATAGTTATGAATGATAATCATAATGATAATATGACTAAAAGGGATTGCACATAGACTCAAACATATATAATCTACAGATTACAACTAGTTATACTTAAATTAGATCTATGCTTTCCTATAAAAAATATTAAAATCATAACTTTTCAAATAAATCAAATACTTAGAGAGATATATATTAAACTGATTATAATCCAACTCTTAGATACATTTTTTCTAGGTCTTACATGCACTTTCCACATTGCAATAGAACCCCTAATTATCACTATATTTTGGAATAAGTTTTACATAACTTGTGAAATCATATTTCTAAAAGCATAAAAATAAAAATCACTAAGATTAGAAACACACTTGACAACATATACAATAGCAATAACAACCTATTCCAATCTAACAGAGGTTAACTTATAATATCTTCACAGCTATTTTTAACCTTCAAGAGATTTTTCTCATAACCCACTATCAATGCATAATATAAGTTGTTGCAACAACATGTATTTGGTGCAAATCTAGGAATAACCTAACAAGAAACAAACTTACAACCAAATGTAACCCATCTAATGTGTCTCTAATACTTCACATACTGTGATCCTCACACAATCTCCTGCTAATACTTATTTGATAGATTTTTAGCCTCAAATAATGCAAGGTATATTAAGTAACATTTATAAAATTCATGTCAAAATTTTATATCAAGACCTTCAGTCGTAAAATAACTTATAGTGTGAGGGAAACCAATTTCCCATAAGATTTCATGATGTACCACTTGATAGTGAGGATTGTGTGAAACCAATTTGTCACCACTTTCGAATGAGGTATTCACACAAACTATATTTTTGATACACACTTGTTATTCTCACTAAAGATAGGACATGTTCTAAATATGTGATTGAATGTTTGTCATCTTATCCTCATGTTATGTGACATACCTTACACATCAAAAGAATTTAAAACTCTTAAATCCAAAACATTGTCATTTTAGACTCACATAATAAGGCATTACTCTGCCCAATTTTAGGGTCATATTTTCTCTCTTTTAAAAAAGTCGCATCATCCATTTAGTATATTACTATGACCATATTGTATCATTACACTTCCTATTTCAAAATAATTTTGAATCTAGTGTGTTTGAACCCAAAATCATTTCTTGTTGACATTTCAAATCAAATTTTTAATTGCAAGATAATTTCAATTTCCATTTTCAACAATCTAAAGTCAACTATTCAAAGTCAACTTTCTAAATTAAATCAAATTCAACTTTATAAAGTTAACTACAGAGCTAAGTAAATTCTAAAATTCAAAGAGTTAAGTCAAAATCAAGTAGTTTCAAGATTTAGGGTCTAAATCTAGTTAAGGGATGTTTGAGAAATCATTTTCAAACCATTTAATTATTTCATTCCAACTTGGAAAATATCATTCAAATCCAAATGTTTCAAGTCACAATTTGGCTTTGCATTATTTATCAAAATTACAAAGCATTGCATACACTCAAATTTAAATAAATTTAATACTCTACATAAGTTCATTCCACAATGCCTAGATACATTAGGAGTGGTGTTGTCTATAACACCAATTCTGAGGGAGAATGATTTTACAAGCCATTTGCATCCTTATAATATGATGGAAGACAAGAAGAAAACATGTATCCATTTGTATATGATGTAGATCCACTTAGAACTAAAGAAGTATAAAGTCACATTGAAATAAAGAAATTACCTCTTGAGTCAACTTCCACACATGAATAAGCCCTAATGTACACTTCTAGCCAAATTCTAGAATCATCAAGGAAAGGAAAGAGATAAATTTTGGATCCCATCCCAAATATCCAACTTATCACCACATAATTATAATAGGTTATCCAATTTATGGCCTCTTTGGCTATGACTTTAGATGTTACTTCTTAGAACAATCCACCACCTCTGGACCATAACCCACCTGTTGAGCAACAACAAATAGATCCTTTGGAGAATATTACCTCAAATATGGATTCCTCTATAATTATTGAGCAAACTCTTCTCATGGACCCCTTGTTATAAGCTATCAATCCACCAAAATTATTCCCAAACCTGCATCAATTTATTCCTGGCCTCTAATAAGTCCCTTCTTCTAGTATGCAATAATAAATTTTGGATAGCTCCCAAATTATGTCTAGTTCACAAAACATTCCTTTTATCTCCCAAAAAGTTCCTCTCAATTCCAATCTGACATCTTCCATTCCAAAATCATTAATTAGAAACAACCCTCCATTACAATAAACTAAAACCAACCTACAATAGTAAGTTATAAATCTACCTCCTAGGCCACATGTTGTGATTAATCCTCAATAGGTTCTTATTAATCCATAATTACTTCCTTCCAATCAACATCATATTCCTCCTTTCCAATATCAAATTCCTTTACAACAATATTTTATCCTTCAGTATCAAGTTCCACCATACCAATAATAAATTCCCCCAACCTAACAGCATGTTTTTAATCCACCTCCTGACACTAATCAATGGCAAAACATACCTTACCGATAGTACAACATTGTTTATAGGGTGAACAACCCTAGTATCTTAATTCAAAGGGTATCCATTCCTACTTATTTTAATCCCAATCAGCCATTTATCACAACCAAGCCAATCCTCCATTGAATAATCAACTACATACTCTTCTTCCATCCCAGAGTACTCCCACTCATCAAGATTTTTAGGAAATGAAAAAATTATTTTAGGGCTCCAAATAGAAAATCAAGGAAAAAATTACAAGCTTGATGAGATATGTCCTTATTCATTCAATAGGAGCATCCTCTAAGTCCCCTTTCCACCTCATTTTGAGGTTTCTTAAATTTGATAAATACAAAGGAAAGGGTGATCCTAGAGAACACATAAAAGAATTATTTTTATCTTTCTAAGAGGTGACCTATAGCAATGTTTATTTACTTTACTTATTTCTATAAGGTGTAGGAAGATAATATTTAGAGAGGTTCTTACACCTGCCTAAAGGATCCATCATCACCTTTGATGACTTATTATAAAAAATTTGTAAAACATTTATAATACAATATGGAACATGAGTGGACCATGGTCAGCTTATGCAATACTAAACAATGTGGTGAAGACAGTTTTGTAGCATACCTACAACAATGGAAAGGCTTCGCCAGCCACTTTCCACATAATCTACTTGATAAAAATTAGCTAATATTTTCACATCCAACTTCAACTCAAAGGTGGCTCATAACTTGAGTCTCCATTATTTGGACATATTTGAAGAGATTATAGATAAATGAGTGTAGTGAAAAAACACTTAAAAACAAAGGACTGGTCAAGATCTATTCTCAAAACTAGAAACAAGCTCAAGCTCCTACACAAACACAAACTAGTGCATCAGAGAAACCCAAAGCCATTTAAAAAAACAAAAATGTAGTAAGAAACAAAGTAATAGTTCCTAGACACCACCTACTCAAAATATCCACCTAGTCTAAGCATCACATTGTAAAGACCACCTCTAAGGAGGAATCAGTACCAGAACATGTCCTTTAGTGACCTTGGTGAACCTATTGAGGTCATATTATAGAAATTCATCACAGCTAACATGCTTATCTAGATAACTCCAAATCCTTTTCTAAAAGACCAAAAAAATCCTCAATGGTATAGAGATAATGAGTGTTGTGATTTCCATCATGTCAAAGGACATAAAATTCATAGATGTGTGCAATTAAGGCACTTTATTCAATATTTGTTAGAGTGAGGCAACATTGAGTTAGATGGTGGTGCTTCTACATCCAACCAAAATATGGGTATATGAAAATACCCATTACCCAATCACAACTCTAAAAATCAATGCCAATATGGTAATTAGCATCAGAATCAAGGGCCGAGTCAAAATCAAATACATAACCAGAATCAAGGGAATTATAATCAAGGTTAAGAGAATCTAGCCAATAAAACTAATTATCATGATGTTCCATATAACTATAATAATTTTATAGGTTTAATTAATAATAACCATGTGGCTACCATTAAGATTAATTCCCACCAAGCTTCTAACACACCCCAAAGTGTTTCTCCTTCTATCTTGGGACCACTTCCTTCATAACTTAGTGGATATTTTAAAATATGTGATAATGTTGTTTTGCCTCGACACCCATAGGTTACCATTCCAAGTCCCATACTGTCTCCTTCTAAATCAAGTAACCTTTTTCCACCTCAAAATTCTATAGTCATAACTCATTTTCCTAAGGTTACACTTCAAGGTCCATCACCTTCTTCTAATATTAATCCCATTATGAATACCTTACCTTTAAATACCAAATCTCCATCCAAAAATAAACTTATAAAATACCCTTTGCCTTCAAAATCCAAGCCATCTCCCCCTTTTTTTGAAAATCACTACAATCTTGGCAAATAGCTAAACAAGAATCATGCACATATTTCTATATTAGATCTCATGCATATGTTAGAATTTCATAAGACCATATTGTATGACCTTCTTTAACAATCCAAGGTACCCAATGGAATTAAATTGGCCATATTTAAAGCACTAATGGGGCACTTTTTTATAGGCCAATAACTTACGTTTGACTAGAGTGACATCTCATCCCTTGGTCCTCTACATAACAGTCTTCTCCATATTGAATCCCTCATCAATTGCCATAATATCAAGCAAGTCCTTATAGATAATGATTTAGGCCTCAATATAACTTCACTAAAATTGATAAAAGGGTACACTTTAATTTATTTATATCCATATACCATTACAATCAAGTCATATGATAATGTAGAGTGATATTTACAAGGAACTATTTACTTACCAATCATTTGTTAAGCACGGGATATACTGAGAGGAGGGTGAATCAGTATATCATATATCTTATAAATCTTTTCCTTAACCAAATTCCACTTAATCAAACATTCAAGATATGCAATAAAACTCAAACAATAAACACCACACAAGATAGAGAGACACCAGATATAACGTGGAAATCCAATGTGGGAAAAACCATGGAGAACAATCTCAACTATATGAATGAGCACCAACCCAAACAATGTTTGCAAGCCAAGCTTGCAGGAGCACCAACCCCTTTGTTGAGCACCAACCCAACAACTATTTGTGAGCACCAACCCACAAGAGAACCATACCCCTTTTCCAAGCACCAACCCAGCTACTATTCATGAGCACCAACCCACAAGAGCACCAACCCACAGGAGCACCAAACCCTTTACTGAGCACCAACCCAGCAACAATTTGTGAGCACCAACCCACAGGAGTACGAACCCCTTTGTGTATACCACACACCTATCTCTCAATTTTACTATCTCAACAAATGATAGATCAATACAACATCTCTTTCCTCTCTCTCACCTTTGCTCTTCTAAGCTAGATATAACAAATACAAATCATATTCATCTCTCACAATTGCTCTTCTAAGCTAGATATTACAATATCAAATCAACCTCTATCTCTTATATTACAAATGGCTTCTCAAGCCTTTATTTATAGCTTTCCAAATGACCTTTGGCCTTCCCCCTTTGTGACCCTTCAATCCTCATTGAAAATGGCACCAAACTTGTATGACCCTTCATATTCAAGCCTTTGAAAAGTCATGTGGTGACCCTTCATGACCAAAAACGTCCTTCCCTCTTTTGTCCTCATCTTGGTGACTTTTCGTATTCCTTAAAGTGTCCCTTCATGATAAATTATGCCCTTCCTCTTTTGTCTTCACTTGGTGACTCTTGGAATTCCCTAAGATGACTCTTCATGGAAAAATGTGTCCCATCCTTCTTTTGTCTTTATCCCGTGGCTCTTTGACTTCTCCATGGGCCCTTCTTTTGTCTCATATGCAACCAAAAAAATATTCATTAATATTAAATAAATATTAACTCATATTAGCCAAGATATATTTATTACAAACAACATTAAATGCAATGGGGTCTTTATCACCAATAATTCTAGACCTTTGACATCAATGACAATATTTCCAACAATCTCCCCCTTTGTCATTGATGGCAACCTCAATCCTGAAACTGCCACATCCTGTCACCTGCACATACTATCATCTAAAAACATACAGTAACTCCCCCTTACTGTAGCAACCTGTACCTATTCCCTATACCTATTATTCTCCCCCTTTGACATCAATGGCAGGAAGTAATAGAAATTACTCGCAACTCCTCTTGTCGATCTTTGAATGTATCCTTTGATCGTGCCTTTGAGAAGATATCTGACAAAACATATACATTGTTCCCTATCCTTTGAGCATCTACAATCAACTCATTTGAATCTTTTCTTCTAATCTCACAACCTTCTTTATGAAACCTTAATGTGTATCCTTGATCACATATTTGACTAACACTTAATAAATTATGCTTAAGACCTTTTACATATAAAACATTATTAGTCTTAGTTCTACCATAATCCAAACTTAAAGTACCTTTTCTGGCTATCCTGGCAGTGGTTTTATCTCTGAATCTCACTGTACCACCATTGATCTTCTTTAGAGTTGTGAACTTACTTTTATCACCTGTCATATGCCTCGAACATCCGCTATCAACGAACCATGGCTGATCTTTATTTCTTACATGCAAAACTGTTTGCACCAAAATAGAATCTTCAATTTGTTTCTTCTACCATGAACATGTCTGAACCTTCTTCCTGATGAATGGAGCTTTGAAACTCTAATCCTTCTTCTTGATGAATGGAGCTTTGAAACTCTAATCCTTCTTCATTAAATCTGCATGAGTATTCTTTTCCTTCTTTCTGAAACTGTTAGCTCTTTTTCAACATTCTAATTCTTGTGACCATAATCATTTGAAACACTTTAAAAATTTTAAACACTGCATAGCCTCAAACCTTAACACCGGTACAAAAATTTATTCAAAAATCTATTCACTCAAAAGATATACAAATTAATCTGTCAACTCACCTTCTTTTCCTGCAACATAGCCAAGACCCAATAGCATCCACCATGCTTCAATTTTCCTTAAAAGTGTCTCCTTGAATCCTAGAAGAGACACCCCACACAAAAGGGTCCTAGAAACAAATCTCAAGAGATTCCCACATCTCCTCTATTTCTTCCTTGATCTTCTTGTGTTTTTCTTTTAAAATCTGTTTAAGCATGTCTAACCTTTTTTACCTACTAACCTTATCATTTATGATGTTTTTCATCTTCTCAACTTTTGCAACTATCTTATCTTGACAAAGCTCATGCTCAAATGTAACAAGAGATTCTACACAATCCTTCCTATCTGATTCTTTATCTACTATAGAAAATAATTCATTTTCACTCTTAAACTCAGCCTAACCAACCTTTACTATTTTACATCTCCAAACCTAAATTTGTCTTTTCTCATATTTTCTAGGGGCTCTATATCCTTTGACATACCTTGAATATCTCTTTACTTTATTTTGACATAATTTAGCAATATGTCCAACCTCATGACAACAAAAGTAAACAATATTTCTCATACCTTTTTTTTAATGTGAATGAGATCTCCCTTTGACTGATTGCTTCTCCTCATACAATCTCTTGCCCTATGACCAACATGATGACAAATAAAACAATGGCCATGAAAAGAATTTGAAAACTTAAAAGCATTGGGCTGTTTGATCAGCTTCTTTGATTTGCCTCCAAAACCTGCATCCTTCTTTCCTTGGACCAATATTTCATGATCTTTCTCAACCTTGATTATAAGCTTCTCATGATTATCCTTTAAAGAACCTAACTCATCCTTCAACTAATTACACTCGTCTTCTTTTGATGTTAAAATTGAATTTGCAACCTCTAACTGATTCTTAAGATCCTGAATAAATATCTTATTTTCTTTTACTTCTATAGCCAACTTAGAATCCAAGATACACACCTTTTCCTTAAGAGCCCCAACCACAGATTTCAACTCTTGATTCTCCTTCTTTAGCTGCTTGGCCATCTAATGCTTTTCTTTGATCTACCTTCAAGCTGTCAAACCCTTTCTAAAGGAACCTGCTCTGATACCAATTGTTAAGCATAGGATATACTGAGAGGGGGGGTGAATCAGTATATCATATATCTTATAAATCTTTTCCTTAACCAAATTCCACTTAATCAAACATTCAAGATATGCAATAAAAATCAAACAATAAACACCACACAAGATAGAGAGAGACACCAGATATAATGTGGAAACCCAATGTGGGAAAAACCCCAGAGAACAATCTCAAGTATATGAATGATCACCAACCCAAAAAATGTTCGCAAGCCAAGCTTGTAGGAGCACCAACCCCTTTGTTGAGCACTAACCCATCAACTATTCATGAGCACCAACACACATGAGCACCATACCCCTTTGCCGAGCACCAACCTAGCTACTATTCATGAGCACCAACCCACAGGAGCACCAACCCCTTTGTGTATACCACACACCTATCTCTCAATTTTGCTATCTCAACAAATGATAGATCAATACAACATCTCTTTTCTCTCTCTCACCTTTGCTCTTCTAAGCTAGATATAACAAATACAAATCATATTCATCTCTCATAATTGCTCTTCTAAGCTAGATATTACAATATCAAATCAACCTCTATCTCTCATATTACAAATGGCTTCTCAAGCCTTTATTTATAGCTTTCCAAATGACCTTTGGCCTTCCCCCTTTGTGACCCTTCAATCCTCATTGAAAATGGCACCAAACTTGTATGACCCTTCATATTCAAGCCTTTGAAAAGTCATGTGGTGACCCTTCATGACCAAAAATGTCCTTCCCTCTTTTGTCCTCATTTTGGTGACTTTTCATATTCCTTAAAGTGTCCCTTCATGAGAAATTGCACCCTTCCTCTTTTGTCTTCACTTGGTGACTCTTGGAATTCCCCAAGATGACTCTTCATGGGAAAATGCGTCCCATCCTTCTTTTGTCTTTATCCCGTGGCTATTTGACTTCTCCATGGGCCCTTCTTTTGTCTCATATGCAACCAAAAATATATTTGTTAATATTAAATAAATATTAATTCATATTAGCCAAGATATATATATTACAAACAACATTAAATGCAATGGGGCCTTTATCACCAATAATGCTAGACCTTTGACATCAATGACAATATTTCCAACATCATTGTTGGGCCTATTATCCATGATATCCTTTGCCACATCATTGACATTGAATTGCTTTACAATTTGCTTCTTGGGCATCCTTGGATCCATGAAGTACATGTAATTTTGTCCACCCTTCACCAATGCCTCAAAATCCTCCATTCTAGAATGGAGGTCACTATTACTAACAATTTATAGCCATACTAGTATTGTTAGCATTTAGAACTTGCATATAGTTAATATAACTATTATTATAGCACTGAGCATGCTCCTAAAAAATACAAGGCCAAATATCTTGAATCTCCTCAATCTAATTACATCAATCCAACTAATCTTGCATTCACTTCTTCTACTTCATTTCCCTAAATTTCCTCTTGCTTCATTATCAAAGACATGGGTGTTGGCACATATAGCATCAAGGATGCCATCCACACTACCAAGTTACCATTGTCTCTAAAATCCCATGGTATATCCAAGGATACTAAACCTCATGATAGGCCTAACTTGATGTGGCACAAAAATATTGGATCTCATCTTAAGGGTCCTCTTGCATTTGTTAAGAAGACTTTGCCAGATCAAGATTAACCTAATAGTTCTAAGGATTATTGGTTATATAATGATGACTTCTCCTCTTGGTATTAGAGAGATAAGTATCATATTACTAACAAAACCTAGAGCATCAAGATTATAAAGGGAAAGGTTTAGGTCCAAATTAACTGGGTATTATTGAGCAAGTTTCTACTACTAATCAACAAGGTAGTCAAGATATTGGATACAAACCACCTACGAATGACCCCTCAAATCTCAAAAGTGATAAAAATTTAGCATCTAATGAAGATGACCTCGATAACAACATATATTCCTATTATAGTCTCCATGATGACATTGCCAACATAAACCCATTTGATACCAATACCATTTTCACTATCATTTATTCACCTAAAACTCCCCTTGTCCTTGATTACCCCAAACTAATTAATTAGGATCTGTAAGATCACGTTATACCATTAGATGACTTCTAGAATGAATAATCCTTGATAGAATTCCTAGGTCTTAAAGATGAGTTGCCAATAGGGGATCATAAGCAAGGCTTTGAGATCACATTAGACCATGTTGCCTAATTTTGGAAACATGTGAACTTCCTTGGTTAAAATACAGAAGAAAAAGAAAATCAAACATTGAGGTCCTCTAGTGAAAAGCTCTTTGAGGAAATTTTGAACCAGGAAAAAAGTAAAAAAAAATAAGTCCCTTTGTGAAAACATGTTTTAGGTGCGATTGGACTAGGAAGTTCACATTTATCCTAAGGAAGCCTAGATTCCTACAGGGTCATGTCTTACTTTTGGATCAGATATTAGTGCAAAATAACAAAGAATATTTGAGCAGCTATTTTAAGACTTTCTAGAAACATATGTTAATTAGCCATTACCTAAAATGAATGACTTAGATTTGTCTTACATGGGTGGAGCTAATGGTCCATAATCAAATGAAGAAGATTAATTCCCCTCTATACCTACTTTCTTAGAATATGGTTTTACACTATTAGTGGAAGATACCATAAAGGCCAATGTTGGCACAATATGTGAGCCTAAAATGATTAAGACTGGGACCTCCCTCATAATATAAGAACATGAATTCATCATTACCATTCTTTAATAGTTTATTGACATATGTACATGGTCTTATGCAGATATGTCTGGATTGGATCCATCTTTAGTTATACACCATCTTGTTTTACACCTAGATACAAAACCCATTAATCAATAATTATGCAAGATGCATCCTCAGATTACCATCCTAGTCAAAAAAGAACTAGAAACATTATTTGGGGAAAGGTTCATTATCTCAATCAATTACTCATAGTGGATATGAAATATTTTTCTAGTTAGTAAGAAATTATAAGGCATTCAGTTATACACAAAATTTAGGGACATCAATAAAACATGTTTGAAATATTATTTTCCATTACCAAATATAATCACAATTGTAGATTTAACAATGGACTATGAAATGATATATGGTTTTTTATGATATAATCAAATCAAGATTACATTAGAGGATCAACACAAAACAATGTTCACCACTTTATGGAAAACATTCTATTATCAGTTCATGCCAATTGGCTTGAAAAATGTTGGTGCCACATACCAATGTGCCATGGCTATCATCTTCCATGACATGATACATGACATTGTTGAAGATTATGTTGATGACATTTTGGGAAAGTCAAAAACATAGGACACTCATTTAGAAGTTCTATGAAGGATCTTTGAGAGACTTTTTGAATACAAGGTGCACCTCAATCTAAATAAATGTGTCTTTGGATCTAATATAAGAAAATTGTTAGGCTTAATTTTTTCTAATGATGGGATTGATTCAATCTAACCAAGGTGAAATCCATCACTTAAATTCCTCCCCCTTCCAAATAGAAAAAGCTCTACAACTTGCAAGGTAAAATGCAATCTATTCATCACTTTATTTCATAACTTATTGGTTAATGCCTTCCTTTCACTCATCTTATGAAGAAGGGGACCACTTTCCAATGGGATGAAAACTATCAAGATGCATTTGAGTAATTAAAAATATATATGGAAAACTTTCCAATGTTGGTTCCACCAACATGGTGTAAGCCTTTATTGCTTTACATCTCAGCTATTGCACACACCTTTGGGGTACTCTTTGTCCAACATGATGATATGGAAAATAATGTTCAATCTAATATTTGAGTAGGACACTAGTTTCCTATAAACACAACTACACATCAATTGAGAAGGCATGCCTAGCCTTGGTCTTTTCATCACAAAAATTACACTGGTATATGTTGAACAATAAGACCATTATTATTTCAAAAGTAGATCCCCTCAAATACCTTCTTTCTATGGCAGCCTTAACAAGTCATGGATAAGTGGATCATGATCCTCAGTGAGTTTAAAATTGACTACACTAATAAAAACTATTAAAGGGTAAGTCCTTGAAAATCAGCTTATTGATGCACCATGCATTTCCCAAATGAGTCAATCCTCAATATTGAAGAATCACATCATGGAAGATATACTTTGATGGTTCTTTCATAACTTATAGTTCAGGAGTGGGTATCCTATCCATTATGCCATAAGGCGATCTCACTCCCAAGGCATTCTAGATTGATTTCTTATGCACTAATAATATTTTATAATATAAGGCACTTGTTATAGGGATCTATATAGTATTATAGTGGAACATTTGATAGTTGGTTGTCTATGGTGATTCACATCTAATCATTAATTAGGATATAGACCAATATCATACCCTATAAAGGTACAGTTGATAATCTCAAATAACACTTCAAATGTATTCATTTTGAGTAGACACCTAGATCCAACAATCGATCGACAGATGCCATGGCTACCATTAGATCCTTGATAGAGATATCTTCTAGTGTTGGAGAGTATTAGTTTCATATCAAGAATCTCTTTATACTATCTTACCCTTGTCCAAACATTGAAATGGCACGTGATATTGCTAGTCCCAATTCTCTTTAGTATTAATATGTCTATGCCTATATCCAAGACCTCATTCTTCCCATCAACTTAACATGTGACCAACAAAATTCCTTTATTCACAACTCATCCCGATGCACTTTACTTGGTGGTAAGCTTTATTGTAGAGGTTATTATTAGATGATTCATCAATTTTTACACTTGGGTGAATCCAAATTGGTGCTTAAGAACATGCATGGAGGAATCTATAAGGCCCATACAAGTGAAATGGTCATTGCTAAGAAACTCCTTAGAACATGTTATCATTGGCCCATAATGGAAGTTGATGTGTGTGCTCATGTTAAGAAATGCCTTACTTTCCAGAAGCAAGGTGATTTAATCCATGATCCTTCATGAGCACTGCACCCTATTACTTCTCCTTGGTTTTTCTCTTCATGAGGATTTGATCCCATTAGAAAAATAAAGCATACTTCCTCTATTGCCACAAGCATATTATAACTACCACCAAGTACTTTACTAAGTGGGTTGAGGCAATTCCTCTCACTTAGATAACCAATAAGCAAATTTCCAAATTCATCCTAAACCACCTCATCTATTTTTGTGGCATTCCCTCTTCCATTATATTTGATAATGGAGATTCATTCAATAATTCGGATGTGAAGGACCTATGTTCCAAATTTGATATTAAACATATATGGTTTATGACCTATTACCCTCAAGGTAATGTCCAAGCTAAAGCATCTAACAAAATTATTATCGAAATCCATAAGAAAATTGTTAACAAAGTTGGCTAAGATTAGCACTTGTAATTATTTATTTCCCTCTAGGCCTATCATACCAATGTTCGCACTCCTACAGGTGCAACCCCTTACTCCCTAGTTTTTGGCTCTGAATCAATTTTTCCAATTGAGATTGAGTTTCCCTCTTTGCATATTTAATTATAGGACATAATTGATTATGAAGATTATATAGTGGCCAAAGTGCAATAATTGGATATCTTGGATGTTAAATGGCTAGTTGTATTGAGTCATCTCAAGGCATATCATAATTGACTATGTCCTAGTTATAATAAGTGCATCATCCCAAGATAATTTGAAGTGGGTGATCTTGTCTTAAAAGAGAATCATAAAATTGCAAAGCATACTACAAAAATAAATGGAAGTTTAAGCCTAATTCACTAGGTCCTTTTATTATCACTACAAATTTAGGCTTTGGGGTATACAAGTTGGCTACACTAGAAGGATATGAGCTCAATGATCCCATGAATGCTATGTATCTCAAGAATTTTCATGATTAACTTGGTTGAACAAGGATATAACATCCCATGCATGGGTGCATTCCCTTTGCATGTCTTCTTTTCCCCTTCTTTTCATTTATTATTATGGATCCTAACCTTATCTTCTTTTTATTCCCTCTTCTTGTTTTGAATCTTGATTATGACCTACAGGCATTGTAGGTAGCTTAAGCAAAAGGTTCTACAAATAGTTTAGATTTAATCATCATTATAACATCCTTAAAATTAGAATTTAAAAATGACATGTTTTTTTCATGGTTTCCCTACTTGATAGTCCTAGATGCAACTTATTTTAGCTCTATGATAAATTCCACATTCCCATATTGTCCCATTTCTTTTACATTCTCCATTTTTTTGAAGGATAATTCTTCTGCATCTTGGTATTATTGTGGAATGGTAATCCTTTCATGTTTCCCTTGTTTAATCCATATTCTCACTACTTTGTGAGCAAACCCCATTATAGTTGATGTTGTTGTTTGATCCCCTACCCAAGGTTTTTTTCCTATGCTAGATGGTTCCTTGTACATTTTTTAGTATTCCTTTCTACATCTTATTCCAAAAATCTAAAAAATATTTAGAAATAGTAAAAATTCAAAAAACTAGAAAATCCTAAAAGATATATAAAGCTACAAAAACCTTTGCTAAATTTGTCATTCTATTAAGCAGTGACTTTCCTTCTTGGTTTTGTTCAGAGTGACACTATTTGAGTGTCACGTGGGTAGGCCTTCCCTTTGTGTTGGACATCTCATAGGAAGGAAACCTCCTCTCCAAATCATGACTTCTATCAAATTCAATTAATTTTGATCATTCAAAAATTTATATTTACCCATTCCATTAGGTGTTTGCCTATAATAAGGGTGGGTATATTTCATGCTAAAATGATCACTTTAATCAATAGTGTTATCCATCCATTACAGTCCCATTTCTAACAAAACTACATTGGCTTAAGGTTCGCACAAATTATGTAGGTAGCTCTTGACTACATGGGTTAAATCAAGTTAGGTTGACCGCTATCATTCCCATTTTCTTCTCCCTAATATTCATATTCCATGATCTTGTCATTTTATGAGCAAACCTCATTATATTCAGTTTAGTTATTATTTTAGCCCTTACCTACAGTTTTTTTTCATTTACCAAATATTTCCTTAGACATTTGATAGTATTCCTTTTTGCATCTTATTCCAAAAATATCAAAAACATTCGAAAATAGTAAATATTCCAAAACTTTCAAAAAACCATAAAATCCCAAAAGTGATATAAAGTTGCAAAAACCTTTACTCAATTTATCGTCATGTTAAGTAGTGACTTCTAAGTGACACTATTTAAGTATCATGTGGGTAGGCCTTCCCTTGTGTTGAACATCTTATAGGAAAGAAACCTCCTCTCTAAATAATTAATTTTATCAAATTAAATTAATTTTAATAATTCAAAACTTTATATTACCTCAATCCCTTAGGTGTTTGCCTATGACAGGGGTGGGTATCTTTCATTCTAAAATGATCACTTTAATCAACAATGTTATCCATCCATTACACTCCCATTTCTAAATAACTACATTGGTTTAAGGTTTTCATGGACTATGTAGGTAGTGCTTGGCTACATGGGTTAGCTTAGGTCAACTCGGTTGCTATCATTCCCAAATTATTTTCCCTCAATATTACTATTCTACACTTTTTACATTTTATAAGCTAGCTATATTACACTCTTATTATTTTATGAGCCCATTTATGCTCTTATCATTTTGTGAGTCAATCCCAATTTCCTCTTTAATATATTTTTTTCTAATCATTATCATAAATTTTATTCTTTCCCATTCCTAGGAGAACTACATTTGGTTTGATGGTCTGCATGGACAATGTAGGCAACGTTCAATTGTATGGGGAAACTGAAGCTAGCTCAAACACCCCTTCCTTATTCTTCCATTCCCCCTCTCTCATATAAAGTGTTGCATTATCCTATCTAACATCCCCTAGAATTAGGGGAATATCACAAAGAGTGATGTCTTATTTACATTCACTTTTATCACTTGTTTATTTACTATTTTTTGTTATGTTTGTTGTTTATTTATTCAATTTGTTTATTATTTTTAATTTTATTGCTTTATATTTTACTTAATTTTGTTTAGGTACATTATGTTTTAAAATAAGGTCTTGATTATCCATATATTGATCTAAATTTGTTAACATGTGTATCCTTTCCTTTACTAGTCTCTTTTGTTTAGGTTCATATGTTTTATAATGAGGTCTTGATTATTCATATCTTGATCTTAAGTTGTTATTATGTGTATCATTTTCTTTACTAGTTTATTTTGTTTAGCATATTATACTTTACACTTAGGCCCTGATTTTTCATATATTGATCTCAATTTTTTAAGTATTTTCATCTAGACTAGTCCATACATAAGTGGCAAATAATCTTATCCTAACTTCTTTCTATATTATGATGCATATTGCCATTGGCCAAATTAAACATTCAAGTGTTAAGAAGACTCATTTATCGATGTAGTGTAACAAGTAAACATCCCTTCATGATATGGTTAAACATATGCTTATGTGACACAAATAAAATTAAAAAAATTATCACATTTTTCATCATCTAAACAATAATAATTGCACAAAATGACTACATTTATGCTAATTAGGATGTGCATCTCTGTAAGTAGCATATATAAAATAGTCATACACATTTAAGAACCATGATCAAATGACAAAACATATTAAAACATCAATCACCTTTGACATATGGATCAAGTACGACATCAACATGGAAATTTAATACAATAAAATCATGGTAAACACATCATACATCCACATGCATATCACAGATCTAATCTATCACATATGCTAATATCCATGAATCAAAAGACTACATCATATATATCAAAATAATATTAAATTTCATGTACATCAGGTGATCAACGATAAATATTTGTATACATCTCAAAATCAATGTCTATACATAAAGATATACATATACATCACCAAAAATACATAGTGTATAACTATGATCAAAATCTCAGCTCTAGCACTATTCATCTCTTAATAAAATCTATTAAAAAATCTATCTTGTGCTTGGGGATAGTGGTGGTTATTCTAGAAGCCCCATAACTCCTCATTATGTGTCGAATATGTTCCTAATCCATTTGATGCAAATGTGTGACATGACCTAGAGGTCTAGCTAGTCCTTTAACTATGTGTATGCTCTTTGTAACTAGGTTCCCTAAGTTGTAATGGCATTGATATCTTATAGAGGATCTTATTATACTCAACCTCATCTTTAGACTGAATGCTAAGATATATCAGCTAATAAGCCTTTCTTAGTCACTAGTTGTCTCACTATATCCTACTCCCCATATAGCCTCTAAACATATGTCTAGTGTCTTTGGGTATCTCTCTGCACTCGATATTGTTCTATCTGAGTAATATGTCATTTGTTGGTAGATGTGACAAATTATACATCTCTCAAGATAAAATTTTCCTATATGGTGGTCATCTAGGCCACCTGATCTCTTAGAATCATAATATCATTTTATCTCTTTCCAATGAGACCTTATAGCCTTGTGGTATCCCCCTTCTCTACAGTCAGCTACCTTAGTATATGTTGACTTCTTTCTACCCTTGGGCCTAGAAAGGGTCAACCTATGCCTAATGAACACTTGAGCTCAACTTTGGTCACTTTCTTGTGTCTTTGAAGTGTTTTGATAGCCAAAGAGGAGGTTATTTATCTTTAGAAAGTAAAGGAACATGTTCAAGTAATGAGTCATGTCAGAAGTGTCAAGATGGCCTCACCTCATATTGTTTGAAGTTATGTCAATACATCACCTTTTGTGTTAATTATGTATAGGAGTTTGTGGGAAGACTTGAGGTATTCCTTGTGATTTAGATGGACTCATAAAGGGTGATCTAACATAATTCAACTCATAATCAGTCATATGCTCAGATGAACATGCCAAGAACCTAGACAAATGAGGGTAGAATTTAGGAGAATGAGCCAATTTAAAAAATATGATGACTCTTATGTAATCCTTAGAATACTTTAGGGTTTTTTATCAAATGTTAAAGTATCTATTCCCCTCCATTGATGTTCCATTTGAAGTGATGCATATTTTGCCTTCTAAAGGGGTGTCTAAACCATGAATATTATACTTTTAAGACCTCTAACACCTCATTTTAACATTATCAATAGTCAAAATCCTTGAAAATGAGCCTTATTATCATTATAATACCTTTCTAGGATGGTTTTATATGCAAAAGGTAGTTTTTTGGGGGTTAAACGCTTTCCATTCACCATAAAGGGGGCACAGATGTGAAAAAATGACTTTTCACCTTCCCTCTACCCTTACTTTTTATTTTGAAAGCATTTTTGACTCCTCATTTCCCTCATCTTTCTCATCAATGGCATTTCAAGATCTCAAACCTGAGAAAATGCAAGAAAATAATGTTTTACAGGTGTTTTTAGACTTGTACAAACCTATACAATACAGTCAGGGTTAGAAGGTGATCAAACACTTCAGGGGTATCTTGAATAAACCTTATAGAAATATCCATGCTTCAAATGTGCAAGGGAAGGTAGAAGTGGTAGCAAGATACCCATCGATCCCTTGGAAATTTCATAAGGGCCAAATTGAGATGGATGGTATAGTCCATACATGAGAAATCAAATCCCAAGCTCTTATCTAGAGGTGGCATCCCTAGTGGGCTTACAATTAGTGGTGTTGGTTTTTAGATTAGGGGCCTAATATTTATGAACAATAACTAAGAACTATAGGTGGTCTTAATCCCTTTTCAAACCCCATAAGCTCATCTACAAGTAGATTCATCAAAATTTTGGGCTTGTTGTGATAGATTGAGTATAGAGAAAGGTATATAAAGGCCTATTAAATGTTTTGGACCCCTCTAAGAATGTTTTCATTGTACTAGTAGGGTTAGAACAACACATGGTTCCATTTAAATGGTATATTAAGTCATTTTCAAGTTTCTTATGTTATCATGGAGTAGATCATGAAAATGATTAGTGCAAGTTTTCATGTCTTCCTCTAAGTTCCTCACATATCTCATTTAGACACCATTTGGTTAGAATAGATTATTCAAGGTCTTCAACACTTTCCATGTGAGAGAGAGAAAAAGGTTCCAAACATGATCTAGTTACTCTCATGGCAATCCATCATCAAGCTAAATAAAATCTGAATGGTGTCTTCTTTAGGTTACGTAGGTATTTTAGGCATGTGGATGAGCCCTTCTCTCAAAAGGAACAAGCCAAATTATGGATCTCAAGGCCAAAAACCATGAACTAGATCCAAATGCTTTCATAAGCCTTTTAGTAAGGTTTGAGTTTTATTAGTATTGTTTAAGGTTTTTGTGAAATCCTAGGTTTTAGTTTCTCCCACAAGATGCCTGAATAACTAGATCTAAATGCTTTGCTTTGTTGAGGACATAGATAGGGGTTTATAGGGTCCCAATAAATGGTATTGAATGAGGGATAGAAGTCCACATGATCCCTCTCAATAGATATCCATTATGTAGTGACCTTATCAAACCATTTTCACCTCCTAACAGGCTTTGGCTTTCAAACTCACGAGTCTTAGAGGACTGTGTAATCACCACCTTCAGGTTTAAGCCCTCATTCCCAAGTTTAAGGTATGGAAGTAAGCTCAAAAGTTGAAAAACACCATGGAAATCCAATAAAACTATGATATAAGGTTTAAACATATAGAATAGGCTAATGATAGAGCTCAAGAGATCATGTTTAGGCCTAACCTTCAAAAGTTTCCCAAAACCATCACCTATAGGGCCATAAATAGGTTGTTTCTAATCTTAAGGGTGAAATTCCATATACACATGAAGGATAGAGATAAATTATAGGAATATAATATAGGTTTTATGTTATTTAAAATTAATGAAAACATGAAAGGATAGATAGACAAGCTAACCTATGCATATACAGTTAGCTCAGTGCATACAAGTCTCCCTAGTCAGTTGGATTGTCTAGCTAACTTGAATGAAAATGGAAATAAAAATGTGTAAGGGTGACCCCATGGTATTATATGGAATTTATACAATCCTTAAGATCTATAAAATATAATAAAGTTTGAGAGAGTTACCTAGGACTGATTGAGTATCCATGACACATAGGCATGTGTGTATGATTATAGAGTGAGTATTGACAGTAGAGTTGAGTGAGACCTAGTTCAAGAGGTGTTATCAAAAACTAAGAGTACATTACATGAGGCCCCAAATCTATAAACAATAAGGAAAATAGAGACACTAACCACTCAAGTCTCTAGCAACAACTAATCTAAACACTCAGACTGGGCTAAGGATGGTCATGGTAGACCTAAAAGAGAAAAAAGATAGAGATGGGAGTAGTCTAAGAAATTGATGACAGGTAAAAATGTTTAAATTGGATGGAAAAGGGTGTTAAGATGACCTTTAAGTTACCAATGCACCTACAGGTAGCCTAAAGTCTTGAGGCTTATTTTAGGCCTATAAGGCCTAAAACCCTCCTTCAACCCTCAAAACCCCATCTTCATCTTTGTGACATATTCAAAATCCCCAAGTAGACCTAAGGCCATGAAGATGTATATGATGACAATATAGGTCTTGAGGAAGATGTTTTAGGTAGAAGAAGGCAAGGGAATGGTCAATTTGCCTTAACTACCCCTCTCCAGCTCCATCACCCTAATCTACCATTTCTAACTACCATTTCAAATGCTCATATCTAACATGGTAAGATGCATGTGGCCCAGTGATCTTAGGGTAAGTTGGGGACCCCTGTGCACTTACTATCTATGGTAGAGAGAGTTACATTTAGAAGCTCAACTTTATAAATGATCCTTAACATTATTAGCATACCCAAAATGCTTAGTGAAGACTCGAAGGCTATCAACTTTTACTTAGAGATTTATGTACAAGATTCATGTGAATAAGATATATTATGGATATTTTAAGGGTTCTATGTGCTCAACATCCATGGAATTAAGTTTGAAATCGAAGGTCTATAATATATGAACCATCATTAAGATGGTAGGCCACTAAAACCCTTCTTAAACCTTGGTAAGAAATTAGTGGATAATAACTTAAGGTAAATGCATATAAATTCCTTAGTTTGGCTTGGTAAATACCTAAACCACATTGTGCACTTTGATAAGTTCCTATCCATGCCATTGGTTTGTATGAACAACTGAACAGATACACTAAAACCCTATTTTTTATAAGTTTTAATGATGAATCTAAGGTATAAGGATAAATGAACAATTTAAAATAATTTATTAGGATAGTGTAAAGTGTATTCCACCCTCTCAAACCACAAAATACTCTTAGTTCCTCTTGAAAATTATTTTACAATCCTAGACTAAAGAAGTAATCTAGAAGTGCTACTGAAAGGTGACCTAGTCACCTAAGTGAGCAAGAATTACAGGTGTGCATTGTTTAAAATTCATAATTCATAGTGTGATATGATTTTTTAGACCTAAAACATGCTCACTTACCCAATCTTAAGGTTCTATGCAAGTCTCATAGCCATCCAAACAACTAGCACAAAGTGACTAGGCCTAGTTGCCTAGTAGGCCTATTCGGTCAACTAAAGGAGATGTATTTTGGCATAGAGGGCTGCTAAGAGACTAAATTTAGGGCCATAAACATCCTTTTAACTATTTCATAGTGGTTACCAAGCACATTTCATGTTCATTATGGAGGATGGGGTAATTTTTTAAGCCTTATTAACATGTAAAAGAGAGATGGGCTAGTTGAGGCTTTATTAAGACCAAGATGGACCACATCCTACCATTTTAACTACTAAAGGAAGGGTTGGTTGATGAATGTTTCATGATCACACCTTAAATAAGGTCAATCAAGAATGAATAAGCTTATATCCACCAGACCTCTACACCCAAGGGCTCACCAACTAGCCAAGGCAATGCATGTGGGAGATCATGGAGTTGTTACTAGTCCTTATTCATAATTGTAACTAATGGTTGAGTGAAATAGATCATTATGTCATATTATCCACACCTTCACACTATATTATTCTTCCCTTTCCCTCTATTATTATATAAATTGAGGCTAAAAGCCATTGTATGCATCCCTCGACTAGGTATAAATAAACTCTGCCCAAATTGTACCTTATAACCTTTGAATCAATATAAGGATTGTTTCATATTCTCTATTATATCTTAGTGTGATTCATAATTTTTTATTTACATGGGTTTTGATTCTTATCTTCCTTTATAGATCCTTGTTCTCACCTAGTTATTAGGAAATTATCCTAAACATATCACATGGTATGTGAAAGTTTTGGTGATTATGCTTAGACCAGAATTTGATTGGTAGTGTCATGAAAATAGACCTCTACTCATAACTATCAAGTTTCAACCACTTAACATATCCTCCATGTGAATTATTTATGCTTATGAGTCTCTTAGAGAGAGTGGTTTAGTCACTACTCCTTGTCTTGTTCACAAGTATTGTTGAAGGGTTAGATAGAGTGGCTATAATATGTTAGTGCATCACCTCCCATAGCTTGGGTTTGTTTTATGCATTTTATATCCCTTTTCATCAAAAAATTAATAGTTTTAGGAATTGATCCAATAGATTATGCATCAAGGGAGCTATCCCTAAAACTAGAGGTTCATCTCACTAACTAAGCTACCCACACCTAGAGGTGATCCCATTGTATCAGTTGGATGAGGTAGGTCTGAAACACCACTACCTCAAGGGTGTAATATATAATAATAATATTTTTTATCATGCCTATTGGAACTAGAATTCAATAAAATTTGAGTAACTTCTTACAGCATTTAGTGATCTCAAGGAGCTTCAAACACTTTAGTAGCAGATTTGTAATCATATTTCATACCAAAAGTGGTCATAAGGTTGTAATAAAAAGATATGTAAGTTGAGTTTGTTTAATTATCCTTAAATTTTTATAGAATGAATAGGTACCCTAGGTATAATCCTTATCCTACACCCCCTAATTCTCCCAATCCTTCTCAATAAAGTATTGTTGCAACCCCTACACCTCTAATGGCTAGGCCTAGAAACTAAGCTTTTATTCCCTTCAATGGTGGAATCCCTCTAAAACTAAACCAATTTTTTGATATCCCTATTTTTACACTTGAGATTATTCCATATTTCACAATATAAAACTCTACCACTCTTGATGAACACATTATAGACATATCCAACCTTTGCTCAATACACAATGTGACTCAAGAAAATGTAGCAATGAGGTTATTATCTACTTAATTGAGAGGTAAGGCACTTCAATGATATATAGGTTTATCACTTGTGTCTATCAAAACATGGGATGATTTTTTAGAACACCTATGCAAGCATTTTGAGGATAGAAGTGACCACTTATCCCTAATGGAGAAATTGACCACAATCAAAAGGGCTCCTCAATAGTTTATGTTAGAATTTAACTATAAGTTTCAAAAAACTTGGGATAGGATCCAATACTAATTAAAATCACTCATAATTATGCCTTTTTGTACTATTTATATCCCTTAATTATGATGTACTAGACATGATACAGTCCATGGGTGGGAACACACTACCCGATGCTTATGAAGTGGCAATAAGGTCAGAAATTTATCTAATACAAATAATCAAGCTTACACCAAGGCCCCTAATGGATTTTTTATTATATATAAAACCTCTTATGACCACCATTTCCCCCATACAAATTACAACTCCCCATGATTAGGTAAATATTATTCAGGTAGATAGATTGGTTAAATTTGAAGGGCTGCTTAAGGCACAAAGCAATAAGATAGTAGCCTTGGAGAGGCAATAATTTCCACCTCATAGACCTTACCAAACCCATTTTCAATCTCCCTATCATCCTTATCAATTAAATATTCCTCCATATCAACCTAATCCTCAAGGTCAAGGGTAGATCACTCAAGCAAGGCCCTGCAATAGTTTCAATCCCAATTTTGCTAGCAGTTTTAGAGCATTGGTTCTAACTCAAAACAACTATGCTCAAGAAGGTCAATGGTCTACACTATGGAGGAATTATCATGAGATTTCAATCGATACAAGTGAGTATGCTTGTCAAACTTATCTTATGTATCATAATCAAGTTCATCCTATGCAAGACAGTCAACCTCCTACACAACACAAAGAAGGCCCTTTTGTGTAACATGGAGAGATCCCCTTCATTACTCAACCTAAAATATTAAATCAATAAGGAATGAGTGGGCGTAAGGAAAAATTATATATTACCTTTGTCAACTTACAATAAGGAGAAAATTATTTTGAACAATGTGTAGTCAATCAGCTTGGAGGTGTAACTAAGGTAGACAACCCTATTGCATCCCATACAAGGGATAAAACAAGAGTAGTGGATGATGACTTAAAGGTTGGGAGAACAAATCCTCCATCATATAAACCATATCAAGAGATTAATGGAAAAAATTTAGACCCTAAACTCCACTAATTCAAAAGGTTTAGAATGAGGAGGGGTAGAATAAAAAGGTCCATTCATACCTCAGTTCACTCAAACTTCAAGTAGTATTGTTTCTCCTAAGTTGTAATCAAAGGCTTTTATCCCTCATATAAGAATTTTTTACTAGCTAAATAAGGATCATATCACCATAAAAACTTGGAACACATTAACTATCTTGAGACAAAAGGATCTCCTCCAAGAAGAGTTATCTAAACTTCACATCTTGGACAAGTAGGTAGAAAAGGTGAATGTGGTCCTAACCAACACCAATCATCCTAATGAGCCCAAACTATCTAAGGTAAAAAAACCCCCTCTTTTTTATATCTATGTCATAATATGATATTCTTTTGTACATAATTTTATGATAGATAGTGGGGCAAGTACATTTATCATGCCTAAATCTATAGCCAATGAGTTGGGGTTAAGGTATGATCCTAATTATAAGGGAGTCTTACAACTAGATGGGTTTCCTACTAAGACTTTTGGTGTACTCAAAGACCTAAAAATTATCTTAGTTACTTATCCTAATTTTACCATATCCCAAGATGTTATAGTGGTTGACCTCCCACCTTATTTTGCCTTGTGTTTGTCTAGGAATTTCACTACTAAAACAGGAGGCTATTTATCTTTTGATAGGTCTTATATGGTCTTTAGAATTAGGTATGGAACAAACGTCACCATTAGGTCTGAACCTATCTCTAGGTTCCATTTATAACCCTACATGCCTAATTTATCTAGTGTCAATTTTACTATCATTGATGAAGATGAACACCCTAATGATTAAGATCCAGTTGAGCCACTTGAGGGCATATCAGACCTGTTTCTTAATGAGTGGGGGGTAGATAACCATGTTTATAATCCATATAAGAGCATTGAAAAAGTAGGCTTGGGTATATATTGGATGCATAAGGAGGAGGTAGTCATACTAGCCCTTACTTTCCCAGGCCAAGATAATGATGGAGTGTAGAGTTTGTTTTTTTATGGCTCTAGGTGCAAGAATGGAAGTGGATTAAGTGTCATGCTTATCTATTTTTCCAAACAAAGATACTTTTATACCATGAGGTTCCAATTTAGTTATACCTACAACACAACAAAGTATGAGGCCCTCATTCATGGGATACAATGGGTAAAGAAGAGAGGTATTAAGCTAATACAAGCCAAAGGATATAGTAAATTGGTAGTACATAAAGTGATAGGGTAGAATTCAATTAAGAATCCACCTTTGAAGGCATATAAGCATAGTGTTTGGGACCTATTATAATACTTTGAGACCTTTAACATCTACTCAATTTTAGGAGAGGCCAATCAACATGTAGATATGTTGGTAGCTATAGGAGCATAGTATGACATCCTAAGTGAAGTGAAGAACATGAAGGACTAGTCACAAATCAAGGTAATTTTTATACCCTCAGTGACTGATAATGAGGTCAATTGGCAAGTCTTTGAAAATGATAGGCAAATAACATGTTTCTTACAGTAGGAGGTAGAATTTTGCTCAAGACACCAAGGTAGATTTCAACAATGGCATGGTGACCAAATTGTTCAATTGAGAACAAACAAACTGCCCAAGGGATTAGTGACTCTATAAAACATCTTCAATTAGGATGATAAGTTAAGGATAAAGTTAGCATGTCTGAAAGAGGATCACTATAATAAGGTCACCATATTTAAGGATAGGTTACTGAAACTAGGTAAATTAAACACAAGGGAGAAAAGGCAGCCTTTATAGATTTATGTCAAGAATTTATAGACATCTTTGCTTGGGAGTACAATGATTTGAAGGGGTTTGACCCTAGTTTGGCCCAACATACTATATAATTAAAAACAAATGTTAAACATGTGAAATAAAATCTAAGACTTGTCAACCCCAAGATTAAACTCCTCATGAAATAAGCGCTGAATAAACTCATTGAGTCCAACAACATCTTCCCCATAAAACACTATTCATGGGTGGCTAAATTTGTGACTATAAGGAATAAGAATGGGGAGATAAGGTTATGTGTAGATTTTAGGGATCTCAACAAGGTGCCATTTAGATACCACTACCCCTTACCATACATGGATCAGATTATCCAAAAGGTTGTAAGTTCACAGCATTTTTCTTGCTTGATGGATACTCAAGTTACAATCAAGTGTTGGTGAAGAAAGGGAATGACATAAGAATACCTTCACAACTAATTGGGGTACTTATGCTTACAATAATATGCTCATTAGGATGTCCAATGTAGGGGCTACCTTTCAAAGGGAAATGGATGTAGCCTTCCAAGGACTCATCAATGAGATGGTGCTCATCTACCTTGTTGACATCATAGTCTTTTCCAAGGATTCCAAAGACCACTTGACACACTTAAGGCTGATATTTGATAGGTGTAGGTAGTATGGGGTCTCTTTAAATCCCAAAAAATGCATTTTTTTAGTCCATGAGGGTAGACTTTTAGGCCACATTGTGTCAAAAGAAGGCCTTTCTATATATCTTAAGAGGATAAGTGCAATCCTTGCTTTATCACTTCCCAAACTTAATAAAGTACTATAGAGATTTTTAGGCAAGATTAACTTCATCAGAAGGTTCATCCTTAGGTTTATTGAGTTAGTAATACCTCTAACTTCTATGCTCAACAAGCATAAGGACTTCACATGGTCTAGGGAAGGAAAGAGAATATTTGAAGCCATTAAATAGGCCATTACCAAAGCACCCACTCTTCTCAACATTGATTTCTCAAGAGACTTATTTTTATATGCCTTATCAACTAATGACACCATTTTTTCCATGTTAATGCATCAAAATAATGAGGGTCTTTAGCATCCCATAGCTTTATTTAGTCAAGCATTAGAGGGATATAAAGAGAGGTACACTTATGTGGAAAAACATGTGCTTGTAGTCCTGAGAGGTCTCAAAAATTTAGACACATGGTGTCTAACAACAAAATCTATGTCATGGTGTCTCACCCTAGCATCAAGGACTTCTTCCTTAATTGAGATTTGAGTGAAAAGAGGGCAGGTTGGGTGACTAGATGCAAGGAATATGACATAAAAGTGAAGATCACCAAGTTGGTAAGGGGTAGAGGACTGTGTGAACACTTGGAAGTAGATGTGAAGGAGGAAAAATAAGTGGTTTTGTCAATATAGAATGATCACAAAACAACTACACCTACATCCCCTTCTAGCTGGACTCAAAACATGGTGAGATTCCTTTAAACAAGAGAATGTCCTATAGGGCTAAATAGGATAAGAAAAATGTATTATAGGCTATAATAAATCCCTTATGTCTTAGTTTATGGAGTTATATTTTAAAAAGGATCTTGATGGCATGCTATTAAGGTGTGTGGAGACCAACCAAGTTGACAAACTTCTAAATCAATTTCATGATGAGCTTGTAGGAGGACACTTTGCAGCCAAGACCACAGCAACAAGGATAATGAGAGTAGGTTACTTTTTGGCCAAGCTTGTTCAAGGACTCTCATTCTTAGGTTAGGAAATGCCAAAAGTGTGTCATGTTTATCAGTAAATAAAGATTATATGCTTTGCCTCTCAAACCCATCCAAGTAGAGCAACCTTTCATGTAGTGGGGCCTATATTTTGTAGGCATGATATACCCTCCATCTAGTGCAAGACACAAGTGGGTTTTGACTACTATGGACTACTTCACTATATGGGTGTAGGTAGTAACACTTAAGGAGGTAAATTAAAACTCAGTTTTGGAGTTCAATGATAGCCTAGTAACAATATTTGGGATCCCTTCTACCATCATATCAGACAATGCACTAGCTTTTAGGAGTACAAGGGTGATTGAATGGGCTCTTAACTATGGTATCTTCCTCACGACTTCATCAAAATACCACCCATATGGAAATAAAATTGTATATTCCACCAATAATAACCTAATCAAAATCATAAGGAGATCTACTAAGAATAATTAGAGGGAGTGGCATACCAAACTAAGGATAACCTTGTGGGTAGATAGGATCACTCCTAAAGATCTACTAGTCATTCACCATACCTTCTTGTCTATGGAAAATAGGAAAGGTTGCCCATATCACTTGAACTACTAACCTTAGAACTGACACATAAACTTGAACTAATGTATATTGATGTCATGGAGGTAAGGATGAATGAATTGAAGGAGCTAGAAGAGATAAGAGATGGCATTATGCATGCCATGTGGTCCCATAAATATCAAGTCAAGAGTTAATTTGACAAGAGAGCTTCTTCAAAGACCTTTCAATAAGGTGATAATGTGCTCAAGTGGGATGAAGATCAGGTTAAACTAGGTAAGCACTCAAATTTTGATAGCCTATAGAGTGGACCTTACACTATCACCAGTTGTAAAGAGCACAATGCAATCCAATTATTATGGTTCAATAGTGAGGAACTCCATATCCCTATCAATGGGGTGTTCCTTAAGTATTGTTATTAGGAATAACATATTGTTTTTGTATATAGTAGTCTAGGTCTTCATTCTTCCAAGTGTTGTGGCATAAGTGTTTTGTTAGTTGCTTGTTTGGTTATCTTGTTATTTTTTAGTTGTGTGTCTTTATTATGTCTTTTTGTGTCTTTTTGTGTATCTTGTGAGGTTGTTGAATTCCTTAAGTTTTATAAGGTGTTAATCATGAAGTGTCAGCCCAGTCAAAGAGGTCTTTCAATTGAATCATGATTGTCCTCTTAACCAACAGTAGGTCAACTCTTCAAAGTCACCAATGACATTGACCTCTTTAAACCCTTGGTCCTAAAAAGGGTCAACCTATGCCCAATGAACTCTTGAGCTTAACCTTGGTCACCTTCTTATGTCTTTTTAAGTGTTTTGATAGCTAAAGAAGAGACCATTTGTCTTTAGGAAGTAAATCAACATGTTCAAGTAACAAATCATGTCAGAAGTGTAAAGGTGGCCTCACCTCATATTGTTTGAATTTGTGTCAAGGCATCACCTTTTGTGTTATTTATGTAAAGGACTCTATGGAAAGATCTGAGGTGTTCCTTGTGATCTAAGTGGACTCATAGAGGGTGATCTAACACATTACAACTTATAACCAGTAATATGCTTAGTTAAACATGCCAAGAACCTATATAAATTAGGGTATAATTTAGGAAAAGGGGATAAGTTAATAATGATGATGAATCTTATGTAATAATTAGCATATTTTAGGGTTCTTTAGCAAATGTTAAGGTATCTATTCCCCTCCATTGATATTTTAATTGAAGTTATACATATTTTGCCTTTTAAAGTAGTGTTTAAACCATGAATATTGTATTTTTATGACCTCTAAGACCTCATTGAGATATTATAAAGAGTAAAAATCCTCAAAAATGAGCCTTAGTGTCATTATAATACCTTTTTAGGATATTTTTATATGCAAAAAGTAATTTTTTAGGGATCAAATGCTTTCCATCCACTATAAGGGGGGCCCACACATGTGAAAAATGAATTTTCACCTTCCTTCCACTCATACTCCCTATTTTGAAAGCATTTTTGACTCCTCATTTCCCTCATATTTCCCACCAATAGCATTTCAATATCTTAGACATAATAAATGCAAGAAAATAATGTTTTACATGTGTTTTCAGACTTGTACGAACCCATATACTATGGTCATTGTCAAAAGAAGGTCAAAAACTTCATGGGGATATTTTGCAGACACCTCAAAGAAATATGCATGCTTTATATGTGTAGGGGAAGCTATAAGTGGTTGTAAGATACCCATCGATACCTTGGTAAGCTCATAAGGGATAGTTTGAGATGGATGGTATGGTCTATATAGGAGGATTCAATGGCAAATATTTTAGCCATAAGTTGGGTCCCTAGTGGGCTTTAAAATAGTGTTATTCATTTTCATATCAAGGCCCTGAGATTTATGAACAATCATTAAGACCTCTAGGTGGTCTTAAGCCCTTTGTAAACCCAATGAGCTCATTTCAATCAAATTCATCAAAATTTTGAGCTTGTTGTGATATCCTAAGTATAGAGAAAGGTATATAAAGTTATTTTGAATGTTGTAGACCCCTTTAATCATGTTCTCATAGTACTTGTAGGTTTAGAACAACACATGGTTCCCCTTGGTTGGTATATTATAGTCATGTGTAAGTTTCTTGTGTTTTCATGAAGGAGTAAAGCATGAAAATTATTAGTGCAATTTTCCATGTCTTCTTATAAGTTATTTACATACCTCATCTAGTCACCATTTGGTTAGAATAGATTCCTTTAAGATCTTCAAAGCTTACCATATGAGAGAGAAACAAGGTTCCAAACATGATCTAGTTACTCTCATAACAATCCATATTCAAGATAAATAACATTTGAATGGTGTCTTCTTTAGGTTGCAGAGGTGTTGTAGGCATGTGGAGGATCCCCTCTCTTAAAAGGAATAATCCTTATTATGGCTCTCAAAGCCAAAAACCATTAACTAGCTCCATATGCTTTCATAAGCCTTTTAGCAGGGTTTCAGGTTTATTAGCACTGTTAAAGGTTTTTGTGAAATCCTAGGTTTTTGTTTATCCCTTAAGATGCTTGATTAACTAGCTCAAAATGTTTTGCTTTATTAAGTACATATATTAGGGTGTCTAGGGTCTTAATATATGGTCTTAAATGAGGTATAACATTCCACATAAGTCTTCTCAATAGATATCCATTATGTTTTGACTTTATCAGACCATTTTCACCTCCTAATAGGCTTTGGCTTTCAAACTCACAACTCCTAGGGGACTGTGTAATCACCATCTATAGGTTTAATCCCTCATGCCAAAGATTAAGCCATGGAACTAAGGTCAAAATTTTCACAATGTCATGGAAGGATAATGAAATTGTGAGAGAAGGTTTAAACACATAGAATAGGCCAATGATAAAGCTAAGAATATCAAGTTTATGCCCAACCTTCAAAAGTTTCCCCAAACCATCACCTATAAGTCCATAGACATGTTGTCTCCAATATTTGGGGTGAAATTCCATATACACATGGAGGAGAGAGCTCAAGCAGAGGAACAAAACATAGGGGATATGTTGTTAAAAACATGAATGGATAATTGAACAAGCTAACTCAAGCATATATAGTTAACTCAATGCATACAAGTATGCCTCGTTAGTAGGAGTGTCTAGATGATTTGAATGAAAATGGAAACAAAATATGTAAGGGTGACCCCATGGTAGTATATGGCATCCATATAATCCTTAGGATCTCTAAAATATAATCAAGTTTGATAGAGTTATCTGGGCCTAATTGGGCATCTATAACACACACGCCTATGTGTATAATTATAGAGTGAGTTTTGATAGCAAAGTTGAGGGAGACCTAGTTTAAGAGGTGTTATCAAACTCTGAGAGTACATTACATGAGACAAAAACTCTATCAATAGTAAGGAAAATAGAGACACAAACCACTCAAACTGGGCCAAGGATGGTGATGGTAGACCTAGAAGAGAAAAAAGATAGAGATAGGAGTCTAGGCAACTTATTACAGGTGAAAAAGTTTAAAATTTGATGGAAAAGGGTACTAATATGACCTTGAATTCATCAATGCATTTAAAAGTGGCCTAAAGTCTCAAGGTTTAATTTAGGCCTATAAGGACTAAAACCCTCGTTAATCCCTCAAAACCCCATCTTCATCCTTGTGACATATTTAAAATCCCCAAGTAGCCATAAGGTTATGAAGAGGTATATGATGACAATACAGGTCTTGAGGAATATGTTTAGGGTAGAGGGAGGTAGGGGAATGGTCTATTTGGCCTAACTACCCCTCTCAAGCTCCATCACCCTAGTCTACCATTTTGAGATGCCAATTCAAATTTTCATATCTTACATGGTAAGATGCATGGGTCCCAGGGATCTTAGGGTAAGTTGGGGACCCCTATGCACTTAATATCTATGGTAAAGAGAGTTTCATTCAGTAGATCAACTTTATGAACAATATTTAACATTGTTAGCATACCCAGAATGTTTAGTGAAGACTCAAAGGCTACCAAACTTTACTCAGAGCTCACCATAAAAGATGCATGGGACTAGGAACTATTATGGATATTTTAGGGGTTATATTTTCTTAACATCCATGGCATTAAGTTTTTAATCTAAGCCATATACTCTATGAACCATCATTAAGATCATAGGCCACTCAAACCCTTCCTAAACCCTAGTAAGAACCCAATAGATAAGAACTAGATGTAAATGCATCTAAATTCCCTAGGTTGGATTTTGAAACACCTAAAACACATTGTGAACTCTAATAAGGTCCTTTCCATGTCATTAGTTTGTACGAATAGCTATATGTATGCACCAGAACCTTATTTTTTGGAAGTTTTAATGATGAATCCAAGATACAAGGATAGATGAACAATTATATATCATTATAAAAGTATAGTTTGAATTGTATTCCACCCTCTTATATGGAAAACTACTCTCAATTCCTCTTGAAAATGCTTTTACAAACCTAGATTAAAGAGGCAGTCTAGAAGTGCTAGTGAAAGGTGACCTAGTCACCTAAATAAGAAAGAATTATAGGTGTGAATTATTTAAAAGGCATAAGTCATGGTGTGATATGATTTTTTAGACTTTATACATGCTCACTTACCCATTCTTAAGGTTTTATGCAAGTCTCATATCCATCCAAACAACTAGCATTGAGTGACTAGGCATAGTTACCTAGTAGGCCTATTTCATCAACTAAGGGAGATGTCTATTAACATATAAGGATTATAAGAGAGTAAATTTAGGGTCATAAACATCCTTGTAACTACTTTATATAGTTTATCGATTTCATTTCATGTTTGTTATGGAGGATGGGATTGACATGAAAAAGATAGATGGGCTAGTTGAGGCTTTATTAAGGCCAGGATGGACCACATCCTACCTCTGTAACTACCAAAGGAAGGGTGGTTTGACCAATTTAGTTTTCACACATTGAATAATTTCAACCAATAATGAATTAGCTTCTATCCACCACACCTCTACGCCTAAGGGCTCATTGAAGACCACCAACTAGCCAAGGCAATGCATGTGGGAGATCATGGAGTTGTTATTAGTCCTTATTCATGGTTATAACTAATATTTGAGTAAATTAGGGTCATTATGGACTCTTATCCACACTTATATTCCATATTATTCCCCCATTTTCCTCTATTATTTTATAAATTGAGGCTAAAAGCCATTATATACTTCCCTTAATTGGGTATGAAGAAACTCAACCCAAATTGTACCTTGTAACCTTTAAATAAATATAAGGACTATTTCATATTATCTATATTAGCTTATTGTGTTTCATACTTGTTTATTTTCATAAGTTTTGAGTCTTATCTTCCTTTTCAGGTTCTTTTTCTTACCTAGTTATTAGGAGATTATCATAAACAGGTCACATGGTGTGTGAAAGTGTTGGTGATTGTGATTGGAGCAAAATCTAATTGGTAGTATCATAAAAATATACCTCTCACTCATCATATTCAAGTTTCACCTACTTAAAATAACCTCCATGTGAATTATTGATGCTTAGGAGTCTCTTGGAGAGAGTGGTTTAGTCACTAGTCCTTGTCTTGATCACAAGTGTTGTTTAAGGGTTAGATAAAGTGGATACAATATTTTGGTGCATCACCTCCCATATATTAGGTTCATTTTATGCATTTTCTATCCCTTTTCATCAACAAATTAGTACGTTTAAGAATTAAACCAATAGATGATGCATAAGGGGAGCTATCCCCAAAACTAGAGGTTCATCTCACTAACTAGGCTACCCATACCTAGAGGTGATCCCATTGTATTAGTTAGATGAGGAAGGTCTAAAACACCACTACCTCAAGGGTGAAATATAGACTGATAATAGTCTCTTAGATAAATCTCCCTCTAATACAAATAACTCAATAATCTAGGTTATAATATCTAAGCATAACCAATCTATAATCACTTTGGCCTCATCTAAAATCCTTGGTTAATATTGTCTTGCCTAGTCAGAAGTATGTCCTTTATCTGACCCTAACCCTCATGCGATATCAAGGGTCACCTCAATGTCCTTCATGTTAGTATCCTCATCCTATACCTTTGGACTAAGGCCCTCTCCCATGTCAATATCTTACATGTGGGATACTCCACTACTTTTTCTCATGCTATTATTGTTATTATTGATTTCATTATCACTACCAAACTCCTTTAAACTATAATTAATTATCATAGGTGTGACCTAATTTAATGGCACATGTTGTAAAGGTACCAGATGTAGTGGCACCTATCATAATGGTACCTATATGGGAATGGATATCTATAATCTCACTCCCTATCCCTATATAAATTGAGGCATAAGCCTCACATGTTTGTGTTGTCTCTATTGTGGCCTCAGATGCTCATCTATTAGATGCCTTGGCCTATTAATATGTATGGGTCTCGATTGTACCCACCATATTGCATAAGCCCCAGTAACCCTTGTATTAGCCGCACCACCCTCATATCCCCATGCCATTGCCTATACTATCAAAAAGCTAGCCACTTCTATCACTCTTAGAATAAAGGACCCCCACTCACTAATCTCTTATATGATGCTTGAAAAATAGTGGAATCCCTTAATCATGTCATACTACCTCCTATATTATTGTTTCACACGATCTGGGCTATAACACTCAATAACATAATCATGATGCCCTATAATGTAAAATGAGATCATCATGTACAACATCACCACTACATCAGCAATCCATCTAAAGTAAATATGCATTTACAACCACCATATGAAGTCCCCATTTACCATCTCATCTATAGTAATTATATCTCCTTTATGGCCCCACTAGCCTCCTCATGTCACATACCACCCATATATTAGTGGAAGTTCAGGTTATCAATTTTATAGATCACCCATAACCCACTCTATGGTAATATGATCCCAAGCCCAAATTTGGATCAGTGTGCATGGTGCAATATTTCCCTCATCTATATGTCATCATATGTAGGTCCCTATAAATCTAGACCAATACTATTAGTTCTCAAGCAATTTTGGGTAGTAGAGTCTACCATATTGTGAATAACACCAATTAGGCTGATATGAAAGTAGTGACCACTCTTGTCAGGTATCAATATGTCACTAATAATAGCCTTCAGAATCACTATCTCTCAATCAACCAAGGGTTGTGGTCTGTTTGTCGGGAAGGCCAAATCTTTCAATGAGTCAATATCAACCACACCATCAACCCTGAAACCATTAGTATCACCAATTAAATCCTCCACTATGATGATCTACCCCTAAAACATCTATTAAATCATATTCCCTTAGATGTAAATCCACATTATATTCCAAACATCCTCTAAGGTCATTATCACCTTTCCAATGGGAAGGTGGAATGTGTCAATCTTGAAATGTCAGCACTTAACTAGCATTGACAAAAGGGCCCTATTTACCCAAATCAGGGTCATTAGATTAATGTGTCATAGACTGATCACCTCAAGGAATGT
This sequence comes from Torreya grandis, assembly GCA_037957365.1. Lineage (NCBI taxonomy): Eukaryota > Viridiplantae > Streptophyta > Pinopsida > Cupressales > Taxaceae > Torreya > Torreya grandis. The sequence goes on from JARHVA010002610.1 coordinate 1,260,084, forward strand.
TAGTGTCTCCTTGGTCCACAATCCTAACCATTGTAGGATCTGTAACTATTGTTCGCATGTAATCAATACCAAAACCTACTTCTACTAATCACAAACAATTTAACATACTCTATCAACAAAATCTATCTATATAAACTAATCACAAACCCACTACCATAGATAAATCATTCTAATTATCTAAACTAGACCTTTATCATTTGCATTCAAACTAATGTACTTCTTCTAATTTATGTTTTTTTCCACTTGAGATTTTTTGGTCATTTTGATGATTCCATCATTTACCAAGATGTCATCATCATTTCTCAGGGTGATCTTACCATTTAGTAGTGCATTATTGTCATTCCACAATCTTTCAATCATTTTGGTGATTTTATCATTTAACAGGGTGTTATTATTATTGATCTATGCAATATCATCATTGGGTAGATTGATATCATTGTTTCCACACCTTTTTGATGTTTTGGAAATCTCCTCATTTATCAAGGTGATATCAACATTTGACAAGGTAATCTCATTATTTTTATCTCATTTCCATCATTTTAGCATTTTTGGTTGATTGGGGCATTTTCTCTATTTTGATGTTTCAAGCCTTTTTCAGTGATATCCTTGAAATTCACATAATATTATTGATCTTTCTAGTGATATCACCAATTTATTAGCCATATCATCATTTATGGCCATGATATCATCATTTTGATAATGGTGATATCATTTAAATTTATACTTCTAGTGCATAATAAATTCTTTAAATTCCAAAATTTACCAAAGATAAAGGTACCTACTAATGGTATGTTGCTCGATAGTTTTTTGTGCTCTTGCACTCACTCACCCAGATGCCTCTGATGTGGAATACATGCCATTTTTCTCCAACAGCTCCTATCAAAATCCAGGGAACTATCTTGATATGGAAGGATGAAAATGACTCATATTTATTCCCTAAGGATGAATAAATAGCTCCAAATTTGAATTTTTACCCTATGGGCTACCATGGCATATCTTTTTTCCCAAAGGGCAAAAGATGGATCTGTGATCCGTTTTACCCCCTATTTTCTTCTAATTACTCCATTTATTGACCTCTTTGGCCCTAAAGTGTCATTTCTTCTTCTTTTTGAGGGCCCATTTCTCAAAATTATTTTTATCAATCCCTCAAGGGGGCATCTTAGTGAACCCCTTGTCACAAAATTCATTGAAATCAAATCACATTAGTATTCAATCATTTTAATGACTTTTTCATTCTTAGAAAATTTGTTGATTCATTTAGTGTCTTGTAGTGCCTTTTCAAATAAGGGGAAAATGTAGACACTCAATACTCATCATCTTTGTGTCAAAATTATAAATTGAAGCATTTCTTGCAATTAACTTGTAAATCAGGCCTAAATCATGGAAACACTCTAATTCATTTCTACACATTACGTGCATCTTCTAAAACATAGTGGGGCATCCCTGATTGGGATAATGTACTATAACCAAATATTGGCTTCACCTAATTCACTCTGAGCTAAATATTTGTTTTGTCAGCAAAATTTTTGACCAATTAAATGGAATCATTATTCAACTCTCAATATTTCACAAAAGGCTAATCGGGATTATTTGGATAATCAAATCAAATTAAATGGCTAACTTCTCCCTAAGTGAAAAATACATAGAATATCTAAAATAATGACATCATCATGACATCATGAGTCAAATTTTTTAAGTTGGAAAAATATCAACATTAATGTAACAAATATTAGAAATGTTGAACCATGCCTCATAAATTTTAGCCCATCCCTCCTCATTACATCTTCAACCTTTGACATAAATGGGAGGTGAGGACTCATTCTTATCCCTCTATTTCTAGATCAATATGGGCAGTCCCCAATGATTCATCGTGTCTATAAAGTGAAGTTTCTTCCTCTATTATAGACAAGCTCCTTCAAACTAAACTTACTCTACAAAATTTCATAGAGAGCTTCATATTTATTCATGCCTTGAATCATCAAATCATCAAGTAGACAAGGGGAGATGTCAAAATGCATGTGAGATATTTTTGAAGACTCTTAGCTCTACAATACAAGCATAAAAAAACATGAATTAGGATTGAAAGAAACATCTATGAGGAAGGTATAATCATTTTGCTTATTTTTTTAATTTGTTCTTTACTTTCTTGTCTTTCCCAATTGAAGGGATTATGCCTGAGGTTTTGTGTATATAACTTTTTTGTTTTAAATGAGCTAATAAATAAAATAATCCCTATTTTAATCATAATCTACAGAAACAATCTTCTTTCTCTCTATTAAGTAAGATATAAATATGAAATTAAATTAGAGATTGTGTACATGTAAATATAATGACATAACATAGGCGTGGTTGTAGATCTAGTAAATGATAATCCAAATTTAATATAAGAGTACAATACTCCAAATCCTATGCCTAAGATATTGGATATGTGGTCTAGCTTGATCCCAAGATAAAACTAATGATGTAAAGAAAAGGTTGTAAAGGGGTAATCAAGGATATAATAAGGAAACCACATGAAAGGAACTGAGGAACAAGGGTAACCTAAATCCAAAATAGTATATAAACTAAAATAATCAGGATATAAATTCCCAAGGGATTATTGTATTTATAGTCTAAGAAAATATGGAGTAGACTAGGTGTTAAATTATGATTATAATGGCAAAATTATGATTATAACGGCAAGCCTAAGCACCCTATAATAGACTAGCTTTTGGCATAAATGTAAAGTAGGCAAGGATAACAACATTGATGATACTTTAAATATAATCAAAAGATATTTATATACTAAGTGAATAAAAGAAAAAATAAATGGTATAAATATAATTAGCTTGGATTTATTTGTTAGTGCATTAATTTCCCCCTTAGATTTAGTGACACATTACAATATATGTTATAGGTGAAAACCTCAAATGGAAAGGATGAAGACCTAAGTGTCCTTAGTTGGGGAATCTAAATGATTGGGGACACCTCCTTGGTTCAAATTCCTCATATTGAGCTTCAATAACCTTGAGTAATACTTGACCTTCACTAAAATAAACCTCTATTTACTAATTCTTCCTTCTATTACTTAAGGGTAGAAATATAAGCATAGGTAGAACAAATGAGTATTGTGTGTGTTGGAAATGATATTTATGACCCATATATATAAATCCAAACCTATAAATGAACTATAACTTTAATCTAACAATATTGATTTAAATCGATACATTATAAAGGTATTGATTGACCTAGTAAAAGACACATGGAAGCTCAAAACTATATCAGTAGTGTTTATATAGTAAATGGATAAATAAATAATAAATAAATGTATTGGCACTAGAGATATAGGGAATTTTCACAACTGAACAAAAGGAGATAGATAAAGAAGAGGGAAAAGAGACTCAGTGGAGTCCAAGTTGATAGTGATGAAGGTATAACTGAATAGTATGCAAAAATATATAGAAAAATACCATGATTTGATCCCATCTCTCTCTCGATTCACTCCTTAGGATAAGCACTAAGGGATATTGATTTGTTGATGAGTCCTACAAGAGATATCAATAATAAAAGATAAATATAAAAATAGCTAGTATATACGTATGGCCCATCCAAATCCTATCACATTCATAGTAGTGTAACACATGATGGTGATTTAGAAAAGATACATAGAAACACAAAAGCATAAAATAATTTTTTAAATAACTAGGGATAATTGAGTAATTAAAACTAATATATGCATAGCATTATTTACCTTTCTATTGGATAGATGCATACAAATGTCATAGTCCTGATTGTGGTGGGTGCAAAACAAGTATTTAGAAACCCTAAAAATACAAGGCTAAAAATAAACAAAATCAATGTGTGAATATGCATTATATGAAAAAATCTCAAAAACATATTGTAAAACCTAAAAAACTAGAAAACTGAGAATGAGAAGGATAAATTAGAACCAAGAGATCTAAGGAAGAAGATAATAAAAGGAAAATTTTGCAAGCCAAAATGTTAAGGCTAAAACAAAACTAAATAACCTAAGGAAATAGATAACAAGAAGGTAAACTTGGTAAGCCTTCATGCTAGGTCTAAAATACAACAAAAAAACCCAAACAAAAAGATAACTAAGTGATATAAAATAGAAACAAAATTGGATGGCCCACAAAAATATGAAACATGAAAGCAATAAAAGGGAGAAACAAGAACATATGGCCTAAAAAATAAAATTAAAAACTTAAGGTCCAAAAGATAACTAAGATAAATCCTAATATTACAAGGCAATGACAAAGAGAGCATCTAGAAACGTGCATTTAGAAACCATAAAAATATAGGGCTAAAAATAAATAAAATCAATGTGTGAATATGCATGATAGTCAATAAATGGAAATAAGTGAAAAAATATCAAAAAATATGGTAAAACCTAGAAAACTATCAAGCCAAGAATGATAAGGATAAATTCGAACAAAAATATCTAAGGAAGATGATAATAAAATGGAAAATCAACAAGCCAAAATGTTAAGTCTAATACAAAACTAAATAACCTAAGGAAATAGATAACAAGGGAAAATTGGCAAGCCTTCATGTTGGGGCTAAAATAGAACAAAAAGAACCCAAATAAAAAGATAACTAACTGATATAAAATAGAAACAAGACTAGATGGCTCACAAAAATGTGAAACATGAAAGCATAAAAAGGGAGTAACAAGAATGGATGGCCTAAAAAAACAAATAAAAAACTTAAGGTCCAAAAGATAACTAAGATAAATCCTAGGATGATAAGGCAATGACAAAGATAGCATATCATAATAACTCAAATATGTAAATTCTATTCAAAAATGGAAAGTTTAAAGAATAACCTTTAAACACTAATGTTGTCATAATCTTAACATGTCTCAAAGAAATGAAGAATAAGAAATATATAAGATTGAATATATTTAGGAAAAAATCCTGCCTATCAAGGGGGGAATGGAGGGAAGTAAAAGAGGGCATTAATAAGGAAAAAGCATGGTCTTTATTGGAAACAAGACACTCTAATCAAGCCAAAAAGACTAAGAGTTTCCAACATCAATGGCCCTAGAGAAGCTAACCCAGCCATTGAGAGTTTGGGCTAACCAATGAATTATAAAGATAATCCCATAAAGGCTAGTATGCATGAAAAAATAAAAAATCATACCTTCCCACATCATGTTACCCATTCCCTATGACCCCTTACAAAGTTGTTGGTCTACTATGAGGATTGGGTACTTTATTGATAAATAGGTAAAATTAATGATATATATAAGACCTCCTACCCATGTCTACTACCCTAATATACCTCGGTTGTATTATGAGGCCAATTGTTGAGTTTGAGCTTTGACTAGGATAAAGGGTGTGCCAAATTATATAATCACATCTTTTAGTGTGATTTGACTTTTGATATTTTTTTCTTTGCCTTTTTCTTATTATATTGTGTCTTTTGACTCTTTTGGATTTTTCTATTTTCATCCTCCATAAACATTTGAAATACCAACAATATGTGTTAAATATGACTAACACATTATATCTTATGCCTAACCACTAAAGAAGATAATCTAGAGACTAATATGCTTAGGTATTCCTAGGCTTGAACCTTAGAAAAGAGTACAATCTTGAAATTGACCTTGGTGAGCCTAAAAGGAGGTGAAATTTTGAGATGAGCATAAAATGATTGGGTTTCCCTAGTAATTAAAAATATATAAATAAATATGATAAAATGATAGATAGTTTGAGATTACATCACAAGATAAGGTAAAATATGGATGATACCATGTAGATAGACTACAAAAAAAAATTCACAAAATAATATAGCAAAAAAACACCACTCGCAAACATTATCTTATTTTTCTAAGAATATACCTTGCTAAGTCTGGAGGAGAATCAAGAGCAAAAGGTAACAAGAGGATGGAAATTTGTAAGGAGGGCCTAGTTGTATTACCAAAGGTCTTACTATGCAACTTACATTTTAAAAACCAAGAGGCATGAAAATAAAAAAGTAAAGCTATAAGTGTGGAAAAGATATAGCAAAGAGACATCAAGACCAAAAGGGTGAAATAATGATAAAATATACCAAGGAAACACAAAGTTAGTATATATGAATAAACCCAAGAGGGAAATATAGTAAAAATATGCCAAATAACCATGAGGGAAGCAATGGCTGAATAAAATGAAGAGGTGCAACAAAGGGTGAAAAGGAGCCTGAACACAAAAATAAAGAGGATGGGAATCTATGAGAGGCCCTTATTGATTATCCAAGGGCTTACCATGTAACTCACAAACTAAAAAACAAAGAGGTGTACAAATGAAAAGATACCTAAGAACCAAGAATAGGTGCTAACGTTAATGATAAGAAACTCAAAAGTGTACATAGAATAAGGCTAAGTTGCAACATAAAAGGTTAGAATAAAATTTAAAAGAAAGTGTTAGCATATATAAAAGATATTAAATGTTTAAAATAAAGTAACAATGTACAAGATATGAAAATAATAACATATGTAAGTTAAAATATTCCTTCAAAAATTGAGTATTCATCAGTTCTTTGAATATATGCCCTTCATTAGTTTACATTTGATATGTACCAAATCTGAGGGTGTCTCTTATAAGGTATGGATGCTTCCACTTTTGGGCACATTTACCCTCTTTATCATGGGTGTAATCCAATTTCAAAACTAAGTCTCTAACATAAATAGTATGAACTTTGAATTTATTGTTGTGTTATTCAACAATGTGATTTTTATATTGATGATTGTGTTGAAAAGCACTCATACATTGTTCATCAAGTAGGTCTAAGGAATGAATGTGGGATTAATGGAAATCTTAATCAGGAATAATTTAATGAATATAATTTCACAATGAAGGTATCTCCACTTCTAGTGGGAGGACAACTTCAAAGACATAGAGTAGAGAAAACATATTTTCCCAAGTGGCAATGTGAATACTAGTATGATAGGTCCAAAGTGCAGGATAAATCTTGAGATGTAAATCCAAATGGGAATCCTTAATAGTATTTAATAATATATTATTAAGGATTTTTTTGGTTGCTTCAATTTTACAATTGCACTAGGGTGATAAGGGAGGAAAAATGTGAGTAATTTTGAATTTATCACATTTTCTTCATGACCTTATTTTTTAAATTCCCACTATTTTCAGATATGATGGTGTGAATAATCCGAAATTATAGATGATATTACTTAATTTTAAATTGGATATAGTGATTCTAATAAAATTAACAAAAGTCATTGCTTCTACCCACTTGGTAAAGTCATTATTGGTAATAATGAAAACATAGCCATCTTGTGATCAATGCAACTTGTCGATAAGATCTATTTCCCACAAAAAGAATGGCCAAATATATGGTAGGGCATAAATATCATACATGTGAGAATTAATAGTATCATCATGGTGTTGGAAATTATTACATTTTTAACAAAATTGATGGCATATTTTTCAAAGGTAGGCCAACAATAATCCATACATGGGTGTTTTCAGGTTGTAGTATGTTCGCTATAATAGACTCTAAAAATTCCCCCATGTGATTACTAAATAAGATAAGTTGATTCTTCTTCAATAACACAATTCAGTAGGGTTCCTTCAAGGTTATGATAGTTGAGGATGTTATGCTTAAAGACATACTTTAAGGCTTGTTTATGGATTCTAGTCTTTTCACAAGAGTCAACTTCAAGTGCATATGTTTGGTTTTCAATGAATTGGATGATGTCTTTATACCATGAGATTTTATGAGTAGTGACAACTTCCATCTAGTAAATAAGAGAATCATCCATATTCACTAAGGTATATATATCTTTTCTCATGTGGATGAGGAACTATTTATCATGTAGCATCTGATGCGAGTTAAAAATGGAAGCTAAGGAGGTAAGAAAGTATGCTACAACATTTTTCTCTCATGGGATTGCCTTGATGGGGGAAGATGAAAAATATTTAGAAATAATAGTATCAAGCTCAAATATTCTATAATTTTTTCACTTTTTCATTGATAAATTCCACTGGCTTAGAGACATATAAGTTATGAGTCACCTAAATCATATAGGTATGAGATGTCTAAATCAAGGGTTGTTTGCATCCCAAGGATGAGGGATTCATATTTAGCCATGATATTGGTAACATCAAATTTTAGTAAATTTTATAGAGGAATAATCTTGTCAAAAGGGTAATAGAAGACACACCTTATCCTAGCTCCTTGAAGTATCATGGCTCCATCAATATGGAGTGTTAGAGTATCCTCATGCAAATTGATGGTGACTTCAAATAACTCTTCTTCTATGGTTTTCTTGGAGGTTTTAGGCTTGGAGATTTCAATGTCATGGTATTTTAGGACCTTAACCTCAAGGTCAATTATGAAGTTATGTAAGTAGTCTTTGAATGACAATAATAGATTGATGCCTCTGATCAAAAGGACATATTCATCTAGAAGAGTATCCTAAATGTGTCACCGAGCTAGTATAGGTGTTGTGGCAAGTTTATCAGTGATCAATTTCCCCTTGACTAGTTTTTAGGTAATGATCCTAAGCTCAAATTCCATCAAGAGGATCATTAATTTTCTAATATGACTAAAATAAATAAAACCTTGGAGAAGAAATGGCATGGAGGGTTTGAATGGACTATGAAATAAGTAGTCTAATAAATCATATAGTGTCAAAGTTTTTCAGTGCTAAAGTAAATAATGAGACAATCAAGCTCAATCTTAGTGTGTCATGTCTCATAATCAATAAAATCATAATTAATTTAATGGATATCATATTCTTTGACAAACTCATGTTGTTGTGCAAGCATGACCACAATGGAGATGGGATTAAAGACGTGTTCAAGATGAGAAAGAGATCACTAGAAGGTGGTTGTAAGGTAGGAGGTTGAAGTAAATATTTATTCATGTTATCAAAGGCATTTTGACAAGCATTAGTCCACTCAAGAGTGAAACCTTTATGGAAAATGGAGTTTATCAATTGAGTTTGATAAGCCAACTCAAGAATAAATCTATGGATTACCAAAAATATTCCCTAGGACATGCATATATGAGGAATTGATTGAGGTCAAGGAATGTTGATAATAACTTTTATCTTAGAGGGATCCATATCAATCACTTATTATAAGACCATTAATCCTTAAATATTGTTGAGTATAAAGTTGAAAACACACTTCTTATGATTAATCTTGACATTTTACTTGATTAAACATTTAAGTATGATATTTATGTCATAATGGTGATCTTCATGATGTTTGTATTTAGCTTATATGTCATCCACATAATACTTGATAATCTTGTAGATAATATCATGAAAGATGTGGGTTATTGCATGTTGGTAAGTTTCCCTGACATTTTAATGGACAAAAGGGATCATAACCTATGAATATGTATCCCACTTCATAGTAAAGGTGGTTATATGTTGATCTTCAAGGGCTATGTGAATCTGATTATACCTTGAAAAATGTTCATGAGGGAAAGCATCTCATTATTGAAAGTAGAGTTAACATTAACATCTATGGAAGGTAATGGAAAATTGTATTTAGGGCATGTTATGTTGAGATTATGAAATTTGGTACAAATTTGAATGACCATTGTGACTTTTTAATAAGGGTACTATGTTAGAGACCCACTTGGATTGATCTATGGGTTTGATTAACTTAGCATTTAGGAGGTTAATGATTTCATTATGAAAAAAGTGTATTAACATCTTTAGGACATTTTTTATTCCTTTAGAGAATGAGTTTTTGGATTAGGATAGATAACAAAGTTATGGAAAGCAATGTTAGATTTATTGTCTGGTATGTCCTCATAATACCAAGAAAAATATTTATTGTGCTTATAGAAGATGGCACCAATACTATCTTGTTCTTCAAAGTAAATTTCCTTAGAGATAAGGTCATCTCATGGATCATCAAGTGTTCCTATGTTGACTTTCCTAGTCCCCTCAATGAGCATTACATTTGTGTCTTGTAAATGATATGGTGTAGGAGGAATTTTGGAAAGAGAATATATTTTAGGATCTACACAATCGATAAAGTTGTGGAAATAGGAATTGATATCCTCAAAATGGCCAAGTTTATGATGTTAGTGGGGAACATGAGGCTCCCTTGCATGAAATAGTTATAATATAGCTTCATCTCTAGGAGTAATAAACTATAATACTCAATGTCTATAATAAGATAAACTATCGTATTACCTTTGTTTTCAAATTTTAAGTAGATATGTCTCGTACCAATAGATTTGTTATCTAAGATAATTTTTGTATCTCTATGAGGCATGGCTAAATTTTCATATATGGTATAATCCATGCCTATTCTAAAGGATTTATTATACATTTTTTACCCACATGTTTCTTATGGTATATTTTTATAGTGAGTGTTTTGTAGGTATACAAGATCTACGTTATCATGGACCATACATATGCTTCATGGCCATTTTTTTCCTACACCATACAGGGAATGTTCAATAGTGACATACCTAGACTTGGGGAATTTACCATATAATATATTATCATGATGATTTTTTTCCATATTATCCATTAATCATAGTGATATATTTTCGTTGACTACATATATTGCTAGTACCTATGACTACATATATTGATAGTACCTAAATCTTCCATCTTACATAGATATCTACATTGTGATTGTTACATGTTTTACACTAACTATTATGTGTGAGTCTTAATTGCATGTTCATGTGTATTATTATGTGTGTGTCCTCATCCATAGAGGATCCTCTTGTTGTCATGTCTTGTGATTCTTGTCCATTACATGTTTTCTTACTAGATTTTGTGTGATCACTAATGCATGTGATCTCATTGTGATTAACTATTATTGTACTATGACTGATGGGATGATTGTCATAATGCACATATATTATGTTATTTTGTTTGGTACCCACCATGAATGTATGGGGGAATGCTACATATGTGTGTTCTCATTGCTATACTCATCCCAACTAGGAGCATACTTTGTGACAATTGGGACATACTAGTTATTCCCATCATGCTACACCTTAGGAGGAATTGTACCCTCATGTGTTGTGCCTTATATGATATTATATTTCCTATATCATATTACACTAATACATGATATTTTTATATAGAGTAGTTATTTTTGTAGGAAAGACTAGATGCTAATTTTATCAATACTATATGAAATTTTTAGATGATTATTACATATGTTGTAGGATGTTGACACTTTAGCTATATTAATTTCTTAAAATAGGGTGTAGTTAAAAAAATTCAAATGAATGATTTCAAAAACACGTTCACATCCCTCACATCAAAAGGGGGACATATATAAACGATAAAAATTTAAATTCATTTATACTAGAGTGAAAAAGCATGATCATTTTTAAAGATAAATACACTAGCAAAGTCTAATAAGCAGTAATTCCTAGGAATAAATATCTACTTAACTAATAAATAATTGGATGGGCCATTAAAAACTCATAAAGAAATTTTTGTTATGTTTCAACATTTTTGGGCTCTGAAAACTCCAAGAAAAGTGTTGTTTGTGATTCAATGTTTTTCAAAAAAAATAGTGTGGGAAGAAGTTTGTTGCAACATTTGGGGAAAATACTAACATGTGTATTCATTCCTATGTTTTTTTTCAAATTTAAAATTTTTACAAATACTTCCCATGAGTGGTGATTGTTTGTTATAATATATAAAATTTTCTTAGGTACACCAAAAAAATCAAGTGTGAATGGAATACCCATCTCAAGCTTACATTAAAAACATTTCAATATTCCATAGATAAGTTACCAAAATATCACATAATTTCATGTTTTTCTTTGATATTTGAGCCATGTTTATCTTTAGTCAAACTCGTAGGCCATATGGGATCATCTTGGTCCAACTCATCAGTAACCTTTTAACCGATGAATCTACCCAAATCTATTTCTTGGATCCTTATACCCTTTGTTGAAAGTTACATGCCTTAATGTTTGCCTATTATCATTCTTAGAGTCAGCCTAAAGGTGCAACTTATTCTAAAAAAATCCATTTTTACAAAATTATATCAATAATTTCCATAATTAGAAATCAAGATAATCAATAAAGGAAAAGAGCCAAGAGAAAAGCTTAGTCAAAATCTAAGATTCATGTGTCCTCCTGATTCAAGTTGAGCTTCATTGATTTTTATGTTACATACTTGAAAAAAATGTGTCTACCTTAGTCTCTCATCACCCTCTTGTACTACATTAAGGCTTAGCTTTGCATATAGTTACATCTTCACTTCTAGGAAAGAGGAGGTTCAAAACCCTTGCTCAAAATATTCCAATTAAACACACTAAGAAATACTTACAAGTCTAATTCAGGTGTGCAAGATATATAGTTTACAATCATTCTTGGTGGCTTCCTGATTCTATAACCCTTTTTTTATTATGAGTGTCGCATTAGGTCAAGAAGGAAGAAACAACAAAATCAAATAATTTTCCTATTGAAACAAGAATGAGAGCACACAAGATAGATCTAGATCATATAATGAATTAATGGCATAAAGAACATATCCAAGAGACTTGCATAGGTTAGAATCAATGGCCATAGATAAACTTTATGCATAAATTTGCCTAACATTGAGTTTGTCCTAGTTAAAATTGTAGCAAGAGATGAGTTTTCTCATGAGACTCAAATTCTAGAGGTGATAGATAGTCTACATATTCAGATTCCAGTTTTATATTTCCAAAAATAGTCAAATTATGGTCATTCCAACTCATTTACTCTTATTTATATTACATTTATTATTGTTATGCTAATTTTGAGCTATGTTCTTGATTTTAACACTATATTATATCTTATTTATGTATTTTATTGTTATATATGATTGGATACAGTCATTAGTGTAATTGTTTATCCTTATTTTTCATAAAACTAGAATTAGGTTAAACATAATTATAGACACTAAAAAACCGTACACTACAGCTCTAAGTGTCGCATTATTCCCCTTGGCCCCTTCGGCCCCTTTGGGTAAGGATTAATTATTAAAATCCTTAAACATACCATTTACCCCATTTTGGCTTAATTAATTATTTAATTAAATTAAAAAATCCTATTTCCACCTCCCCACCTAAATCCATGGCTAAATGATTTACTAACCTAAAGACTTTTTCCCACCTCGACATTTATTGCCCTAACCTCCTAGAATTCTTCCTCACGCATCCTAATGAAGCCTTTATTAAACTCAGACTACTTCCCAATGTTTTAGCCACCAAACACAAGTGTAAATGGCTAAATTTAGCCATTTTGACTATTTCTCCCTTGACCATCATCAGTTATCCCTTAACCAACACTGATTGATTAGGATCAATGATGATTACTTATTGCTAGACTATGACCCTTTCCCAGGAGGTTGAAACATGGAGGATAGAAGAGGAATCATTTAGAGCAACAACTAATAACTCTTGGTGGACTAGAGCTAAACTAGAACTAGTCTAGAGACTTAGAAAACACTCTAGCATCTCAAAGTTAAGGACTCAAGTACCGTCACACTACCCACATAGCTCCAAGCTCCCAAGAAGCTTACCACTCAACTCTAAGACTCCTTCAATCCAGCAACTACTAAGCTAAGTATCTTGTATTTTGCACAAGTTAAGTTGTTTAAGTTTTAGTGGTTTAAATCTTGCACCCATTTCTAACCTCTACCCAAACTCTTTTTATGTTGGAGTTCTGCAACTCCAAACACTTCCTTTCCCATCAAACACCCACTAGCATACCCTAGACATTTGAGTGTCAAGTCCCTATATTTGACACCTCTGAGGCTCCCTCCTATCTCCATAACCATTAACCAACCCTAAATAGCCTACAGAACCCTTCCTATAACTCACCCCATAGCCATTCTTCCCTAAACCAGAACATATAGTGACTGGTAGTGGTCATCCCTAACTAATATCAGTCACCTTTGACCAATGTCAGTCATTTCTTAACCATCACTGGTTACCAGTGACCATCCTCAGTCATTATGTCAATTTATTTTTCCAAAAATAGCAAGCTTAAAATACATACCAACCTCAACTAAAAACCTTGTTTCTTAGTCCCTATCATCATATAGAGTCAAAAGCAACAATCTGAACTAGAATTTAATAGTTTAGCATTTCTTTTAATGTTATTTTTTTAATTTATTTATTTCTTTGAAATCATTTATGTCATTTTGATTAACTACTTTAATTATTTCATGTTACCTCTTTTATCAATGTTTTTTGTCATCATTAACTTATTGTAAAGAGTGGATTGACAGCCTCTAAAGAAGTCTTGTGCTTCTTAGATCTAGATTTCACTAGGCAATCCACCCACCAACCTCACTAACACACCCTTTTCTAGTTTCTTTCTTATTTTAGGTCATCCTCCCAAGCTAAATAGGAGTTCTTCACAATTGACTGGATCACGTGCCCACACCCAAATATAGGTTCTTCTACCTCACCCTTATTTTAAGTTTTACTCATTCCTCTAAAAAGAAAAAAGGAAAATAAACATGAAAAATAGTGAAACATTCTGGCACGCCTGGTGGGACCTTTGAGCTTTTCTTGGGTTTGTAGTTGTTTAGGACATTTAGTTGCATTTCTAAAATTTTCATCCTTTGCAAATTTCATTTCTAAAAATTAAACGTTCTTTATTTCTTTTCTTCATTGAAAATCTTAGTTCAATCTCTTCTTCCTAAAAGCAAGTTTTGCTTCTTCTTTGCACTCTTAGAAAAGGTTAAAATTTTCTTTATTTTCCTTCATTTCTTAAAATAAAAAAACACTCGTCCTAGGATTAGGACTTGCATATTCATACCGCATTTATTTTCAACATTGTTATTCTTGTACTCATTGAAAAAAAATTAAAATTTTCCTTTGGGTTTAAAAATAACTTGCATCCATTGATTGTTTGCTTGTTTAGTGCAAATAGTTATATGTGTGTGATAAGAAGTGACTTGCTATGATTAATTTCACTATTAAAATTAAAAATTAAACACTAACATGAGGCCTGACTAGGATTTCATCACCTAGTGGTAAACCTTTCCCTTGGCTATCCCACTTGGACTTCACTACCAAGGGGAGAAACCAAAATTCAATTCATTGGTTAAGTATAATCTCTAGTAATTTTGTATATTTTGGCTAAGCACCCAACACCTTTATCATTGTGATGTGTGAAGTGAGGGGGTAGGCCTCAATATCAATCCATGTACCTAATTCTAATACATATTTTTGAGAGCCTTGAATAACCTAAAACCATCTTTAGATTTCCTTTTCTAGTTCTCCTTCTACAAGCCCAATTTGAGTGTCATAACTTCTTAAATCAAGGCATAAGCCCAAAGAGAGATAAAAATTATTCTAGGACTAAAATTTACTCTTAGTGCATGCTTATTTTCCTTGAATCTTTTATTGTGTTTCTTCTCTTTTAAGTGTGTGAGATCTCTTTCACCTTTCTTTCATCTTTATTTGCATGGTTTTGATAATTCAACAACTTAGAAACCAAGAAAACCAAGATCCACCTCCTAACCATGCATATTCTTCTTCCTCATCCATGGAGTACATCTTGGATGTATAAATTTCCCCCCATCACTTTGGAAGTCTTAGTATGCCTTGAACAATTGCCCAAGGAGATACAAATTTCACCACCCTTCTTGATAACAATCTCATAGCTCTCCAACACTACCTTACCACCATGGCTCACCGTACCCCTACTTCAATTCATTCCATTGAACCACCCTATGGCATGCCACCTTACCTTATGGGTAAGACTTCAGTTTCCACTATCTACACCCAACCTTTGGTGACCCAAGCCTATTCCTCCACCAACAACCCTTCAAACACCACCACCCAAAACTAATCTCTTCCCCCAACCAACAACCCTTCTAATGTAGGAGCATTCCAACCTTTAGTAACTCATACACCACTTACCATTGGAGTACCTTCCACTAGTGTTTCTACCCTACCATTTATCATTTCCAACCCACCATATTCCACCCCTTACCAAAATTTGGTAGTTTTTATACCCTCTACACTCCCACCTATTATCACTAGGGTAACTACACACCCTCAACCTACCAATCCAACCATGCCTCTTACCTAACCAATGTCTATTCCATAAAAATTGAGGTATGTCCCAAACCCACAAGGGTATATGCATCCACCTTCTTCCCAATCTTCCATGCCAACTTACCAATATGTAGCATCTTCCCAACCTTCCATGCCCACTTACCAGTACATGGCATCTTCCTAACATTCTACTAGTTACCCATATGTGGAACCTTTAAAACCCCAATAGAATATACCTTACAATTATGGAGGTGCACCACTAAAAACTGATCATATCAAGATGTTGATGGACAAGATGACCAATCTATAGTCATTTGTTTATGTTTCCCACAACCTCTTGTCATATGATCAAATTTTCAATGAGCAAATCTACCCATCCATTCCAATCTGACCATACCCTGCATAGTGGGAACTTCCAAATTTTGCTAAGTTTCAAAGTAAATAAGATCCCCAAAAATATTTTAAAGTGTTTAGTCATTCATTTTATTTGATTTTTTATGATGATTCTCTTCTTCTTCATGATTTCCCTATGTTCCTAATCAGACCTGCATTAGATTGGTATAATGTTATTACCAATCACTCCCTATTCTATTTTGCCCAACTAGCCCAAAATTTCTTACACCATTTCTCTATAAACATTTCCAAGAAATGTTTTCTCACTGACCTATATTCCATCAATAAATTTGAGGATGAGTCACTTGCCTAATTTGTGGCCCATTGGAGAGGTTTGATAAACCAACTCTCTTTCTCTTTGCTCCAACCTAAGTTGATTAAGCTTTTTACTTGGGCTTGTGCCAATCATATCTCATCAACCTTATAGGCTCAAACTTTTTGAACCTTTTATGAGCTATTCACCATGGTTCAAAAGTTTGAGATTAGAGATATAGATGAGGGAAAGCTTAAATTGAAGAACAAAAATTATAGTTTCAAATAAAATGAAGATTCTTCTTCCAAAACCACCAACCACACCAACACCAAATCTAAAGGAATAGCAAATGAAGTTATGATTAAAATGTATCCTCTTCTAGTTTTCAACCAACCCAATTCTTCCACCTCTGCTAACCACAATGCCAAAATCCAAAACTGTTATGTCAAAAAATAGTATACTCCACTAGGGAAATCATATGCTTCAATTTTGGAAAAGTTGTTGAAAGAATTTATCATCCAACTTCCTCCAATCAAACCACCTTATTAATTTGATTCCTCTCACCCTATACCAAGTTGGTATAAGAAGAGTGAAATGTGTAGATTTCACCATGTCATTGGACATGATGTTAATAAATGTAAGATGTTTAAAAACATTGTCCAAGATTTGATTGATAAGGGTGAACTTATGATGGAAAATCCTAATGTACCCCCTAATCTATCACTTGAAATTTTTAGACAACCTTTACCTAACCATTCACCTTTTACAAATAGTGAGCATACTAATGTAGAGTCCTCCCACAAGTATGAGGTTCACACAATTAATGTTGTTCTTAAAAAACTAATAGTTAATGATCCCATGTCCTAAACTACCACCCCTTCTCCACTTGTTAAGGTAGTGTAATTACCAACATCTCCTTTTGAAGGCATAACAAAGGAGGAAACCATTACTTCCATCCCATTTTATTCCATGATAGAGTTATCCACCCTTCCTTTGGAAAGCATTCCTAAGGAAAAGGTTGCTTCACCTACCCCTTTTATGGAATAATTATCCATCAACACCTTAGAACCTTTGATAGAGGAAAAGGAATATATGGCCATTCCACTTTATTATCCATTTGGTTTGTCCTTCGAGTCCAACACCAAAGGAACTAAACCCATCTATAAGCCCTTTTCTAGGTTGGTTCAAAACTTAGAGTTTATATCCCAACCAAACCTTGATTGGGCCAAATTTTGGCATCACCTTGGGCTCCCTTATCCAAATAAGAGGAGATCATCAACCTCATTTTTGTCTACCCATCCTTCCACTTCCACTTGTAAAACCACCATTACCCCAATCAAACCAACAAAAGCCTCTACATCCCAAAACATAGATAAACCATCCAACCTAACTCCCTCCAAAACAACCAAAATACCTTCCACTATCACCATAAATCCCATCAATAACCTAGGTGTTCTCCCCAGTTAGAATCTTACCCATCCTCCATTGAATTTGGTTTTGACACCACCAAACCCACTTAAGAAACCATAAGTCAAACCAACCAAGAAAGTTGAACCACCTAGGATTCCAAAATCCAAAACCTTGCCTCCCATTTCCACCTTGCCTTCCATTTTATGATCACATCCTTATTCCATCTTAGGACCTCACCCCTCCACCTTGATTAAGAAACCAAGTCTCCCATATAAATCCTAAACCTAACCTTTGCTTATAGTTATACCTCTACTTCTAGTTACACCTTCACTTTTAGCTACTCCTCCACTTCTATCTACACCTACACGTATTCCTTCCAAACCTTCTAATTACAAACCATTTGCTTCCAAACCATCTACTCCAAAAACACCCACCAATATCATCTTGCCACTCAAAGCTCCAATCATCAAACCTACCCCTAATAAGGCTTTTACCCCAACTGTCAAATCCAAAACCTTCACTCCCTTGCCACCTTTTCTAGAGTAATATTCTACCATACTGAAAAGGATTCTCCAAGCATCCTACTTGGTCTTGCCTCCTATCAATTTGTTTGATCTCCTTAGTCCTAAGTCATCTTAGTTTAATGATAATCTGATTTGCTCATACCATAGGATGCCTGGGCATGATACAAATAACTATGAAGCTCTCCAAGTCATAATCCAAAAACTATGAGATGAGGATGACTTATTGACAAAGTAACCTCTCATGATCCCACCACCAAGCCAAAATCCAAAAGAAACTACCTCACACCTACCTACCCCCAAATTCTCATTTGAGAGTGTAAAGGAATTGAAGCATCCTAACTCCTTTCTAAATCCATACCATTCATTTGGTCACCCAATCACAAACCCAACTAAAGGATAAAGGGAAAGCAAAGGTGTCTATCCCATGGACATACCCTTCTTCCACCACCAAAGTACCCAACCAAACCAAATCAAGAAACCATAATCAAACTTTTAATCTAACCACAACTAACTCACTTACCAACCCAAACCAAAATCAACCCTTCATTCAAGTTTTCTTAAACAAAAATATTAGCCACCCTTTTAACTAAACCATCCATACCACATCATCAAGCTCAGTTAGGACTCCCAAACTTCTTAAATCCTTCCTTGGCACCATACCTAATCTCCCTCATTGGGACAACCAGACATTCTTGACCAACCAATCTTTATTCCAAGATGATGTTACCAACATCATAGTTGGATACCAAGACCATCAAAGTCTAATTCATTAATGTTTCCATCACCTTAGTATCATAAAGGAAATCCCACCTGAACCACTACCTACAACTTGAAATTTATGCCAACTAAAAAAATAACCATCCTTAGGGGAAAATGAAGTCATTTTCACCCCTCCTAAACCCTCTTGACTAACCAACATTTATATTTGAGAGCCTTTTTTTGCCTTCACTATACATGGAAAGAGCATCTAGGGGAACTCTCCCTCTAAACGGATTTGACCATTCATAACTAAAAACTTCACCCAAAACTCAATCTTAACCTCTTACCTAC
The DNA here is from genome assembly GCA_037957365.1 of Torreya grandis. Classification (NCBI taxonomy): domain Eukaryota; kingdom Viridiplantae; phylum Streptophyta; class Pinopsida; order Cupressales; family Taxaceae; genus Torreya; species Torreya grandis. Next base: position 1,279,704 of record JARHVA010002610.1, read on the forward strand.
CACCCTACACCATTTCCTAAACCAAAATCTATGCATACAAACATTAACCAATAACCAAACCAATCTTTGGCACGTGTGCCTAAACCTACACCTAACCTATTACCAAACCAACCTTAAAAAAACCTTGTGTTTGAGCAACCTTTTATCAAAACCCAAGCAACCTCCAACTTAAACCATGTCTTTTGACCTCTTTTAGCCTCTAAACCCTTATCGATTCTAGTCTCTATTGGACCATCATCAATCTACCTTTTGACCTCTTTTGCCTTTAAAACTTGACCGATACCAATCTCTAGTACACCAATGTCAGTCAAATTTTGATTGGCATCAGTCACTATCATAACCATAATATAGCCTTAAACTTTGTCTTTTTCACCCTAAAACCTAAACCAAAGTCTAACAAACCATAACCAAACACAATCAAGCCTAAAATCCAACCAAAGCCTCATAAGCATCACCTAACCAACCTTGTAAAGATAAATGGAACCATTTTATTTCATTTCTTCTCCTTAATCTTTGTTAATCATGAACCTTTTCAATGTATAATCAAGTGTTGGAAAAATAGTTGGTGGCCATCTTCAATCTTGATTGGCTTAAACCATTTTTTTCATGAGTGTAGTTTTGAGGTATATCAGAACTTGAACCCCTTGATGTTTTGCATTCATGTCCATTTTTTTGTTACAACAATTTCTTACTCACCTTGTGTCTAACTTAAGCTCATCCCTTATTTTATGAGATTATCAACTTCATCTCCTTATTTTTAAAGACAACCAATTAAATATAGGATCATGTGATTATCCATCACAACCTTAGCCTAATCTTATGTATGGATACCATGGCTCCATCCAAGGCATGATTCTCATCGATACTTTTCATCCCTTATAAGATGGATACCCATGGTCATTATCACTTAAACCTCCTCTCATCCATGATTAACCTTCTTGTGTTATAGTTTTGCCTCTATAAAGGTAAACCTTCAAGCCTATATAGACTAGTCCATGTCTATTACCTACATAAAAATTAATTTGGGATACCAAAATATCACTTGGGTCAAAAATCTAAAGCTTTCAAACTGCTCCCTTAAAGGACATTTTCCAAAATAATTAAAATTGCTTAAAATTAAGATAGGTTACTCCCTTAAAGAATAGCTATCCAATCCTAACAAGTCCAAAGCCTGGACCACTCCCTTGAAGGATGGCTAAGTTAAACATTTGTCAAAGCAAGTAATCACTTGGAAGCTTCATGCATCGATCAGCTTCCCAAACCCATCAAAACAAAAACGTCAAAAAGATCCAAACTCAAAATTTAAAAAGCAAAAAATTGTATAGCTACAATTAGATTTCACAAAAGTCAAAAAGTAGACTTCCCACATTGATCAGTCTACACCCAATTGAAGGCATGGACTTTATCTATAATGGTTCCGAGGTCACCTACAGAAGGGGCAAACCATCCCCATAAAAAGGTTAAACTATCACCCATTTACCTACCATCCACCTCCCTTTTTACCCTTATTAAAGTAAGGGATTTCGAGCTTAACTAACACAACGTCATCTAGGCACTTCTTTTAATAAATGAACTAACAATAATGCAACACATGTAAGGGGTTTATGTTCATACACCAACCCATCTCTCTATTATGGTCTTTGATAATAGGAGTGTTTAACCTCCTTATTTTACTTTCATGACTACTTGTTGACACAATCATCAAGATGTATGTTTTTCATTTTTCGAGTCATTAAAAACCCAAACCACCAAATTTGCACCCTTTCCCTGAAAATGGGTCCCTTTTTACCAAACCAAGTGGTATACCAAATTGGACATCCAATTTGAACACCACCAACTAACCTTTTTCAAAATAACTACATTACCACAACCATATATACATGGAAGAACACTTTGTTCATGTTGGTCTACCATTCGTACCTTTTGTGACCAAACCTTGCCTTGGTCATTTTGATCACATACCTACCTCACCATACTTAATGAACTCACACTACCTTTTGTGCACGATCATTAAGATGTATCTAAGCACGACCCTTTGTGATCATGACACTTGAAACCATTTTGTCTTCTTAGGATCACATCCTACTTTTGGATCCCTACAAATATGCCAACCTTGTCTAGGAGTCTTGAGTTTATAGGTGTTAACCCAACATGCACATATTATTATTACAGTCAGTTATCTTCTCAGTTATCATTATAGCACCAACCTTATTTTATAACCTACCTCAACTATGGCAGCCTAGTCTATGCACAATATGTGATATCACCCTTAGTCACATTCATTCCACCCATTCATAACTTATGTATGAATTCCATTCAAGTGCCTTGAAATATGCCCACTTACATTTCTGAGACTTGCACCCTATTCCATTTTCTTAGGATCACCCAAGTTTTGGCCCCTAATGAACAAAGACACCTTAGCTTAAATTCTTGCATTTATAAGTGCACCCATATCTACTATGCCTAATGTAGTGGCATGGTTCACTTATCACTTGTCTTCCTTAATGTAGCCTTATTTGCCAATTCATACCATCCTACATGTTTTATCACTCATATCTATTTATCAAACTCACACCTAACTTTTTTTTCACCTCATCACATCCTAATCTGAGGGGGAACACCTCCTCCCATACTTTGGGAATCTAACCTTCCATCAAACATCCATTTTTGTTTTATAGCTTTCTAATACAAACTACCAAATAAAAAGGGGCAAAATATAAACACTAGAAAATTATACACTATGGCACTAAGTGTCACATTAGTCCCCTTGGTCCCTTTGGCTCCCTTGGGTTAGGATTCATTATTAAAATCCTTCAAGACACCCATTTACCCCCTTTTGGCTTAATTAAATAGTTAATTAAATTAAAAAGTCCTATTTCCACATCCCCACCCAAATCCATGGCTAAATGATTGATACCTAACCTAAGGACTTTTTCCCACCTACACATTTATTGCCCTAACCTCTTAAACTTCTGTATCATGCATCCCAATGATGCCTTTATTAACCTCAAACCACTTCCCAATGTCTTAACCACCAAAAGTAAGTGTAAATGGCTAAATTTAGCCATTTTGACAATTTATCCACTAGCTATCACCAGTCATCCCTTGACCAGTGTTGGTTGACTAAGACCAGTGATGATTACTTATTACAAGCCCATGAGTTTTTCTCAAAAGGTTGAACCATGGAGGATAGAAGAGGAATCATTCAGATTACCAACTAACAACTCTTGGCAAACCAGAACTAATCTAGAGACTTAGAAAGCACTCCAACACCTCAAAGTTAAGGACTCAAGTACCATCACTCTGCCCACATAGCTCTAAGCTCCCAAGCAGCTTATCACTAAACTCCAAGAATCCTTCAAGCCAGTAACTTCTAAGCTAAGTATCTTATATTTTTCATAAGTTTTAGTGGTTTAAATCTTGCACCCATTTATAACCTCTACCCAAACTCTCTTTATATTGGAGTTATATAACTCCAAACACTTCCTTTTCCCATCAGACACCCACTGACATCCCCTAGACATTTGAGTGTCAAGTCCCTATATTTGACACCTTTGAGACTCCCTCATATCTCCATGACCATTAACCAACCCCAAATAGCCTACATAACCCTTCCTATAACTCACCCCATAGCCATTCTACCCCAAACCAGAACATACAATGACCGATAGCAGTCATACCTAACCGACATCGGTCACCTTCAACCAATGTTGGTCATATCTTAACTATCACTGGTTACCAACGACCAGCCTTGATCACTGTGTCAACTTATTTTACCAAAAATAAAAAGCTTCAAACACCTACCAACCTTAACTAAAAATCATATTTCTTAGTCCCTATCATCACACAGAGTTAGAAGCAACAATCCAAACTAGATTTTAATAGTTTTGCATTTCTTTTAATGTTATTTTTTTAATTTATTTGTTTGTTTTAAAGCATTTATGTCATTTTGATTAAATACTTTCATTATTCCATGCTATCTCTTTATCAATGCTTTTTGTCAACATTAACTTATTTTAAAGAGTGGATTGACAGCCTCCAAGGAAGTCTAGTGCTTCTTGGATCTAGATTTTGCTAGGCAATCCACCCACCTGCCTTACTAACACACCCTTTTCTAGTTTCTTTCTTATTTCAGGTCATCCTACCAAGCCAAAAAGGAGTTTTTCATAATCAACTAGATCACATGCGTACACCCAAATTTAGGTTCTTCTACTTCACTCTTATTTTAATTTTTACTCATTATTATAAAAAGAAAAAAGGAAAATAAACACAAAAAAATAGTGAAACAATAATGCATAACTATATGCATGTACCTATTACATATAAATCCTACATCTATCTTGACAATATCATCAATAACATGTTTGAAAGAAAAAACTATAGTATAATGTCTATCAATAGGCATATAATCATGAATAAATAATGTGCACTCTAACATAGTCATAAGATGCTAAATTGTGTACCATTCATAACTCAAGAAGATAAAGGCAAAGGAATTTTAGAATACATGAAATAATCAATGAATTTAGTGAATCACATAGAGGAAAATGAAAACTAAAGGCAAAAAAAGGTTAAAGAGGGGGATCTATACTTACTTACAATTTCAATAATAAATATTTGCACTTAAATGCATGTTTTCAAAATAAATGTGTTGTCATCATGTGGAAGTTAGAACATGATTTTAAGATGGGACACAATAAGTAAAGGCAAGAGTGGAAAACAAACAAAAATCAAGGGAGGAAAAATAATATAAAATAGAGGCATATTAGAATAATGAAATCATAAGAAAATAAGGAACAAAACATAATACAAATAACATAACACTTGAGAAGCTAAAGAAAGTAAACCAATAAAGCATAGTGAACTCATAAGAAACAAGTGAATAAAATATATTCCTATAATTCAATAAAAAGTAAAAGCAAAGGTATAAGTGAAACAAAATGAAAAGTTGAGAAAAGGTGAGGAAATTGGAATGAGTCATAAGAGATCAAAGGCAGACCAAAGTGGGTAACCAAATACATAAGAATGCTTAGAAAAAAACAAGGATTCCCAAAATCCATGTGCTAAACATTGGAATAGGGAAAGCAAAAAAATAATAGAATGAACATAAGCAAGTTAAAAGAGAAACAATAAACAAAATTCAAATGATATACATAAAATAGAGATAATCTAGTTGCAAACCTAAACAATAAAATAAATAAAACTTACTAATGATATTAGCATACTCAAGGGAATCACCATCATATTCTATATAATTTGTAGTGCATTTATCATCAGGACTAAAAATAAGATGTCAAGGTTCCATTGAGTACAGTAAAAATATCACATTATCATTGTCATTTCCATCATCATTATTATCATCCTCATTATCAATGGTACATTATTGCATAATAATATGATCCTTTGTAACACAAATATTAGATTGAAAGTTTCAAAAAAAAATTAGTATTTATTTTTATATAGTCATGGGAGGTTGTGATAAGCACACCTTCATAAGTGTGATATTAATAACTTAAATTTTATGCCCACTTGTTTGAGGTATCATCATAAAATATTGATTTGGTATTTCCTTAGGTAAGACCTCTCTTGAATTTACTATGGAGGATAACGAAAATATATATTAATTGTAATAACTTGATCCTTATCAATAAACTTTAAACATTGGTGTAAATTGGATCGAATTGCTCTCAATTGACTATCCATGTCATTCCAAGCAAACATCACATGATCCAATATTTGGCAACACATGAAACCAAACTATGATGGTATCAAGAATATGATAGGTAAAATAATGAACCAAGAGTTTTTCTAATAATTTCATCATATTCCATTATGATCATTGTGTTACTCACTAAATCTCTCAGGTATAGTCTAATAAAATTGATAAATTTATCTACTCATACATTAATACTTGGACCATTTTCAATCATAACTCCATTTGTTTCTCATAGACTTTCACCTATGAAATTTGGTATGAATAGTAGACCATTATAAGATCCATCATTTGGAATCTTATTATCTTAAAACATAATTGGAGGAGGTTATTTCCTTTTTGTAGAAACATTAACCACACCTATGAATCTATCAAGTGGATTAAAAATAAGAGCTTGTGGTAGTTCTCTTTTGATCTATCATATGAACATTAATTTGACATTTTGGTTGGGTGCCATGGTTTGGAAGAGGATTAGTAAATATCTACATATGTTTATTTGGTGGAGCCACTAATTCATTCAAAAAAAATTGGTGCTCTACCTAAATCTGATTATTATTAATAAGGTCTTTGTATTATGTTTTAATGTAATGCATCTATTTGAATAATGTTTGGTGACTCAATGATAATTGCATAATGAATTGAAATCAAAGTTCTTAGGCAATTACCTTGATGAATCTAATTCTCTGATAAGAATTAAAGTTATCATATTACTATAGACACCTAATTGTACTACAAGAATTATAATTCTATTATTATTATCATGTTTTCATATTTATGTATCATGGATTAAAATTGGGATCTTATTAGAATATTTCCATTTATGTTGAGCTTTACATCCCTTGCCCCTATTCATTCTTGAATGTTTCATGATATGTTGCTTTTTTGCCTTGGGATTCACCCAAATGTCTTGCAACTAATTTAGGTTTTTATTTCAAGGTTCATCAAATCTTGACCACTATCAGAACATTATGATAGTGGTATGATTTTTGTTGGAACATTATGATATTTTTCATTATATACGATAATTTCTGCCACTATAGTGTCATCACTAATCTTCTATTATTGATATTCATTATTCACCTTTTATCCCTTCCTAACTTATCCATCATAAAAAAATAGTTCTTTATTATCCTAATTATGATGTGACCCCTGTCTTATTCCACATAACATTACCCCTTTGAGTGATTAACTAATTAATCCATATTACTTAAATTAATTAGTCCCTAATCGAATCCATGCACACATAATTCCAAATAAATAAATAAAATAAATGATAAAATTATCCAACACACCTCAACATCCTACCCAACTAACCTCATTTAATCCATTTAACCAAGAACAAACTTATTCAAACCTATTTAATTTTGTTAGGGAGTTGAATGTCTTAAATGCAGTTGTATGAATGTCTTAAAAACATTTGAATAAGTATTATTAATGATTAATGATTTTTTTTTAATGTATTAAGAACATTCAATTCATTCAACAACCAATCAACAAAATCATTAATCATTTGACCACTTCCCTAAACTAATTCATTCAATTCCCAACCAATTCATTAAATGCTTTGACTAAGCCATTCAACCATCAACCAAAAAATATATAAATTTGACTCTTATATCCTTCATTAGGAGCATCATGTATCATGTTCAAGTGTAAAAAATCTATATAAATCTATTAACCATCATCCTATCGAATCAATCAATCAAGCATCATGTTGCCTAAACATTGTTGGAGTTATTGTATAGATCCATTGAACAACCACATATCAAGCTATCAAGAGTAAATCCAATTTAATGAATGAGAGGCCTTCATTGTTGGTAAGTGAAGGTGCATCTTTTTTTACTCTTTCAAGCTCTATTAGAGGTTTGTGTTGGATTTAGAGTAGTATTTAATTATTATTACTGACTTTTTGATAAGTTATGAATTATGTCATTCACATTCATATCAATTATGCATTCATTGTCCCTTCTACCTCATGTTCTCCATGTTTCATTATGCCTAATTTTTTATTTTTTCATTTCTATGTGGTCAAATTCCATACAAAAGGATCTAATTTGAATTCAATAAGTTTATATATACAAGTACCTAAATACTTTTAAAATGACAAATTTATCATATCACTTGCTTACATGGATGGCATCTAAATATTATATCTAATTATTTCCTTTTTTGCATATTTATACCAAGATAATGCCTAATGAAATATAATGTAGTTCTATTTGTGAGCTTGCATATCATAGGGATAAAGGGCATGAACTAGACATACACATGATTTGCTTGATGACATGTGTGAGTGTTGATTTCCATACTTTCGAACTTGCATAAAGGTAGGAAGGGGATTGATATAGGTGATTAAATCAAACAAACAATCATAAAAATATATGTATTATTATTGTTGATTTAAGCTCGAGTGAAGGAGAAATAATTTTTACATATGGTAGCATCCTTCTAGTTATCAGAGAGAGGTTTTTGACATCATCTACTAAAGAAAGGTTTAATAAAGTTTTAGATTTATCTGACCTGCACTATCATTTTCAAAATAATTTAAATGCTTTTAAGGGAACTATAAGTGTTAGATTATTTTGATTTTGGTCATGTTTTTGTCATATAGTTCAATTATGGTTAGCATCTCAGATCATTATTTTCTTTCTAGATGTTCTTCTACATTATTTCATAACCTCCTTTTTAGAACAAACTTTTTATTACATAACTCATGAGTCAGAAATCATGTATTCATCTATCAAACTTCCTTATCAATTCCCATTTTGAGTCTTTCATTCCCTTTACACAAAAAATATGTATTTATTGCATTTTCTATAATTAAATCATATCTATCATATCTCTTGCTTTTATGCTAGTGTAGTGTTTTGAACACTTGTGCATTATCCACATAAAACATTTGGGTCAACCCAATCCAAATGATCATCCAACCTTTGGGTTTCATATCCATATCCCTCTATGGTCTATTTTTTTTATATTTGATTTATTTAGGTTTTATATCGGTCCTTTCTTTCTTGGGTCTTATCATTATGCTTACCTTTGGTAGGACCATGATGGATTTCCTAAGCCTTTGTTCTCTTCTCTTTTGTACATTATTTATATTATTATGTTTCTTATATTTTTTCATGGGTATATGTAATCCATAAATGGCATATGTTTCTATGATATTATTTACATGGAAGGTTCCTAGCTATTGAATATTATTAGGCATGATGATATGGTTGTTATGTAAATGTTTATCGATTATTACATGTTTCTTTCCTCACGTATATCATTGAATGTTAACATGTGGCTTGAATCATGATACATTTGTGTGTTATAATGACACTTTGTGTTTTTATACCATTGTGATTGATAACTTTTATTTATTTACTTTTAGTGATACATCGTTTTTGGCTCATTATATGATGGCTTAGTATGAGGTAGATACTGTAACAACCTAGATGAGTAGAACACATAATGATTCCATCTATCCTATTTCTTCTCAACCTCAAAGTGGGTTACCTAAAAAAACCCTCCTGTATTTCTTAAACCATTATTATTATAGTGAATGTTGCTAAGGATTATGTTATCATAGATCAACTTAAGAATACCCATGACAAAAAATTAATTTGGAATTCATCACAATGTCTAATGTTTATGAGTGCATACCTTATGGTGACTTGAATGGTATTGATTTACCATAGGATATTAAATTTACATAATTTGGTTCTATTATTAAAACTTTGAATGATAGTGAGAACCTCATCTCTTTTGAGTTAGAGGACTTACCTTCCAAGGATATTGTGAACCAACATTTTACCCTTGTATATTCAAATTGTCATTCATAATAAAGGGATTAAACAAATCCTTATAGACAATGATTCATGATTAAATATTTTTCATGAGATATTTATTAATTCACTTGGACTTGGATGGAAACTTCTTACATGTTCGAATATTATTATAAAAGGCTTTGAAAATCAACCAAGAAAGGAACTAGGAACAATTACATTGAACATAATTGATGGGCCAAAAACTATAATTATAAAATGTAAAATGATATATAATGATGTGAGATATAATATTTAACATGTTATACCATGGATTCATGTTATGAATGTGGTCCCATTTAAGTTACATAGATGTTAGATGCTTCAAATTTACATATAAGGGGTTCATATATACTTGTCTTATGGATGACTTTTTGTTTTGTTTTGCAAGAAGGTATAACACATTGAGATAATAATTTTGTAGATTAATACACAAAAACCATCCATTATGGCACCTAATCAAGTTATTATAACAATTTAGACACCTAAATTTTTCTTTAGACACTTGGAAAAATCGATTTTGACATATCTTGTTGTACTTGGACTTGTGCGAACACATTTGAATCTTGTGCACACTTTCTCCTATCAATTTACTCATCATATTGTCTTGGATAATATTGAACATATGTACTTTGATTATATTATTTAAACTTTGAATGATAGTGATAACCTCATCTCTTTTGAGTTATAGGACTTACTTTCCAAGTATATTACAGACCAATATTTACCCATGTATATTCAAATTATCATCCATAATAAAGGGATTAAACATATCCTTATATACAATGGTTTAGGATTCAATATTTTTAGTGAGATATGTATTAATACACTTAGACTTGGATATAAACCTCTTAAACGTTTGGATATTATTATAAAAAGGCCTTGACAATTAACCAAGAAAGGATCTAGGAACAATTACATTGAACATAATTGATGGACCACAAACTATTAATAAATAATGTCAAGTGATATCTAATGATGTGAGCTATAATATTTAACATGTTAGACCATGTATTCATGCTATGAATGTGATCCCCTTTATGTTGCGTATATGTTAAATGCTTAAAATTTACGTATGAGGGGTTCATATATATTTGTCCTATGGATGACTTTTATTTTATTTTTCAAGAAGGTATAACCCACTGAGAGATTCATTTTATAGCTTAATACACAAAAACCATCCATTATGGTACCTAAGTGAGTTATTATAACAATGTAGACACCTAAATTTGGCATTAAACACTTGTAAAAATCAATTTTGAAATATCTTGACATATGTGGACTTGTGAGTACACATTATTTTGTACACTTTATCCTATCAATTTATTCATCATATTATATTGGGTAACCCAATATAAAAATAAACATATCTAGTACCACCCTAGTTCATGAAAAAACTCTCCTTAATCCTAAGCAAATTGTTTTCATATCCAAGATCACTAATTTTCCCTCTTAGGATAGTACTAGAAAAAGTCAAATAGTTATGGTTTATCATAGTTTTATACCTCTATTAGTAGTGTCCAATAATATTTAATGTCTACTTTTTAAATTAGTACAACTCTATTAGGCTATCCTAGACAAGCTTCATGGGTTGGTTATAGGGGGAATACCAAAGAGTTGACTATAAATACAAATCAAACCTAAAGTCAAACTTACTTGGTCATTTTCTCATTACTAAGAATTCACATTGAGAAACTAAATAACACTCTCTTCAAACATTATCACAAAATCATACACATTTTAAAACCCCTCAAAGTAAAAACCATATATTCAAGTATGAATTCAAATGCAAGGTCAAAATTTGCATGTTTTCAAGTATCAAAATCTAAGCCTTACATTACATTCTAGCATGATCATAATGTTAAATGCACACACAACTAGGTGGGAACACTATGTGAATTTAGAGCACTCTTTAGAGTATTAGAACATAGGCAATGCTCAGTCACTTGGAAAGGAGTGAAATTATTTGTCTAACCCATCTTTATAACCCCCTTTTCCAATTCAATCTTGTCTTAAAAGTGAAGTTAGGGTTTCAAGGAAAATAGAAGAAAATCAAGGATCAATGCATATAACCCAATACAAGTAGATACACATAATTCAACTACTTTTATAGGCACAAAGACATACATAGTCAACTTGGATGGTACTAATAGAGCCTAGACAAAACTCATCACTATAGGGGTTTGAGCTTCATTGGCAATATCTACGCAAGGTTTGAGCTCTTGTTTCTCGATACAAGTAATTTCAAAGCTAATGTTGAACATTTTCAAATACTATGATGTAGGAAATGATCAAAATAAATCATAAAATCAACTAAGTTCATTATTTCCCTCTTTCTTGGTCAATTATAAAAATAGAGTTCAATATCAATCTCTCTTTCACATTCAAATTTATATGGTTAATGTACTATTTTACATAATCTGAATTTTAATAGTTTTATCTTCTTTAGATTGCATTCATCACAAAATAAATAAAACATTTAGGTGAACCCAACTTTCATGAAGGATGTTTACATACATGTCTAGGGGATAATCAACCTTTCAAGTTTTACAAAGTAACAAAACCTAGTGACAAATCTATACATATGAAGTTGGACAGTTAAGCAAAGATAATGAGAAAAGAACAAACTCCAAATATATCACTTAATCAAGGAAAATAAAAGCATCAACCCATATATTTGAAGCATAAAAGGAGAAGATACCATATCTTCATTTATTAGTCAATTCAAAATATCTTGATCAGATATTTAGGGAAGAAGATAGTGGTAATGATGATGATAATGAAGTTCTCACGAAATAGATGATTATGTATCATCTAAATTTTACATCTATTAGCCCAGGGGTATATTGAGATGATTCAAACATGGTGAGTACTAATAAATTAGGAAGTCCCCTTTACGTGCAACCAATGTTAGATAAAATAAATTCATGCCTTTCAAACAACCATGAGGATATAAATGTAAATGTTTGTTGTAATTTCAACTCATGACAAGAGTCTCTCATGATAAGTGGTCCATTAAGATAACATTTTGAAAATCCAATATGACTTGATCACAAGAGGAAATTCACATTACATGATGTATCAATAATTAACATCCAAAGTTCGTATAAAATGTTGTTAATAACATACAATTCATGGACATAGAATCTTCCACATAACATGATACAAGATTGCAAGTAACTTGTGTACAAGAAAATTTGAGTATTATATTACAAGTTTTAATTAAAAATAATTTGATCGTTATACCTTCCACTCCATATCAAGTTGTTGGTCAATTATCACATCAATAAGGTAAATAATTTTTTGGTTATCATAGAATAATTAGACAAGTAACAAATAATTGTGTAACATTACAAAAAAATATTCAAAATTGTAAGGATGAAGGCATTATCCTAATAATATAGGAACATAAAATGCCACATAATAGGGATGGATCAATGTTAATTTTTGACAAGATGCAACACGGAAATAGATTGCATAAAGTATAAAATCATCCACAAAAGGCACATTGACTAGTCAAGTATTTATTGAAGGTGATAATCACCAAGAATTTTGAAGGGGAAAAAACATGTAGTATTCCATTTCTACAACAACTGGGTCACATAATATAAGAACTAAAATACATTATACATTGTGATGGATTAATAGGCCATATTACATTACCAATTTCTTGTGCGACATAGGTTGTGGACATATTTAAATTTTTTATGCATACCGAGGAACAAATGTAGGCTATACTCAGACAACAATGGTTATAACAAATACAAGTTAAATTTGATACTCCACATAAGGGTATTACATTCATTTTTTATGATAATACAATCAAAATCATAAGGATGGTAAAAATGAGTATACAAAGGTCAAAGATTTAAGAACAAGTGAATTGGAACCATTCAATAAGATGAAACTTGATCCCTCATATAGTGTTACAAAAAATGCTATATGTATGTATAAAATTCAAGAAATGGTAAAGGGAAAGATGATAGACATACCGAGGTATGATGACTCTAATGATGATAACATATGGACATTATATATTATTATAGAGAGAGAGATAAACACTCTACCACCAATGTAGATATACCTTAGATATGTTATTGGGGTTATAAAAATTCAAAAAAGGGGGAAATTCAAAAAATTCAAAACTAGGACCTATGCATGACATGCTTTGCTAGTTTGCATATTGATTGGACATATTTACCATATACACGGTGATTTACATATCCATTTAATACGCACATGATTTTAAAAATATAAATGAGTGGGATGAAAGAGATAAGTGTTAGATAAGATACATGGGCATACAGATTCATGACATTCATTACACCCACAATATACCTTTTAAATTGGGAGAATGCCTACACTAGGGGCATCTTCGCACACTTATCAAGTTGTATCTTTTTATATTTATCCATTGATTATCATGGACCATACATGAATTACTCTTACATGTACTTTTTAGTATGTTATTTCCCATGGATATTGTGCTTGGCTATAATAGATGATGACCTTGATTAATTATGTAAACTAACATTGCTTAGTTCATGATCCTAATGATTATTACATTGTGTGATTATTAATAAGTGTTATGTTGCATATTATATGAGTGCATTGATTGTGTCTTCTCACATTTTGCATTAGTTATGTCAAAGGATACTCTAGTCTATGTCATAGACATGTTTTCTATGTCAGGTTAAGTCAAGTAAAGGTTGTATCACGTCTTAAGTTTTTTTGTGCATCATGATCATGATATTGTGTCTATTATTGAATTTGGTGTCATAATTTATCATATTTTCTTATATTTTGTGTGATGACATTATCTCTATCACGTATTTATTTTGATGCTTCTTATTGTGTGACTAATTTTATATCTACTTGACATGACACTTCTATTCCCATTGCCTTAAATTACATGTTTCATACATATTAGAATGATCAAATATTCATATGATGGTATATATTATTTTGTTAGTGTGTGTGCTTTATATGATTATTTTTTAAAATATAACATGTGATGCACATAACTCTTTGTTTTGAGATGAGTGATTCACAGGCTTCATCCCTCACCTCAAAAAGGGGGCACATAGTGGTTTGTCATAGAGATCTAGGTCATGATAAAAAAAATAGTTCATATGTTGGGTCAAATTATGTTATTAAAATGGGATAGATTGGATAAATTGAGGAATATACAAGGCATATATGAGTAATTATACATTATTATGAGGAACATAATATATTCTATGACACTATGATACATATCATATAGGCTAGATTAAGAAAAATTATTAGATTGAGTAGATTGACAAAAAAAATTATAGCATTCTATAATACTTTAAAGTATAGGTAAATTAAATTTGGGGCATGAATGTTGTTAATGCAAGCAACATTATATTTTATATATTTAGGGTTCGTGGGTAATGATGTTACTATGTAAGCAATTTGGATCTAAAATCCATCTATAATGGTTAATTCAAATTTTTAAATTGCATACAAACCTTTTTTACGGTTCCACCTTTTCATACAAGACTGTTTGAGGGTTTCACATTTGCATATGAACCTATTTTTGTGTTTAAAAATAGTTTTGGCTATATTTAAAGGGGCATAGTTGAGGATTTTGCATTAATCAACTTCTAGGACTTCTCTATCTCTAATGGTGGTCAAGGCATTTATAATCCTCAACTCTTGATTTTAGCAATTGCATCACCTTGGGGAATAATCGCCCTATGGTAATCTCCAAATGAATTTAACAAGTGGAAACTTGTTTCATGTATCCTTAGTTGTATCCATTCACAAACTTTTTAATTTCAAATAATTTAATGTTCTATATTTTTTTTTAGATTTCTAACATAAGTGGGCATTGATCTATACATGTTTCCTTGAAAGTTTTACATGTTTCCTTGAAAGTTTTACATGAAGCAAGTGGGACATTTGGGGCATGCTTTTCACCATCAAGTGAGATTAATCACATGTACCAAAATTATTCTTCTATCCTTCTAATCTAACATTTTCAATATTAGAGTAAAAGGAAGGCATTTGTAAACACTCACATTTGGCATTAGACTCTTGGAAACATCAATTTTAACATATCTTGACATACTTGGACTTGTGTGTATACATGTGACTCTTGTACACACTTTCACATATCCATTTACCCATCTTATTCTTTTGGTTAACCTAATTTACCAATAAGCATAATTAATATCACCCTAGTTTATGCAAAAACAATCCATAATCCTAAGCAGACTATCACCATATCTTATATCACTAGTTTTCACTCCCAAAATAGTACCAGCAATAGTTACACAATTTTGATTTGACATAGATGTTCACCTCTATTGGTAGTGTCTAGGAACATTTAACACTAATTTTAAAATTGGGAAATCTTGTTAGGTTGGCCTAAATTTGTTTCATGGGTCAGTTGTGAGTGGAAATATCAAAGAGTCATCTATAGATACAAATCAATCATAAGGTCATACTCACTTGGTCATTTGCTCACTACTAGGCATTCACATTGAGAAAAAAACTATATCTCCCTTGAGACATTATCATAAAATCTTACACATCTAGAAACCATTCAAAGGAGAAACCCTAAGTTAATTTTGTACACAAACATAAGGTTGAATGTTGCATGTTGTCAATTATTAAAATCCAATAATTGCATTGCATTCTATCACGATCATAATGGTGCACACACACACACACACCTAGATGGGAAATCTACATGCAGTTTGAGAATTCTTCCAAGCAATAGAATATATAAAATGTTTAATCCCTCGATGGGGAGTGGTTAGGGATATCCAACCCATATTTATAACCCCTTTTTATAAGATAATCTTGTGTCAAAAATGAAGCTAGGGTTTCAAGACAAAGATAATCAACTCAATAATCATTACACAACATCAAGGGAAATCCAATACATATAATTCATCTACAAGATCAAGGGAAACCCAATACATATAATTCATCTACAAGTGTAGGCATAATAATATTAGATGTCATAGACCTGCACATTCAAATGGGATAGTACTAGTTTTTTTAAGGGTCTGATCTTATTTAATATCATTCAGGTAGGTTTTGAGGTTTTATTTCCTGATCAAAGTAGTTATAGAGCTAATATAGAATATTTTTAGAGACTATGACATAAGTAGTGATCATTATAAATCATAAAATCAATTATGTGCCTATCTTCCCTTTTTCCTTGGTCAATTCTAAAAATAGTAAGTGAAATATCAATCTCTCTTTCACATTTAAATTTTTATAGTTAATGTACTATTTTACATAATCTAAATTTCAAGAGTTTTATCTTATTTATATTTCATTAGTCACAAAATAAATAAAATAAATAGATCAAGTGCATACATTTCAATTTGGTAATTATAACAACACTTAGGATGATTATGATTATACAAATGATAACATTGATTAACATTTATTTGAGCTAAATTTCACATAAAATGACCTTGGGGAGCATAAATTGAATACAAGTATATTTGACATTAGACAAATTTATTTTACCCCATGAGGTTACGAAAAACCTATTCAATCATATATGCCTATTAATATGACACCATACAATGATAAAGGTAAATGGATTATGATAGATAAATGTTGAAATATTGTTAAATCATGAAAATTTCCTATAATTATTCAAGCATCTTTGGAAACATATGGATTTGGACACAAGTATATACATAAAATGGGATATAAGGGCCAGGATATAGGTAAATATGAGAAAGGTATCATAGAACCTATCATACAAACTGCTCATCAATTTAAGCAAGGTATTGGATATAATCAATATTATAGTATTAAATATTTACCTTTTTAAATGAATCAATGGAGTCCTACAACAAATACATTTCTCCATAGTCACTTTTTAAAATCCAATAATAATCATGCACAAGAAGTGAATAAAGTTATGTACATACAATAGGGTTTAAGTTTTAATGATAATGTGCTTCAAATAAATGATCCTAATAAATAAGGTTAATAAATAGAACAACCATAAAAAAACCTTATGAATTATCGAAATGAATGCAGGTGATTTAATAAAAATGTTGATAGTCCATGTGCAATTGTGATTAACTTACTTAACTCTAATATGATTATTTTTCCACCTATGAAGACACGTGATTTTTATTGTGAGTATCATATTTAGTTAAAGGTCATTTAACAAATTAATGTTTTATTTTTAAAAATAAAATTTAGAACATTATCGATTATATAAATTTTGACATAATTGATACATTTATTAAAAAACCAAGTCGTAAGTATTAATATACCAATATGCACATGATTAAAAAGATAAATCTCAATATGAAATCAAATGGGTACCTATGAAACAAGTGCATCAAGATCAAATACAAACATTAATTATATAAAGGAAGCAATAATTACATGGTATGACTCTAATGTAATTTCAACTCAATAATACATAACATTGCATTGGAGACACCACTTTTGATAAATATTATTCCCATGGTAGATTTGAGACCTACATGTTAATTGTCAATTTTGTCCACTTGATGGCACCCACAAAATGACCACAACATGGGATCTTTGCTCCCAGGTGGGACCACTCTTCATAAATAACCTCTAGAGTTAGGTGATTTTGTTTCCTATTATAATGTTTCTTTACTCTAAAATACTTGCATGAAATAGAAATATTAAGGGAGAAAAAATTAGATAAATGAAAAAAATGAAAGGGGTGATGCTCTAGAATAATAAATGAGAGGATTTATAATCTATTAGAACATGATGTTGCCAATATATATGAAGGGAAATGAACACAACTAAATAACATGAATACAAGGGCAAGAAGAAACATGTAGTTACTATTAAAAAAATAGAAACTAGAGGACAAATAAATAAGATCCATAAAGAGAGGAAAAATCATCTATTTTCCCAAGTAGTAAAACAATATGTTGAAATAGGATGGGTTGATCCATCAGTGAGGAAAGTGAAATAGATGGGCCAAAGCCATTATCGAGGAAATAATGGGTGGGTTTATCCACCACTAAAGCAAGATGCACTGCATAGTTCCCTTGAGGTGATGATAAAAATGTTGAAGTAGGTGATAAGTGAAAAAATGATAAGTAGGAGGAGAGGACACAAATAGGTCCAAAGTGACATGTAAATCAAATAAACTCTACTAAAATGTTCCAAAGATGACCTGGTATAAATACCTAGCTAATGTCACTAAAACATTATTACCAAGTGTTTTATAAAAATGGTTTCACAGGATAACAAGGTGGGTTGATCCACATGACTATGTAGAAGAAGGGAGTGAACACCTACAAATGCCATCACAAATTAACTAAAAGAAGATATGTTGAGATGTGCCACTATCAGAATAACAAAGAGAGATACACACAACTCCTGAAGAAATTAGTATAACCACACAGACCCCTCATAATTTTTAATGGGTGGAATGGATGAAAAAATGTGTATGAGTGATTTGAATCTAGTACTTAAACATTTAGTATTTGATGGATGTTAGGGATCCCATAAAATTCTAACCATAAGGATGTACATATATTGTCAAGGTGTTAAAAAAAACTATAAAGATCTCATAAAAGATAGTTCAAAGCAGACAAAGAGATGATAGGGATGCCAAAACTTTATTCCATATAAGAATATTGTCAATCTATTACAAAGTGACACCATGAATATGATGTTTTCTCCAAAAATAATATTTACTAGATAATGAATGGTGTGCATATGATGCAGCTGAATATTTGAGGAACCATGCTTGTAGACTCCACATAAGAGCACTAACGATGCAACCACAATCAATTTATGATCCATCTAAAAAGAACATGATTGGTAGAAGAAGATGTTTACATGTTATTGAGTACCATGTGCAAAAGCATTATATGCAAGGAAAAATTTGAATCACATTTAGGATGTCATGCCTATGTGAATAAAAATGTGTCAGGATTATCATGCATGATAGAATCAACATTGAATCATGCATGCTTGATTTAAGGTGTATAAAAATTCACATGACATACTATGTCTTCACAAATAGTGGAGCAAACAAATACAGGTTTAGAGATTGCATGAAGTGATTCCATTGAAAATGAATTAGTTGTTTGATAGCTAATGCCATGGTGAGCAATCCAATGAACAAGCTTGATGTGCGAAATAATACAATGTAAGTGTTTACCAATACCTCTATATAAAAATAACCTAGACCAATAGGGTGCCTCTTAAATGAAACAAGAACATCTACACAATGATCTAAAGTGTGGGTTACAACATGAAAAACCATAAGTGAATTGGATATAGAAGTTAAATCATGATCTAGTAGATCATAATCCATAATAGCATTGAGAGTACACATATCAAAAATAGTGATAAAAGGTGAAATAGGCGTAATGGAATCCATGTGAATTATTTTTTGTTGTAACAAGGCAACAATGTCCTAAAAATATTTGATGAAGGCATACTTATATGTAATGTGTGAGAGACATAAAATATTTTATTTTTTTAGTTTCTTATTCTCCTCAACAAATTTTATTGTATCTTATTGAAGTGCACATATTTAATAGAATAACATGTTATTCATAGCTTGCTAGTTATTATTGGCCTACATGAGTACAACGATGTCTTGACATAAAGCCATTACACTGAAATTAGGCCAAAAAAACTCCTTAAAATAACCTCAAATTACTAAAAACTAAAAATTAATGGAAATGAAACAAACAAGAGATAATTTACACTTAAGTTGTGCCTTGCAAATGTAGACATCCAATTCCTAACACCTTTGTGTTGAAATTGTCAATCTTACTCGAATTACACTCAAATGAACAGTTTAGGCCAAAATCACTAAAAATGTACTAAATGGTTTGAGCTTATCATATACAAGTACCGATTTAGGCTAATGTATCCCTAAATAGGGCAATGCATTTTATGTGATTCCTAACTTTTCTTAAATCATTTTTAGTCAAAATGATGATTTCACATTTTGGTGCCTGGATCACTCTTTTTTCCTAATTCATAAGCATATGTCACGTGTCTATGTTATTTGGTGTCATTAACATCCTAAAAAGGACAATGGTTTGTATGTAACTAACATCACCTTCCAATTCTCCTTGAGTCAAATTATGACCCAGTAATATGACTTTTTGAACATTTCGATTAATTATGCATCAATTTCCAAATAAATTGCACTAAAATTAATTAATCTTACTTAGGCAAATTAAACCAAATTATGAGCTTAAGTAAGAATTTCATGAAAAATTTTGAATATTTCTTTATTGTAAATTGATTCCTAATATTTTCATCACCTAATGACATGATCAATGGGGTGGGATCCATAATCCATAAATGCAACAAATATCAAGTTTATGGGCACCCATGCCTCATTAATGCCTCTTCCTCGCAAATATTTATGAGGATATTTATGGATTAATTATGCAATATTAGATTAATTCATAGCCACATATATTAATCTTGAGATGGATGGTCATGGTTGATCCTGATCAAATCTAAAATCCTATAAATAGAAGGGCAAAGATCACTTTCATCAAGCTTAAATTGTGTAAACTTATAATGCAGGATTCTCTCCACAAGCCATTTGTGTAGTTTTCTAAAATGATTTATTTGTAATAGGATAGCTTTATTTGATAGGCATAAATTTAATTTCATATCATGATCCTAGATCATGCATAGTGATCTTGAGATGATGGAGGAGCTTGGAATCCATTATTGACAAAGACAAGAACACCAAATCAAGGAGAAAAACATGTTTGGAGCCACTTTTGAATGGTGGAACACTTTTGGGATGGTAATAGGTATGTGTGTTTTCTTTCAATTGTTTCTTATTGTCATTTACAAACCTTGTTGAATAGGTTGGCTAAGATTGTTAGCTCTTATACATTCTTTTGAGTTTTTCATGACTAATGCTTGAATTAATCCTCTTTGTAATCCATTTCTACATATTAGCATGTCCAGTGGGACCATAAGGCCCATTAAAGTAAGGAAGACAATTTGGCAATCCTAGATTTCCATTAAAGTCATTAAAAAGTCCTTTAACAAAAATTTTAGCTTGTTTTTCTCATGTTTTTGACATTTTTTGCATATACATAGGTTACACAATGACCAACGTTAGTTCTGGGTGACCAACATTGGTTAGGTCTAACTGGCATTGGTTAGGTTGTAGGGAAAAATACGTCTAGAAAATTGAATTTTTGAGCTTTATTTAAGTTTGTTATCAAAATTAGATTTATAAGTTTTGGTCTAAACATTTTCTTGATCCAGAAGTTTAGTTTTAGAGATTTAATCCTAACAATTGAGCTAACAAGTATTTTTTATCATAACATTTTTTTAAGGGTTCACAGGTGACCATTATCATTTGGTTTCGATTGGTAACGATTAAGTGCTGACTGGCATCAGTCTTTCAATAATTGGCATCATTCAATAGTGATCAACGTCAGTCTCCTTTTATAAAAAATAGAGAACCTGAGAGCAACAAATCCAAAGTTGCTTGTATCATTTCAAATTATCCTTCAAAGCTAAACAAGACTCTCTAATTTTTTCTGCAAGACCCATGAGGAAAAGTGATTATTTTGAACATAATTATATCTTTTAACCTTCCCTTTAGTGTTTAAAATGAATTAGAAACCTTCCCTTTGGTGTTTAAAAGGAACTAAATAGTTTGATTGAATGTTTTTATGGATTTGTTTTCAAAAAAATTGCAAACTAAGGCCAAGGGGCCAAGAACTTCATTTAACATTTCAATTTGGTGTTATAAAACTCAATTTTCACTTAAAATTTCCAAATTTCTTTAAATTTTTTATGTAAATCATCTATCACTTGATTATTATATTATTTGAACAAAAGGAATTGCACGTGTATGCTCTTCCCCCCATCCCATATAGGGAACTCAGGAGACCAAAAGTGCCTTTTCATTACAATTATGCCTTTTTCCAAGGCATAAAAAGGAAGTTGTCTAGGCTCTCCCTAAAACTCGTATGGTTTGGGTGATATAAAAAAACCCTAGAGCATTTTTATTTAGATTTTATTCATGCAATTTGGCTTGTGAAGGGGTTGTCATTACCTCTCACAAGTTCTCTAAGGAAGCATTAACCCAGGTTATCATCTCCCAATAGTGTTTCAACCCCACTCCATGATGAGGTATATAAAATAGGGAACGCATACTAAGAGAGCCAAGGGGTTGAGTGGCTAATGTCTCCTTTCATAATGAATCTTTATTCAGGTTTGGTCAACTAGGGGATTCCACTAATTAGTCCATGGATGGAATTGCTATATAAAAGAATAGACATTTGTATAGTAAGTTAATCGGTATGAACTCAATTGACATGTTACATATCCTGTGTTAACCACACATGGGACCATCTAAATAGCCATAAATTATAAGTTTTAGATAGGCCCACTTAATATAGAGTATTGTTGATGTAGGGTGCTCCCAAAGGTACAAGTCACCGTATTGTCTCTAGGGAGAAGGGGGTGTTAAATAACCTACCAATTAGTGCACTTTTATTTTGGATGAACATTTAATTTCCTCCCAAATACAGGTATATAGATGAATTTCAACAAGACAAAGTAAACCTTATCAATTTAGGGCTTACAAAAATTACTTAGTTGCATTTGTCTTTTGGTCTTAGCTTTTTTGGTCTTGATTTGAGTCAAAACTTGATTATAAACACACATCATAACCAAACACATTGTCCACCAATTTCTTGAATAAGGAGGTGTTACGTTGGTCAAATCTAAATCAATTTTTGCCTTATTCAAGTTTTTCATCTTAAACATTATGTTTTGTCTTGTCTAATTATGTAGTTATAAAAACCCATTTGAGTCTAAACCAATCTCCAAATTATCTTTAAGTCATTCATTGATAATTCAAATTTAGAATTGCACCTTTCAAAGTTACTAGGTTAACATGTTAAACTAGGATTAATTTCCCATTTGCACTTGAATTGAGTAGCTTGGTCCAATTTATCATTTGGATTGAAGGTTGTTTATAGACTCGTTATCATTTCATTATTGTGAACTTGGGTCATCAAGTGTATCACTCACACCTTAAGTTCAAACACATTTTATACTACCTTCATATTACCATGTGACAGCGTTATGTTGCCTATTTCGTACTAGTTTTATACTTAAAAATTATTTCATGTTTTCACATTTTGAGTTTCTTGGTTCATATTGTCACCATTCTAATTTAAAGGGCTTTCTTCTAGTTTCTTAGTAAAAACTCATGAAATTTGAACTAGATTTTATGGTATTGACATATCTCTTAACCTACGTATGGTGTACTAGTTTACACTTAGGTCTTTAAGTTATCATACCCTCTTCTAATTCATATAATTTATATATACATAAGGTTAAGATAATTTGTGAACATCATACTTCTAATTGTGTGTGGTACCATGCCACCCTCCCTATTATAGTCTCTTTGGTACCTAGTCACCTTGTTTAGAAAGGATCAAAATGCATACCTTTTTTAAACATTTCCAAATATTATCAAACATAGAGAGCAAACCTTTTTAGACATGACTCAAAGATATACTCATAGTGGGGTCCCTTATGGCCCTAGCTATGAGGAGGATAATTATTTTGATGGTCAAGACAATTTTATGGTCTTTGAGGACATTCCCACAACTATAGGATCCAAAGAAGATTATGTAGAATATCAACCCCAAGAAGACAAAGATGAAGCCCTTCTAAGGTTGATAAAATTTGGTGCTTGACTACCCTTGTATTTTCCTATGGAATAATTACACACCTCAGTTATATAAGGAAAACAACAACAAGAACAAGTCTTCACAAACATTGCACAAACAAACATACCTTCTTCTAGCAAAGGTAAGGAAATACTTATAGATTCAAAACCAAAAAATCAAGATCTTGTTAACAAGATTAAGAAGATAAGTTAGTGATATGTAGACCAACTTATAATAGAATTAATAGACTCTTTATTAGCTACGTCAATCCATAATGACACTTTAAAGGAACAAGGAAATGTGGAAAAACCAAAGAAAAATATAGTTGAGAGCACAACAATGATAGATTAAGATGTCTCAATAGAATAACCCAAATCCCAAGAGGTTACATAGCATCCTCCACTAGACACAAAGCATAAATTTTTTAAACATCAAGATCCTCTTATTTATTTGAAAAAACATTGACCAAAACATTTAGTACGTATTGAATAACTCATACAAAATAATTTAACTAGTTCATCTAAACCATTACATACTTTGGAAAATAGGCAATGAACTACCTAAAATCAATAGAGCCCATAGAATT
This sequence comes from Torreya grandis, assembly GCA_037957365.1. NCBI lineage: Eukaryota > Viridiplantae > Streptophyta > Pinopsida > Cupressales > Taxaceae > Torreya > Torreya grandis. The sequence continues at coordinate 1,304,508 of JARHVA010002610.1, forward strand.
CAGGGTGGCATATTCCAATGAATTAACCACTTACTTACTCAACTCAAGGAGTGAACCAAAACCAAGTCCAGGATCGTAGGGTGTTGTTTCAGTGAATTTTAGCTTATATTTCAAGAAGAAAAAGAAACTATGGGTATGGTTGAAAAACATGTTTGATTATGTACACATTGAATCAGATGATTGTGAAAAACTCCTCTTTGGATTATGAGGATGACCTAAAAATAATATAGCACTAAAGTAAATGGTTGGTTAGATATATGAGTGGATTTTCTAGCTCTAGCTAAATCTCAGAAGCAAGAGTTTCCTCAGGAGCTATCAATCCACACTTTTTAAACAATCAAGTTTATAAATAGAATGGAAAGTACTTGCATCAATAATCAAAAGGTTTTGAAATTTAACACAATAAATGTTTGTTAAATAAATAGACTAAAAATGGATAATATAGTGATGTGTAAGTTAATACTATTGCTAAAGGGCTTGGGTCTGTTTCAAAAAATCGGGTAGGGGTCTATGAATAGGCAGGGACATAAAAAACTAAATTTGGTTGAGGGTAGGTAGGTGGAAATAACTTATTATTTCATACCATATTGGTTATCAGTGGTCGATGTGACCATCAATAGTTAAGGTGACTGTCAGTGGTCAAGGTGACCATCAAAATTTAGGCAGAACGTCAGCGGTTGAGACAACTATTGATGGTTACTATGTGTAGGGCTAAGTTGGTAAATCACTAATTGACATGATCATAAGGATAGATTCTAGGAGATGGGTTGGTGTTTTACTAAGTGTAAAAGGCAAATAAAGTAAAATAATATCATAAAATAAATAATCATCTTACAAAAGGTTAATCGGGTGGTTGATTAAGGTGGTTGACTCATTAGTGGAGTCTGACATGATTTAAGTAGAGTAATAATATTTGTTGCTTTGATAGAGCTGTAATGGTAAGTTGGCTCTCTGATGTGATGGCTATATCATTGGATTATTGATGATAGTTGACCTATAAAATAATTAAACTCTGGATGCACAATCTCTTGATAATAATTTTAGATGCCCTTCACCTCCCTACTCCTCTCTTATTATAGGCAAGGCAAGAGAGTTGTAATAAGACATTAATTGGGCCTTCTAATTATAACTCGCTCATGAAAAGGATCACATGTGGATTAAGACAAGTTATTTTTAGAAAATCAAGGTAGGTTGACTTGCATATTTGTGGTTAAGGAGGAGTACCCTGACCCTCAACGGTTAGGGTGATTGTCGATGGTCATCCTAATCATCAATGGTCAAGGGTGAAAGGTCAATGTGGGTAAAAGGGTGGGTTAGGTCAGTTGGTTCAAAATCACTTGGGTTAGGTTTTATTAGGGTCAAAGGGTTGGATTAGTCCCAAGGGGGTCCTAAGGTAATCCAAGGGTGCTTCGACACTCATAATCATGGTGTGCATATTTCCAGTGTCTATATTTTCCCCCTTTTTTTATGCAACTTTGAATCAATAAGCTTTAAAACAAAAATGGATTGTTAGTCAAAGGTTTGATAGCCCTGAGTATGAGAGGAGGTGTTCCCCCTCAAACTGGGAGGTTATGAGGTAAAATAGAATCAAGTGTGAGTTTGATAAGGTGGGTAAAGGTGATGATGAAGGTGGATGTCATAAAGGTGAGTGATAGGTAGGGCACCAAAGTGAAAATAAGTGCAAAAAGTGTGACAAAAAGTATGATAGCCAAGATCATGCATAGATTAAGATGCCATAGTTGATAAAAATAAATTTTAATGCTAGAAAAAAAAGTGACAAATGAACCACATGACTGCATTTAGGTATGGCGATTGGGAACACTCATAGGCTCCTAAGCAGTGTATGTGTTTTGGTGGGTATCCAAAGTAGGAAGTGTTCCCTATAAAAACACAAATTGGTCAAGTGTCATGGGTATCCAAGGTAAGAAGTGCTCCTGAGAAGACATAAGTGGGTTACATAAGTGCAAGGTGGTGCAAGTTCAAAAGGTGGTCAACATGGCCATGTTATCACTGTAGTCAAAGGACTTGGTAAAATTCATTGTAAAATGTGCATTAGTTGGGCAAAAATAGACTAATGGTGAGATGATGAGTTAGTTGGGGTGGGTGGAGAAGGTAGTCTCCATAGGTGGGTGTGATTTGGTTCTATTGAAAAAAAATGGTCTACTAATAGGTGATTAAAAAAAGTTGAGCCTCCTGACAATTGATGATTAGGGTACTCAAGGGTGATCATCGATCGTTATCCTAACCATCAAATTTTAGGGTAAAAACCCTAAAATTTCATGGGGTAAAAGTGAAAATTGAATCTCTTTTAACTCACTGTAACTTTTGGCATTATTGACATTGGATATCTAGTGATTGGGCAAGAGATTGTTGATGGTGACGGTTGAGGTGGACCTACTAAGTTGGTGTGATTGAGGGAACCTAAGGGACTAATTAGGATGCAGGGAACACACAGCCACAAATGAGGATGAGTAGGCTTATGGTTGACCCCATGATAGTGGTCATGGAATGAGGTAGGGGCTACCCTTAATTTTATAGGATAGCTTTATTTAGTAATTACATTAGGGGTTTAAAGGTGGGTTAAGTTTGAATGTTTAAGTTATGCCCTAGTTAGGGTCTTTGTAAATGTGGGTAATTTTGTGGGTACAATTAGAATTTGATAGGGTGGTGTAAGTGAGCTGGGGTAGGGTTTGATATCAAGGTATATTTTAGGAAGGATTATAGGTTTTTAGAAGTTTTTAGGGTAGTTAAATTTTTGGGTGTTTCACTAGTGGAACTCCCACAGTGACTGTTGACGATCGAGTTTGATCATCGACAGTCAATATCTAAAAAGGTAAGGACATCTGACCATCGATGGTCACCATAACCATCAATGATCGACCCATCTAATTTTGTGCATATACTAGAAAAGTTCATATGGTTAGATTAGGTGGGGGAAAGTGTTAGAGTTGTAAATGGTTCAGGTTAGGTGGATGGGTAGATAGGCTAGATGATAGCAAAGAGTGAATGGGTAAACACTAGGAGGGTGATGGTCAAATAGGTGAAGGGTAGATAAAGATGGTAAGTAAGATAAGGAACTAAGTTATGTGATAATGATTGTGTGTAGCATAGGGATCAGAATAGATACATGATCGAGTGTCGCTCATCTATGTAGAGATCCACTAGGGGATGACCACAATTGACTAGGCCCATTTAGAAGAGGTTGGGTTTGGGGTGATGAGGCACTATTAACATATGCCATAGGATGCCTATATGATCATAGCACTCATCAAGAGATGAAATCCCACTACAAACTCCTTCCTACTACCAATCAGGGAGATGATGATATTACTTGAGGATGTATAGAGGATCACATGACTTCCACTCTAAGGTGATATGATCTATCACATAGAGTGAGAGGAGAAGGAGGATCACATTGTGTTATTATATAGAGATGACAGTGATCAGGTCTGATGGCATGATGGGGGACTTAGATATAGTGCACTATATGTGAGGGCTCGAGGTAAGAGGAGAATTTTGACGATGCTTATGATGTTTGTCTCCTACTTTCTTCCTAACTTGAGTAGTAGGAAGTTCCCATATTTTCTACTAGGGGTATTGGTAGAGTTGCTACTAGGGTGTACGAGGTTCACATGGGTACCTATTCTCTTGTTATAGATATACAAGGAGATTTAGGGGTTTAGGTCCTATAGGAGGTATGGTATTAGTGTCAACCTAGTTCTACATTATTGGGCCTACGAGCACATCTAGGTGTTAAGGCCAGTGGGGCTGTTGTGGGTAGGATATATGCAAATAGATTTCTCAGTTGGGTTCATGTAGTAGAGAGGTGACTTCATCACTTTAGGTGTAGAGGAGGATCCCATGATGTTGATTTGTTTAGAGGTGCACTAGTGTACTAGTGATCAAAGATATCACTTGGAGACCTTATGTTTAGTTTATAGAATGGACTTGATACAGGAGGCAGAGAATCTCCCTATAGAGTTATAGATGGATATTCGGTAGGTGGGATGGGGAAGTGGAGCTTATCCCTTTTTATAGGGTGCACATGTAGTTTGGCCTGGTATAGGGTATTCCAAGTGCATTTTTGAGGTAAAGGCATGAGGACTTAGATATATTATTTCCAAATCCATATCCCTTCCTGACTTTACTAGACCATAAGGAGTTGTCAACCAAGTCACATATCGATAACGTTGGCTTTATAGATGGGTACATAGCATGGTACCAGACATTATATGTGGTGATAGATTTTAGTGATGGTGATGGTGGTAGGGGCCCTATGGATGTGGAACCCATTGGGAGAAGGGGCTAGAGGACATCAACACAAGGGGCTGGCCCTGATAGATAGGCAAGAGTGGCATTAGCCACTGCACAAGCACAAGTTATAGCATTATAGGGATAGGTGGTTGGTATACAGGGTCAAGTTGCTACTCTAATAGGTGACAGGGACCAAGTGAGGGATTCACTAACCTTGGTGACATAGGAGAGGGACTCTTTTATGTAGAGAGGAGGAGAGATAGTGACATAAGTCAGACCATTAGGCACCATCCCCATGGCATGATACCTAGCGATGGTGGAGGAGCTATGGTATTATGAGGATATAGTTTTGAGTCAGTGCCCTGAGGAGCCTCATTAGAGTGAGTACAAAGTGAGCTTGTCAGGTAGTGCTAGTGTGGTGACACCAAGGTAGTGGGAAACATCTATAGGTAGACAAATAGGCACTATAGGTGGGTAGGTACTGGAACCTAATGGTATACCAAGAGATAGTGGTGCCCTAAGGGCATAGACAGGATATAGCTTGTGATATTTATTTTGTATATCATTTTGATTTTGGCCTATGAGTCGATGTAGTGAGATGTAAATTTTGAGAGAGACATGTATATCTTTTTATACAAATTATTATGTTATTTGGTGCATGAGATATATATATGCTCTTTGCTTATTGCTTATGCTCATGGTGTATGATTCCTGTTGATGTTTAATGTTTATGATGTGATGTTTATATTGCATATGGATTATGCTTATGTTATGGATACTAGACACTAATGTAGACTTACCTATCTAAGTATGAGATGGTTTTGATTTGTGCTTATGCTTATGACAATCTGAGTTTTAATGAGTATATGTTTCTTTATTTAGATGTAGACATGCGGTGAAAAATGGTTGATTGTTTTATTTCTCATGGATGCTATGGTTCTATTATGCATGTTATGGTTGTTATTATGGTTATGGTTATGCATTTGTTCTATGACACATGTGCATATGCTTTGTTTTTAATTTGTTTTATGGTAAAACACATGAGGTAGTTTAATTAATAACACTAGATGGGAAGACAAAGAATATAATCAAGAGACAAATGTTGTAATGAAAATATCAACCAACCCCAATAGGATAAGAAGAGGGTTTGATGTTTATTATTTGAGAAGTATTAGGACAAACGTGAGGTTGGATTGGCTTAATGAACATAAGCCCTTTGAATGTGTCACATTAGCATTCGTTAGTTGGTAAAAAGGTGTGTTGAGCACATAATGTTAAGTAAGCTCAAAATCCATTGCTTGTAGTTCATAAAGGGGAGATGGATGAAAATGGAACCCTCTCGTGATACTAGCATGCCTCTTTTATAGGTGTTTAAAGATTTATTAAAAATAAGTATATGTCATACAAAGCATAGACTGATCGATGCAGGAAGCCTACTTGTGAAAAATGATTGCAGTTTTTACCTTATTGTGCTATGTGAGATTCGATTGTGGTGCTCAAGATTAGTTTTATTTTATTGTGATATTGAAAATGGATCTTTTTCTTTGTTATTGTATATGGTAAGTTGATCGATGCGGGAAGCTTCTAAGAAATTATTGTGCTTTGACAAATGCTTTACTCAGCCATCCTTCAAGGGAGTGGTCTAAGTTTATTTGCTTTGTTCAAGGTTATGTGATAGTTGTCCTTCAAGGGAGTAGTCTACCTTAGATTTATGTAATTTTATGATGATTATGTAGTTATCCTTCAATGGAGTAGTATATGAATACTAGGAATGACCCATGATTGCTATTGGTTCATATTTTTCTTTTTGCTTGTTTGATTTTTGCTTGACATAAACTTGCTTATATAGGCTAAAAGGTTCACCATTATTAAGGCAAAACTAAAATCACAAAAGGTTGAATAGGTGTAAATAGGGTTAGGTGACAACAATCATGGGAATCTATCTAAGGAGAGGGGCAAAAAGTACCATGAGAATCACATCATGGTTAGAGTCATGGTACCTATTATTTAAGATTAGGCTATGATTGTGATTGATAATCACATGATTCAATTTTAAACATTTGCCCCTAAAATAGGCATATGAACGTAATGTGAAAACAAGGGAGGAGCTTAAGTTAAAACAAAAGGTGGGCTTTGTCCTTCTTAATAAAATAATGGACGTAGATGCAAATTATTGACGGGTTCAGGTTCTAGGTGGCCTTTGAGAAAAGACAACTAATAAGCTCTTGATCCATACTTGTGGGTTATGATATAGGGTCCAATCCAATTACAATCAAAATTTCCCCACTTACTTTTTTCCATATTGGTGATGTGTTGATTTCCTTGAGGATGAGGTCTCTGATGTTGAATTCTCACACTCTAAGGTGTTTATTGTAGGCATGCTTGACATACTCTTGATAGACATGAATATGGGTAAAGGATGTTAAGTAACGCTTTTCAAGTAGCTCAATCTAGGCTAAGTGATGTCACTGATAATCATCTTCAAAAATGAGATCTTACAAAGATATGTGAAGAGAAGTTATTTGGACCTTGAGAGGCAAGACGGCCTCCACTCCAAACACAAGGAAAAAAGGTATAACACCCATTAGGGTTATAATGCTAGTACGATATGCCCATAAGGCAAAGAGGATGTGCAAATTCTAATGCTAACCAAATTCATTGACCATTTTAGTTATCATGTTGTTAAGATTTTTTTTAGAGGCCTCAGCCTATCCATTCTCTTGAGGGTGATCGGTCGAGGAGAAGCTTAACTTAATGTTGAAAGTGTCACATAGACCTTGGACTCTCTTGTTCTTAAAATATTTACCATTGTCAGTGATAATCTTGTGAGGAACATTGAAATGGCAGATGATATGATGGTTGATAAAATCGATAATATTCTCTACCTTGGTCGAGACTAAAAGAATAACGTCTACCCATTTGGTAAAATATTTAGTTGCAGTGATGATAGAATAGTTTCACTGTAGGAATGGGGGTTAATTTCACCAATAAAGTCTATACCCCATTATGAGAAAGGCCAAAATTGGTGGAAACATGAAGACTATGGCTAGGTGTGTGATGAAAATTGGTATGTTATTAACACTTAACATACCTTTTCACATAATCATTGAAGTCTTGGTTAAGGGTAGGCCAGTAATAACCTAGGCAAAGGATGCATTTAGCTATGATGAGGCCACTAAAGTGTCCCACACAGATACCATCATGTGGTTCCCTGATAGCATGAGAGGCTTCATGACTGCATAGGCAACAAAAAAAGAGACCATCAAAGCCACGTTTATAAAGTTTTCCTTCCATAATGGTATAACGTGAGGTACTATGGATAAACGCTCTTCAAGAATACTTAGAAAGGCTAGGAGGAATGATGGCAAGGTTAAGGTAGTTGAAGGTCTATTGCTACCAAAGGTCAAGTTGGGTCTCTTCCACATTGAAAATGGTGGGAGCATTTGGTTTGATATAATAAGGTTGGGTAAGTCTTTGGATAATGATAGATATGTTAGATTTAGAGAGTACAAATAGGATCTAAGAGGTGAGGGAAGCCATGGTGTCAAAGAACTTATTGGTAGATCATGGGGTTGACTAGATGTAGTAATATTCAAATGATGCTAAGATTTTATCAACTAGTTATTTGTACTATTGCAGAACAACATTCTTACACTGATAAGATCCATTGATTTGATTGACCACAAGTTGGGAGTCATTAAATATTTTGATTGTTTTGACTCCAAAGGCTAGGTCAATT